>RXPK01000022.1:2800923-3276668 GCA_004143645.1 Protaetia brevitarsis
TCTTATAATGGCCACAAGTTACTTGGATTAAATATCGAAAAAAATAATATTTCTATCTCGATGTCGTTATTAACTCATTTTTTGTAAAATTATAAATAATAATCTAAGAATATTTATTGCTTTGTGGATTATACTAAATGCGCTATGATAAAAATCGTTGTATTTATCGATTAATTTCTGAAATTCTCATGAAAATTAAGAGAAAAAATTGAATATAAGTTTTTTGATGAGCCATTTTTTTAGCCGTGAGCCATTTGATACTATAAACTGTATCTAGATTTTTGTAATAAGGTTTTGATATTATTTTAATACAGTTTTCAAATGGCATCAATATACAACTAAATATATTATCTTTACAATGTGCCATAAATTTACTTGAATGATTAATATTTATTGCTTTGTGGATTAGGTATACTAAATGAGCCATGATAAAAATCATTGTCTCTATCAAATATTTTCTGAAATTCCCATGAAAATTAAGAGAAAAAAATATATACAACTTTTTTGATGAGCCATTTTTTTTAGTCGTGAGGCATTTGATACTATAAACCGTATATAGGATTTTATAATTACGTTTCTAATATTGTGTTACTACAATTTTCAAATATTAAGGTGTCAATATAAACTAAACATTTTTGCAATGAGCCATGAATTTACTTAGATTGGTTAAATACCGGGAAATAAGAGGAATATTTCTTTCTCGATGTCGTTATTAATTAATTTTTTCTGTGAATTATCAGTAATAATCTAATATTTGCTGCTTTGTGGATTATACTAAACGAGCCATGATGAAAATCATTATCTCTATTAATTAATTTCTGAAATTTCAATGAAAATTAAGAGAAAAAAGTTGTATATAACTTTTGTGATGATGAGCCATTTTTTAGTCGTGAGCCATTTGATAATATAAAACTAGGATTTTGTAATTATGTTTTTAATATTATGTTATTAATATTTCCCAAGTTTATCTAAAGGAATATCATATCCGAAATAACATGTTATCTTTCACATGAGCCATAAATTTAATTCTAGCATTAAATTATCGACAAAAGTATATACGCAGATCAATTACCTAAGTTAATATGAAAATTAAGAGAGAGGATAATAATTTTTGCCATGAGCCATGAGCTATTTTCTTTTGTAATTCTGCTTTTAATGATTCACTACTATAAATTTTAACTTAACCAACATAATTTAATATATAAAAGTAAAAATTTTATTTTTACTGTGAGCCATATATTTTTTTTATATTAAAAATTGGGAAAGGATACTCTTTAAAATATAATATTACTAACACAAAATTAAAAACAATATTAAATTAAAATTAATACCAGCATGTATTATTTTTTTGTTGTTATTTGGAGACGATGGGCTTTCGTAAACTGAATATAAAGGTGTAATTTAAATTTAAAGTACATGGTTCATATCCCAATTGGTTTTATTAAATTTGCTTTCACAACGTGTTTCGATCACAAAAGAATCATCTTTAGGTGAAAATTGTTTCAACAAACCATTTAATAATTTTGAAATTTCACCTGAAGATGATTCTTTAGTGATCGAAATATGTTGTGAAAGAAAATTTAATAAAGCCAAACTGGATATTGAACACTTTAATTAACGAATTAAAATAAAACAGATGTGAAAGAGTTATTAGAAATAATACGATATATAACAGAATAAGAATTTTAACAAAAGGACTAAACATGTCAAAAGTTAAATGATTTTATTTCTCTACGAAAAGTGATATTGAATTTTTAGATATTATAACACATAGTCAATAATTATCCTAATCTCTGATATAAAACCGAGAAACTATCAAACATATCTAAAAAATAAAACTCAAATTTATACACACTGAATATTGTAGGTACCATAATTAATATTATAAAAGTACCACATACAGTCTTCATTGAAGCGACCTCCCATGAATACTTAATAAGCTCGAATATGCCATAACACTGCCTAATATGATTCAACAACTTCCTTTAGGGATAAGCTGAACAGTTACAAATTGTAATGATTATTACCAGCGGAGTATTTACATGTCGGAATGCGCGTTTCCTATTTTGTTATTACAGAGGCAACCTACAGGTAAGATGCATAAATTTTTGTAACTCATCGCCAGGCGATTGTATGAGCAATTTGTTTAATATTGTACCTATAATTATGTATCGAAATGGTGCAAGGAAGTAGTTGGTATCTTTTATCATCAAGGACTTGATATACTTGTATAGCATTAATCTTGTACGTTACTTTATTTTGATCTAATCTGTACAAATTTTTTCCATCTATCGGTTGGCTGACGTTCAAACACTCTTCTGGATCGTCTTTCGACCTTTCTCTCAACTGCCTTTCTAAATATATGACACAGCATTAAAGTTAATGCTGTCTTTAATGAATTATACCGGATCAAACTGTATTTGCTTTAAGCACGTCTTCATTACTCCAGTTACTTCAACGTTATTGTTATGAATTGCAATGATTTGTCAAAAGAATATAATATGTCCATAGACTCTCCCCAATACTTTACTTCGTGTGCCTTCCGGTTCTTTAAGCTCAAATACTAAACGGAAATCTTAATGTGAACTAGAGAGAATGTTATTGAAATAAACAAAAAGGAAAGGAAGTAACATCATCTTTACCTTATGAACAAAATAGATTTTTTTTTTTTTTTTCATATTAAAAAATTATGTGTATTTTTAATTCCATTTTATAGTTTCTCTTTGTTATTTCGAGAATATTCATGTAAAAAGGTGACATACATTTCAATTCTTCAGACCTTATTTCTTTGTTTTAATATTACAGTTTTGTTAACGGTAAATGGTAAAATCTAAAAAGGAATTTTCTTATCAGCCGGATTAATCGAGTCATTATGAAAAAACGTAGTGCATATGCCTTGTCTATTTATAAGTTTATAAAAATATAAAAGCATGGAGAAAACAATAATTTCCCAAGGCACTTTTGTCTTGTGACCCATGATATATTATTACAGCGCGGGTACGTGTTTTTTCGAAAATTATGTTTCTTGCTGTGCCGGCAGATGGCGCCACCTCTTTAGAGTGGAGATCACAAAACTGTTTATAGATGGCGCTATTGCACGCTGCATAGATTGCAATCGAAATTTCTGGGAATATTCAACACAAATACGGGAATTGCAAGGGTAAGTTGTGTCATACTGTTACCCCTAGATTTTAAATTAACAAATATAAAAAATAAAATATAAAAGTTTTCATTATGGCTCATGAGGCACATGTAGTTGCAAATATGAGAATAATAAAATTACAGCATATGCTTTTTCACATGCAGTTATATGACTGATTTATGACATAAGTAAAAAATTAGTAAATTTTTGTAAGAGGTACGACTTTCTTAATCGTGATTAATAATTATTATTTATATGTATATATATTATTTACATATCTTGGGAAAATAAATTGGGTTTAATATCCTGTTAGGGTTTTTTGTATATATATTGAAGTTGGCAATAAATATTTACAGTCAGTTTTTCAATTATAACCGATATAAGTGTTGTATGTTATATATATGTACACTGCCCGACTTAATTAATGTCGTCGCCTAAAGCGTTTCTTAAAACTACAGCTTCAAAAAGTATTAGCAATTGTAAGCGTTTTATGAATTTACTATTTTTTAATAAATTTAATAATATTTAATTATTAGCATTTACTACTGCGGTAATCACCTACCCATAAGTAACGTTTTACAGTAATTTTGCAATTGTTGTTCGTAAGAACACAAAAACTATGTTGGGCCTGGTTATATTAATCATTTAGGTAAACATGCTAATTCCAAACATAAACATTTTTTGCCAATAAAACTTATTATTATTAAACAATATAAAATCTAATAAACAAAATAAAACTCTGAAATATTAACAAAAAAAAAGGGAATTCTAAAAACAAAAATGTAAAAAGCATATAGTTAACAATCCTAAAACTCGTATTCATAATTGAGGGGCAAAATAAAGCATACTACTCTATAAAAACCGGATTATCGAAAAAAATGGGGATAGGCCAGCTTTGACACTAACCCCTTCAATTATTTACTTAGTAGATGTGTAATAGAATTTGAATTTACACTCATCCAAAGGAAATAAAATTGGTTCCTAAATTAACACTGCTGTGAGCCATATGCGTTTTAATTAAATAGAACAATTTTCATATAAAATTTATCTACTATTTCCTTTTCTTCAAATTATGAAGAAAAAATAAAGGCAAAAGGTAAAAATAAGCACACAAAACAGGCTACTTTATTTATGAGCCATGAGACATACTTGTCCTCTTTGAAATTAACGACAACAAAAAGTCTAGGCTGTTTTTTATTTACTTAAATTTCGTTATTGATGACTCATGTTTATTTCATCAAATAACATTTTCTTCCTGCTTAAACAGCAATGAGTACAGATTTTGTTTGCTGAAATGTTTTCATGTTGAACGTTTATTATTAATTTATGTGTTATATAATTTGTATTTCTTTATTTATATCTAAATTATGCATATTTTATAATATTGTGAAATTAATTAAATATTGTCGAATTATAAAAACAATTTTAATACAAATATAAATAATTTAAAATTTTTATACGAAGTTTTTCTGCCGAGATCATGCTGTCAGAATTTATAATTTAATGAACATAGATTAAGACGTTTTCTGACGCAGATTTAAAACTTGATACCAATAATTTTTCTATTACCCTGTATCAGAAATTCAGAAACAATTAATTTGTAACAACGAACATACGAGAAAGAAGAAAACTCCATACATTCACTTAAATTTAGACTTCTAACAAACGTTAGCTGTATTCTGGGTTGCCGATACAACAGGCGCATTAATGGTGCAAACTATAAATCTACATTATATATTCACCGTTTTATAATTAATTATTTTTTGCTATATACTTATTAATTATCGTTAGTATCAAATTACAATTACCTAACGATTGAATTCTAATAACAGAACCGGTTTCTGAATCCGTCGCCAACCAACCAGCATGGTGATTCGGCCCTTGACTCACAGATGTCGCTTTCAGATTGTAGATCGTCCGATGTCTCTTCCTGTATGGTTTCAAGATAGGCGTAATGTTGTCCGAGGTTCGCGTGCAGGAATAAGTCGGCATCTGCAACAGATGGAGACACTAGTTAGTAATTTAAAAGCATTTTTTTTTTATTTTTGCGGAACGCAACATTGTTTACACATAGTAGGATTAGAATTGTTTCCAGCAAAAATAGCCCTAGTTTCAATTAGGTAACTGAGTTATTTCCCATAAAACAAAGACCTCGTTTTAAAGCCACAAAAACAATAGCCGTTGTGTATACAGTTAGAACGATATTATTACACAATGGACGAGCCAAGCTTTTAAATGTTCCGATACCGTTGTTTGAATCGCAGTTACACCTACGCTACTTTTCGTATTTAGAGGTGCGTAGAGATGTCGTGATTGCTCGACCGATTGGTATTATAGGGCCTTTTAACGATCGTTTCATTGTCTGAAGCTGTTGGTTTGTAACGTTCGACTTCGCCACACGCAAATGCCCACGATATGAATCAATGTGTATAATTTGTTATAATATCCTACACACATCTGAACTTGTTGAACCGACTTCCGTCCTTTTAACCAATGACTTCCTTTAGTTCGGAAATTAGAGTCTCAATTGTGCGTACAGTGGTGTCATTAGCGTATGACCTGACATTAATAATAGTAATACTTGATTTGACAGTACAATGAATAACGTTGATGCTAATCCTTAATAAGGTTGAAGATGTTACCCTTCTTCATGGGAAAATAGCATTTTATAAGCTTCATGTAAAAATAAAACGAACGATTTTGACATTGAAAAGGGGCCCAATCCGGTGTTTGATATTTTCAGCTAACAAATATTGTTTTATTTTTTTGCCAAAAAGGGCAAAGAAGTTTTTTTCCTTATCAAAACTGGAATGTATATGCCTTTGATATATAAAAGGCCTTTTATAAGTTAGTTGAGCAGTGATTTTTGTGTTTATAAAAAGTTAAAAAAGAATAATTTTTTTATTGAATAAAGAGATTGTCGCGTGGATGCACATAACTTCTTGCAAAGTTTATATTATAAACCATATCACCATTCCCGTAAACCGATCTGTGAAAGAGAATTTATGCAAAAGAAACAGCGATGCAGGCGTGCTTAAGATTACAAAAAATGATACTGGTGTTAGGTACGACAATAATTTTTGAATTTATTGGACAAACTAGAATGAAATCGCACGTTACTGTGTTTTGTTAACTGACTTCATTTGAAACAGCGGATGCAATATTTGAAATCGCTCGCCAATCAAGCCGGTTACAATTTACCTCTCTAGAATATTAATTACAAAAAATTATGAATGCTCTTCTGCGAGAATATGCACCTTGTCATGATATATTATCGAATTATCAGTCAGGAACTCGCACAAAACTTAGTTGCGAAACTGTGATGTTAAGTGTCAGCGATAATATTTTAAATGCTACATATAAAGACGGCTTGTTTTACCACACTATAGCAATGCTTTTGATACAACTAATCACAACATCTTACTGGCAATACTGCACTTTATTGGGCAAGTCCAATAATGCTATACAGCTGTTGAAGAGTTTCTTGTTCGGGAGGAGAGAGTCTGTGATACTTCGGGGCGCTATCTCATCGCAACTCAACATCGAAAAGGGCGTTCCACAAGGTTCGCCAATTTAAGTCTATATTGTTTTCCATTAATGGTATATAAACAGGTGTATCAATCAAATAAAAAGTAAATTTTGCTTGGTGGTAACTATACGACATATAAAGCCCAAACCCACCGAAACCGGATTTCATCATTAAAGAATAAAAAAAAAGTAAAATTTAGAGCCAAAAATTCTTTAGTCACGGGCCTATAAAACGTCTGTTAAGCACCTAAATGGTATATTAATTAATATGCACTCATTAGTATTATTCTTAATGGTATGCCTTAAGTTCATTTAACGTCATTCTGAATAAATAAACGCACCGTTGTAAAAATAGCAAAACTGAGGCCATTTTAAATTTCTTCTTTTTATAAAATAAACATTCCTTTTTTGTTAAGGGCATTTTACGTAAGTCTACAAAGTATTATTTTTTAATATCCTGATTAAGGACGTTCGAGTTTCACCGGATATCCGACTTCGACAGGTTAGTACAAAAAACGTAAATATTTTTTCTTTTGCTTTGTCGAATCGAGAGGTTAGTTGTTAATAAAACGGTACCACATGAATCTGAGTTATTTATTTTGGATTTATTTAATCAAATAACGCAAAATGAATTTGAATCAATTACACAGAAATAAATGTAGATACAGAAAATTGCAAAACACGCCTTTACTATGATATCGCGCGGGAAAACTGAATCTATACATTCCCGCGCTTTTGCCGCATGCATCGAGCTTCATTTTCTTTATATGAAATCATGATGGTCCTAAAAAGGATCGTTTTTTCGAGACGGAAGAATTTAAATAAAAATGTTCGAAGTGGCTTTGCACTCCAAGCGGCGATCCACACAAAAACTAACAGCGCGGTAATGGCTGAATGATAGTGGTATATGGGGTATACTCGGAAATAGCATTCAGGTGTGGGCACAGGTGCGGCTCTAGCCCACGGCATTTATAAAATATTTTTTTTCTCGTTAATGCTTACAGATAGACCCCCCGTGCATTAAGACTTTTTGATCATATACGATTACAGCTGGTACATATTATTATATTTACCTCTATATCTGACACACGCTGTATGTTTCATTTTAATATTGCACATTGTTCTGTAGAAATGTACGCAGATGATACACAGTTAACTTATTCCTTTGAATCTTCTCTCTTGAATTTTGGAAGCAGTTCTGACGGTTCAAGACGATTTAGATATTTTAACACAATCTTGTAGCAACTATGTGTCTACATTTATTAAACACGTCCAAATGCTCGGCAATGTCATTTGGAAGATAGTTGATTTGAGTAGTAACCAAACCGATCTTACGCTAAATGGTACCCGATTGCCTTTAGTTAACATAACTGCAAAACCCTGGAATTGCATAAAAAGCAAATCTCATTGTTGATTCAGCGAGCTTATTCAGGACTAAAATGATTTTCCCACATCGATCTTAAAAATACTCTTTCGGCAAACTTCAGCAAAGACACAACTAGTGTTCTAGGCTGAGGTTGCTGCAATTCATCATTGTGTCAGAGAAATAAAAATGTGAGCCGAGTTAAGTAAAAGCGTCGCTATCTTCTCTGAATCCACACTTAAAGCAATTAGTTCCGTAAGTGTTGACTCTCAGCTAATTTGGGATTGTGTAAGCGTCCTAAATGTGATGGGCACCCAAAGGAAGGTAACATTGGCCTGGGTTTCTAGCCACTCGGGCGTGAAGGAAAATGACGCGGCCAGAGGAGCTGGCTAGGCGAGATTCGTCAAGGTCATTCGTTGGAGCTAGCCCTTTTGGGCTTGGCATTACCAAATTGCAAATTAAAAATGTCTATCAATGAATGGGTACATAATGAGTCCAGAGAGTGGTGGCAAAAGTCACCAGGACAGAGGCAGGCAAAAGAGTTTGAAAGAAGTTTGAAGAATTTTAAATTTGAATTTGAGTAAAGATAGGAAGACTGTAAAATGATAGTAAGTCTCCTGACTGGTACTGTAGACTAAATAGGCATATGTTGTACATATGCGTATTTGGTAGATGGTGCTACTTGCATATTCTGCTAAGAGGAGGAAGAAACGCCGAGTTCATGTGCTGTGCCAATAAGACGACCTGGTGAGGACAAGGTTTCTAGTAATGGACGTGAAAAACTCCACAGCTAGCAGCTACCCAAAGAAACCGCTCCCAAGGATCATAGGCCTAATTAAGAGGGCAAAATTAGAGAGTGTGTTCTAGGAAAAAGGTGGTCCACAATAGATCTGAAAAGGTCGCGGTGAAACAGGTCACCTCAACCGTAATCTAATCTAAATGCTACTATCATACCTTTCTTATTGCTTCAGCGTATACTGTCTACGCATGAAGCATCGAAAAACTTATACAAACAATTCACAAATTATTGCATTAGGTAACATTTTCGGTATTCCAAGATTTCAGAGAGTCTTGCATGCATACCACCAGTGTGGTCGGTTAAAAGTAAAATATAGGTTTCTTTTTCATTCGACAATTTCAACCAGAATCCCTTATTTATTTGTATAGAAAATCTCATTGTCGAACAGATGTGCGTACTTGAATATAAGAAGCAAAGGTATGATAAAATTGTTGGCATATAAAAGATTCAAAAGTCAACTATGCGATATTCTGCTTTCTGAGCAATCTTATGAAGTAGTTTTATATGTGCGTAGGTAGCGAATTACATTTTAGGAGTTATTATTCTTTAGTTATAGCTAGAATAGGCAAAATCCTTCTTGTTTTCATATTTTGCTTTTTGTTGTTTTTGGCTAAGGTTTAGTGTAAGATTGATAAGAGATTTTTTTCTCGAACTAAACTATGCCCTAAGATTTTTTCACTCACACCCAGATTTTATGAAACAAATTTAAATGATTTAATGATGTTTTGTGAAAAACAAAGATATTATTAACTTTCTGGAAAATAGAGTAAGATCAAGACAGCCTTATTCGATCTGGCGGTAGAATAAATCTTCACGCCTTTAAAAGAATTCTTAACGCCTTTATCATATAAACATTATTGTTAAGCCTCTTATTCCTGGAACTATTATCAATGTGCTATAAAGCCACAAAGACGTTAGCTGACGCCTTGTATAGCACAGGAGACGGTCTCTCTATTCACCACACAATTAGCATTCCGAAACCGTGAAATTTTATTACTTATTTACATAAGCCGCTTCGATGTTTACCTTTAAACGCATTGAACACCGAACACATTTGAAACAACATATCGATCAAGAGCTCCATCTACAATTCTGTGCACGTCTTCCTATAGAAGAGTGAGTGCACTTTTAATTCGATATGGCCGATAAATACCATAGATAAGAAAACGAATTCCTAGTATTTGATTTGTAATATATCCGTATTTGCTTTTGCAAAAATCGGAATACTTTAATATTTGCATATTCACCGATAAATGTAATCGAAAAGTAACGTTCGTTTCGGGTCGACGGGCATTCCGTTAATACTAGGACAGAGCATTTCATCAAAGATACGCGATGAACTCTAATACCTTACCGACAGAAGTTGTAAAATATAGAGTTGGGTAATCGTTGCGTTGAGAAAATGGCCGGAATACTCTGCCACATGACTTCGAATCGACTTGCGTTTCTTATTTTGTTAGGACTGAATCCTTTTAAATTCCCCGTGTGTTCACACGATTGCCAAACTTCACACGGTAATTGTATAACGCAATACAAAAAAAAATAGCGAAAATAATACTGGTTATATGATGTAGAAAATTATTATATGTATCTAATATTTTCATGTCCCAATTTGTGTTTGTAAAAATTAACTTATTTATTTTATTCTTTGGTGTACGTAAGCATAATATAGACGTGACTGCGTTATTAAAATTAAAACTCGGCTTTGGAACTTGCAAATCAACGAAACCATACTAGGCACTTACTGCATACTGTGCGAAATCTGTAAAGTGCTATAAGCACCACAGCAGACAAACGCATATAGAAAAGGATAACATGGATTTCAACACGATGCACATTGTCCAGTTCGGTTATGATTTATTTCTTAAGAAAACAAATCGACTGCTTGTAGAGTCGTGGAAATACAGGGTGATTAACGCCTTTATCATATAAACATTATTTTTGCAATTAGTGCCGTAACCATACCATTTATTCCACTAGTGCCGTAATAGCGTCTATTACAGCACTAGTTGCGTAATACAAATGGAACATTTAAGCAGATTTATTTTAAGTTGGTCACATTGCAACAGAAATGGAGACGTCAATATGACATTTTGTAAGCAAGTTTGAGGTTATTATATTAAAATTCATTGTAAGATTTGATATTTTTAATGAATCTTTGAAATAGTATTATAAACATTTATATTAACGTTTGAATTATCTTTCGAAGTGATAGTGATACCGTGTGCAGTAGAAACATTCTGGTTGAAAATTATCGTTCTCTGCGATAGTGATATTGCTCTGTTGGAGTACTCAAACTGTGAACCATTCCCAGAAGTTCAGGTAGATTCACATTATTTTCCTGTGCAAACATATTTCCAACATCAATTTTATTTTTCATAGAAGAGGGCAACGTAACCTTCAGCAACAGCCGTGCTTTTCCAGCCACCTAATCGTTTTATAGTTTAAATATCACCTCCAGTATTGCCTATATGTGTCGCACTGGATCTTCTAAACAATGTTCCTGTATAAAGATGAGGATCTGGTAATGAAGAAAACTGGCAATTTGTTTAGGAACATTCTCCATGGTGTTAATACGATAGAGCTATTAATTAAGCAGCCATGACGATAAGTTAGAAAAAAACTTTGTGAGTAACTGTTTTAGGCCAGATTATTATATTTTTTTATAGTTCGATGCAGTTTACATCAGTCACTGCGAACATTCTGGTACATTGTTTTTTGTTTTAGGTATGTTGACTATAATGGAATCGGATGTATTTTGAAGATCTTCCCACACATATATTAATTATTTCTTCTCGCCTACAGGCTCCATTATATCCATTATCAAAATAACTAGAATATAAAGAATTTACAAAAAGTAACGAAATAAATCAACACTAACCTTTATAGCTAAGTATATTTTCATCATCGGCTTGTTTTAAAAAATCTATGAATATCTTCTTCTTCTAAAATTTTAGATTTTTTTGTTTGATAACTTTAGATAGCCGTTTTAATAATGCTTGAAGTTTCATATATTTTGATATATCCACATTTCTATGTCATTTAAACACGATCTTAACATCGAATAAATCGACCATAATGATGACGATTTATAATCTTTACGTAGCATTTTCAAATAAGCAAGTAAGAACGTTCTCAGAAATATGAAGAATTTCCTTTTCTTTGCACCATTTTTCAAAATGTTTGTATCGCTTTTGATACATAGTGTACGATTTCTCCAGAAATAAATTATTAATAGTTTTATCAGCAATTTGCGTATTTCAGGCGGAGTGCATGAAAAAGTTGTAGAACTCATATAAAATATTATAATATAGTTACTTTAGTAATATATATATAACAAATTTCAAAAATGTGTCATTTTAAATTAACTTGTCAATTTAAATCTTGTGCCAAACCAAGGTGATAACTGGTGACAACCGCCACAAAATTTCCCTAGATTATCAAATTTTTCTCGTTTTACTTTTACAAAAAGAGAAATTTTAAAACTAATTGCAAAAAATAGCATAAAGACACGTTTCATTTGACATTAAAGCACTCATTCAGTTAAGAAACTCGTGGCTACGCCACTCGTTTCTTAAACTCTGAATTCGTACTTTGAAACGTCAAAATGAAACTTGTCTTTTAATATACTATATTAAGCCTCTTCTTCCTGGAACTATTATCAATGTGCTATAAAGCCACAAAGAGTTAGTTCGGTGACAAAGTTTGAACTCTTAAGACAAAAAATGTCATATGTATTGTAGCGTGTGCTTGTTTTTTGGGTTTCCGTCAGATGGCGCCATCTGTTTAGATCGGAGGTAACTAAATTGCTCATAGAGGACGCCATTGTATGTTGCACAGATCTCAATCGAAATTTCTAGGTGCGAATACACTCGAAACTTCAAGAGAGCTCCAGGTTAGTCCAGAATCAAGCGCGCCAAATACAAGGTGGCAAAAAGTAGCGATCTCATCTTAAATTAGTTTATTAATTTAATTATCTTGTGTTTGATTTGATATTTTGGTCTCGTTTTTGTTTCAGGATAAACCAAAAGTCAGGAGTTTTGAAAATTGAACGAAATTCACCCGCAGAACGCACACAAATTGTCACCAGGTTATTCCGAAAATCGAAGAAGCATTATTGCAACTAATTTATACGAATTTTCAATGTTGGAGATGTTCCTTTAAAGAAGACAATACGCAAATTAGTGGCCAAATTTTCGGAAACAGCAAGATCCGCTGAACATATCCAATATGTCAAGCACAGTGTTTGAGAAGCTCCAGAAACATCAACACGCCGACGTTCTGCTCAACTAGGACTCAAACGATGGTCCCTCAGCGTATTTTGAAGCTAGATCTTCACATCAATTCCTACAAATCCAGTTAGTGTGAGAAGTGAATCCAAAATGATTTCCAGCTTCGACTAAAATTCAATCGTGCGTGCTTGAATTTCTCCAATGCAAATGAAATTTTTGTACAGAACATATGAATGCCTGACAGGCTCGTTTCCATCTCCAAGGGTTTGCCAATATCAGCAAAATTACTGTTATTGGGGAACAAACAATCTTCAATTGATCAATGAATATTTTTGACCATTATAGGTTATGTTTATCTACGCGCGTGGTTGATGGTTATTGATGAATTACCGATAAATTTTTAGTATATAATTATATTACATATCAATTTATTGGCATCACATAGATACATCTATATTATGAACAGAAATGCCAAAAAGACTAAGTCACCTTGATAAAGTGCTCTTCCTTTAGCCTTAGTTCAAATTTTCATGGATTTAGCCAGAAAGGCATAACATATGAATTAATGCACGACCAATTTATCCTTCCTTTCCCATCACTCAAGTCCTCTTCATTGATAGGAATACCATACATCTTGAGAATTACTTTGAGATCTACACATGTATAATTTCATTTCATTTTCTAAAATCCTGAGCCATTTAGCCAAAAATAAGACTTCTGTTAATTATCATATAACCCATGATATGCCGATTCGATTGTTAGTGTTACTTTCACCAGGTTTATTATGTGATCCAAGGTATATACATTACTTTTTGCAATTGTTGCGTTTTTTTTTTTTTGCAACTCATTGTATTGCATCTAGCTGTGGTTATTATATTGTGCTCTGAATGGTGTTCACCCAGAATATAGTGGTATTTTCTTTCTTCTAGTGTTGCCTTATTATTTTATGGATTGCTACCAAAAGCAGAATTTCAAGAATTTTTTTTCTTAAAATCATGACGTATTTTTAAAATCATCGACGTGAGAAGTCTGACTTGCAAATATACGTATAAATCTATGACCCTTCACCCACATTAACAACTGGTAATACGTATATACACATCCAATTTGTATACAATACGCATTCATCTACGATTCACAGTTAACTCTTTTAAACCTATTTTATAAAGAGAGTGGATGTCCTTGACTTTCCTGCTTCGTATAATACATACATACCTACTGTTGTGGCTTTTTTTATCCTTTCTACTACACCTCTATTCTTTATTTGAGGCGAATGAATGACCGATATCCGGCTCATATCTCAAAACAAGTTATTTTAGCGTACGTACGATCACGAGATTAGAAATGCAGGCGCACACGCCTTCAGCTGATTATTAAAATCTCTGCGTAGCATTAGTATTAGCAGGAAGTAATTCTGTCTCATCGATTTTAAAATTAGGTTCCTAACATCCGCGCGGAATTGACATATTCACCGGTCGAGCTACTTAAGTTATAATAATCTGAGTCATCTTAATTCGGCTATTGTATTTAGAGTGGGATGATCTAGTCTCTAAATAAGGGTACGTTTGCATTGGTAGTTTTAAATGTCAAGTCTCGTATTTTTTTTTTTTTCGACAAATATGTATATATAGGAGATGGAATTCAAATCTTTACTTCTTATTGCACGAACCAGCTTCTGTTCCTCGATAAAATTTCATATTATTTAATCTTAGACATCGTAAACTTCACATCGTGGCAGTACTATTTTTTTTAGTGCTGTGTAAATAATACTAATAAAGATATTAGATTATACAAACTGCAGGTACATATAATTTTATATGTAGTTATATACATATATCCTCATCAGAATCTAACCAATCCACATTGGAATCTAAGTCATTTAAGGCTATAATAAATTGCTTGCTGTTTTCTGCTGCTGGTGTCTTTTGATGCACTGTTTTTTAATTTTTTTTTTCAAAATGCCATACATCGGGGGTGATTTCAGTAAACGCATGCCTAATTAATAACTCTAAGTCACAACTTCCACCCATATTTCGGGAAGCTAGTTTTCTTTTAAGTATGCTCCAAACCAATTCAAATGGATTAGGATTACAATGATATGGTGGTAACCCCAACACTGTATGTCCCGTAGTTGCTGCATAATCAATTTCATATTCTGCCATTTATGCCTAGTTGTATTGGAGTGCCACAAGGATCTGTTTTAGGTCCAATCTTGTTCTCCTTGTTTTTGGATGATGTTATTAATTTTTTGTGTGATTATCATGTCATCTGTTATGCAGGTGACACAACTTTAATTAATGCTGTTCATGAAAGGGATAGCGCTCATGCTGTTGAAATCATGAAGTAAAATGTACGATTGGTGGTACCTACAGTTTTGTTTTTTCTTTGTATATTGTCTTTTCATTTTATATTCTTTTGCTCATTAAGTTTTTCTGTATTTCTTTATTGACATGTTTTTTCACATCACTTAATGTTGAAAAATAAAGTTCTATTATTATTAAAATCGTAAGTAGCGTGCTCAAATCAATGGAAAGAACATAGAACAGGTGAATGAATATAAATACTTAGGAGTAATTATACAGAACGGCGGAAAACAAGATAAAAACATACAAGAAAGAATAGAAAAAACAATAAGGTTATATTACGCAATAAACCAGTACATCTATAAAAAAGAAAGAAATAACTAGGAAAACTAAAATGACCATTTTTAAAACTGTATATACACCAACTTTGATGTATGGTAGTGAGACATGGACAATAAATACGGCATGGAAGAGCAAACTTCAGGCGACCGAAATGAAGTATCTACGAGGGGTAAAAGGAATTACAAGACGAGACAGAATTGGAAAAAAAATCAATATTGGACTTCATAGAAGAAAAATAGCTGGGATGGTGGGGACACGTTCAAAGGATGGGAGAAACGAGATAAACGAGGAGAGTATGGCAAGCAAGAGTGATTGCAAGAACAGGAAGAGGACGACCTCCAGAAAATTGGGACAATACAGTGACAAAGCTATAGGAGAAGAGGGAATGAGTGTGGAGGAAGCAAGAAATATCGCCAAGGACAGAAGAAGGTTGAAAATAGTGTGTAAAAAATAGAATAATATATTTCTACACCGAGAGGTATCTTGGGATTACGATTATATATATAAGCAGCGTGCTCGCTATGTCACTATATCTTGTTGTTCCTTCAACTTTTCATGTTTGATTGACATTTCTTATATTTATAACCCATATCGACGTATTCATGTAAAATATTTAATGTGGGTGCAGTCTTACTCCATAGAATTTTTTTTTATTTCGAAGTACGTACCTAAAATTTACATGAATATAAATGTTAAACATATTATAAAATTACTTATCTGCTTTATCCAATACTATCATCGAAGCTACTTTCAAGCCACCAGTGACAGATGTAGATCGCTTTTTTTTATACGTAATACATATAGTCCTTTCGGATTTACCAGTCATTGCAATGACTCTTTTAACAACTTGCTCTAGAGGAAAAGAATAGTGGCATATTTGCTTTTCTTTCGTTTAAAATGCCGGTTATACAAAATTTAGCTTAAATAATTCATTACCTTTAATTCAAGGACGATACTAAATAGTCTTTAAAAAAACTGTTTAATATACAAAATACTACAAACAACGAGGAAGAACAAGAGCAAATCAAAATACCAAATTCGCACATTAAAAGCCATCAGAACGTAAAATAAGACTGTACACAGCTGTCAAACGGGTCTAATGTGCTAGGGGTAGTGTGTGGAAAGGATTAGGTAAATTAGTTCGCATATTTTCCGATTGCCAAATTTACTTATTGTTAGTCGGACTATAAATGTCACTTTAATAGCAAATTAGAAATCAAAAACCGAACTTTACATGCAGGACTCCGTAGACGTTACATATTCACCAGGATATAAATATTTCTGTGCCTATTACCAGGTAAAATGACTTAGTTATATAAGCTCTTGTAATATATGCCATATCAGTATATCAACCACATAAAAAGTGGTAACATAAGCTATACACAAATGTCACTATATAGAACAAATGTAATTATATTACTGTTTTGCTTATTATTAACATATTTAACTATAGTTGATATAGAATACGTTGTAAAGATATATGAGTAGTAGAAATTACATTCTTTTTTACGTTCTGTGGAATATAATACAATGTCTTCTCTTAATTAGAAAAAAAAAACTTTTTGTTAAATATGCCTCATTTCATTATCACCATGTTTTATAAGCAATACAGTACAATATAATTTAATGTTATATCATTATTTTACAGCCAAGAAAAAGTTCCAATACACTCATTTCATGTCCTTGTAGCGGCATAGTTTGTTGCATTGCGACAATTTCCTATTTCATCACGGTATGCAATAGTTCTCTAAGCCTGCGTCCATATAATACATTGAAATTTCAACTTTTTCTTTACAGATTTTTGTGAAATTAAACTAGTTCGTTTATTCCAGCTTTTTGCATTACGTTGTTAATTTCTTTCAAGCATTCCATCGACAAATAAAGTAAATCGTATTGAATATTCAAATATTTTGCGGTTTTATCACATTTTGGCATAGATATAGTGTTAGGACTGCTAATTCTAAGAGTACGTTATTTATAATAAAATTTCCAGTCCGTAAATGCGTAGGCACTGGTAAAAGTAGTGCAGTAAAAGGCGTGAGGCAGTTTTTTTTTTACGATATGGCCGTGTTACGGAATCTCATCGGTCAGTTTCCTGTTTTCGAGCGAATTCTTGCAAATCCGAGCCGCCTTGTATGTGGACGTGGTGTCTCATGTCTGCGTTAACTTTCTTCGGACATACGCTTTTATAAGACAAGTTGCGCAACTACTGTCGTATTTTAAAGAAAAAATGAAATGTAGTATACATAGCATGGACTCTTAAGAAGGGTGTTATAATGCTTTTAGATATGATTAGAGAAAGATTAATTAGGGAAGAGATAAGACAAGAAGTGTCATTTTCTCTTGACGTCTTTGATGTTGTGTTGTTAGAAAAATGACGGTTAGTGCTACACTGTAAAAAATTACAGTAATTTTTCCATGGTAAATCAGGAATATTACATGTAATAACGTTGTGAATTTACCAACAATAAATCATGTAAATTTTGTTTTACCATGTTTTTCTAGGCATAATTTAACATGGAAAAAGGAAATTTCGGTAAAATTTATAGCTTTTTCATGTAAAGTTTAAGATGTAACAATACTTTAAAAGGAAATACAAGCAAAAACCATCTACAATTTGTTATTTACTTCAAAATTTACTTAAAAGTGGCAAAATTGACATTTTTTTGGGGTATTTAGTGCCTTTAAAAGTAATTTCATAGTGAACTATAATTTTGCTGTAAAAATATTGAGGATCTTTTATATTTATTTGTTTCACTTAAATTTTCGGGTAAAACTATAGATATCATGGAAAATACGAAATTCATACGCCGCAATGTGATTGGTTTTTGGATTATTTATCTGTGCGCGTAGGTAACTCTATTCGTTTGTCGAACTTATTATTGGCTCAATGATATCATGCACGTCACAAACAATCGTAGGTTTCGCGTAAGCGTGTTCATTCTTGATCCCTGGTTGAGCGATTCAGTATTGACCTATTAGGTGCTATAAAGAATTTAGGTAAGTTGCTTGCTCTTTTAATAAAAATACATACGAAAATTACTTCAGTGTTCGGTAAATATAGAGTTCATATAAATATTACATACGAATTTTACAGTATAATCTTTGAAAAACACATCAGCATGTGAAATTTACTAGATGGTAGAAATTTTACCTTATGAAGCAAATTTACCTGGAAAATTGTAGGCAACTTTGTTACCAACGATTTTACATGTAATTTTACTGCAACTTTTTTTACAGTGTACTTGATTATCTTAGCACTAGATGCCTAGTTTTCTTATTTAATTTACATCTACCATAAAGAACGTGTGTTAGTGCAGGGAAACGCAATCTCAAGACAAAAAAAACAAAAAGACAAATTCATTATCCTTATGTTATTCATTAGTTATGCGCTTAATGACAGTTAGAATCAACGTCAGAAAAATACTTGCAGTGGCGCCATCTCTCTAAATTGACAGTGCTGTCAGTGTGAATTTCTTTTAAATACTCTGACTTGCAATTTAAAATACGGCTGATTTGCAAGGGTTCCAAGAAGTTAAAGGCTTATTTAATATCCTTTCAATCATGTTGTCCATGGTAGTTAGTTGGCTCCACAAATACTTCGTCTTTTACATACCTTCATATGTTTAAAAGCATCAGGTCCGTTATTACCTTCCCAGCGTTGAAAAAATGTGTTGTAAAATGTCACTAACACTAACAGGATCAGTGTTATGAGCTGATGCGTACTCTTGCTGGATCCATGCTACATCTTTCATTCACGGACCTAGAATTCCACGTTATACTTAAATATTGTTCTTCTGTTAAATTATGGTAGTAAATATGTAATGATAAAAAAACAAAATATTCCAATGCCTGTTCACGAACCATGTGAGGATTTTCATCTGCCCAAAATGGCTGTTGTGGCGGCAAAATAAGCCGTTTTTGGCAAAGTTTGCCTGTTGCATGACATAATTTTGGCTATAAAGGATCTCTTTGACACTTTATTCATTACCATTTGTCTGCAAACGTTGAACGGTGTGGTGAGAATAAGGTTTCCAATAATCTTTTTTTTTTCAGTATTCTCCCAATTGTTCTGCTAGATGTTGCTAAATGTCTTTGAAAATCTCGCAATGACGCATTGGGTTATGCAGAAAAATATCCTAGTACGTCTATTTGGAGGTCCTCATTATGCTTTTATGATAGAAGCTTCCAAATTGAATACAGTTTTCCAACAACCGCTTTATTGTATTGCGATTGGGTGTCAGTAAGTCTTTCAAGTCTTTCTGCAAATAAATGAAAGCTTCGATCGATAATCCATTTACATTCACCATAAATAAGGACCAGGTTTAAAAAAATATTCGTTAGAAATACCTAAATCACCCATTTTCACTCATTTATTTGGCACTAGAGATTTGACGTTTCTATTGAGGAATGTCAAATAGTTCCATAGCCTCCTCAAGAAGTCAGTAAAAGATTACGATAATTACTAATAACAATCTTTTACAAGATTTTATTGTTTCGGTTTACATTTTTGCTGTATTCTCATTTAAAATATTGTTGGTTTTCTTAATTGTTATATTGCTTAATCATTATATCTAAACTTAGCGGAAATTATTTCTAATTAAAAAAAACTCAAATAAACTATGTATTAGAAATAGATAGAGATAATGCTAATTATATCTTATAGAGAATAATCAGATAGTGTTCCATTTTAAATAAGTGGCTTATTGTGTTTTAATTGCCAATAATCTTTAACATCACCCTGCATTAATTTCAAAATTATTTTAACTTTGCACAATACTACAAAGTCCTAACTACATTATCATAAAATTTCACCCCCACTTGAAGCATTTCCTCAATTATTGATTTTTCATTTCGTTGTCGATAAAACGTTAAAATCGATTAAAAATTCGTTTTTCTCAAAAACTATATAAGATATAGTTATAAGGTATACGGAAATCTTCAAAACTTATGTATAATAATGTGTGCTATCACAAAAGAAGTAGGGATGAGTGTCTCAGCCCATAAGTTCTTGCCTAAAACCCAAAAAAACAAATTTCGCTAATCGACAGTGTAGACGCAGCCTGTATATAAATCCTGCATATTAAATTAAAATGATCAAAATCTTCATCAGTGTTAAGATTATTATTAATAAAACACGCATGCGCAGTTAAGTGAAAAACCTTAGACATTAAGTTTTGACAGTTGATATACAGTGTGCATACAAAGATGACGCTAACAAGACACGTTCTGTATAGAATAATAATAAAGGCATAAAAACAAACAAAAATACAGTCCACATTTTATTACAAATCAACAATCAGAAATCGCTTACACACCTAAATATTATTTACCATTTCTAAAATTTTGATATGCTATTTGGGTGTCGTTTTGCTGTTGTATAGTCTTGAATGTCTTAATGACAAATACAATTTACATCTTTTAATTTTCCAAGTTTCCCAGCTACTAAAGACATACAGTTCTTACCGTTTCTGCTTAACATTCAGCAGTTTATTTTGTATACCAGACAACATGCTATGCGATTATACGGTTCATGTATTCCGCTATTAGTTCATTTAGCTGTGCAACAACGGCGAGTTGATGTCTAATAAATAATAATGCAAGTCGTACATTCACAAGAATTTCGCAGGTAGTGCAGTTTTGCTGCAATCTAAATGATAAGCGTATAAGTATTCGTGTAATTTCTAGGAATTACAAATGTTTGTCCTCTGTGAATGGTCTTTGTATGTATAACAAAAGAGCACGTGACTATAAAGATTTCTCTTTATTTATTAACTTGAAGGACGTAAAATGCAAAAAATGCTTTCTAACATCATCATTCCCATTAAAATTTGCTGTACAGTGTCCCAATTAAAATTCTTACCACTGGAATTTCGTAAACGATGCAGCGAGGTAGATGGCTGGTTGAATGAAACGAAATATGCATAAAATTGAGATGATATACGTCATAAAATAGAAGTATTGGGTTCTAGTATATAGGTATCCATTTTAAAAAATCCTTTACGAGAAACATTTAAACTAGAACACAAAATTATTTTGTCAATTTTTTATTTATCTTCTCATAAGATGAGGTAAACCTTTAAATATTTTCATGTTTTCATCATGAACTTTTTGTCTCATTTTACCAACTCTCTATCTCTCAGCGTTTACGGCGAGATCTGTGTAATGACGTCGAGGTTAATTGAAACAATTTCATTAAAGAAGTAATATAATTTTATCAACTGAAAATCGCTCTTTCGCTCTTGTAATTAATTCCCATTTTTAAAACCGTTGTGTAACTATACAACCTTCTCTTCGCAGACCCTGTCATACAAAAAAGATCAACGATCCCACACCCATTTACACATGTAAATTTCACCGAAATGTATCTTACACACTCGGTATTCAACACGCAACGATTATGTAACAGTATAGAAAACAAGAAAACACCTTCCACTCATATGCATACGTGAGATTCAAACTACTAGATATATACGTTACTGAATACAAAATAAGCTTACGGCCAGCCGAAGAAGTCATTTAAATTCGCCGCTGTTTTTTTTTTTAAACACTCACAGCACTCCTCCACGTCTAAACTTTGCTCGCACTCCCGCAGATTTAAATGGTATAGCAGTCGGAACGAAATACAAATGGGGACGAAGGAATGCAATTCGTTCGGGATTATAATCTAAAGGAAAATATTTACCGTATCTACTAAGCGCGGATCCATTTACAATATTCCCGTCAAACAATGCGACACTGAACTATGTTTGTGTATCTGGCTGGACGCTAATACGAAAAGCAAATATAAATTTCGAACATATCAATCTGATTGACAGACTGTTTGGAGGAGGAAATACAATTTCTACCTCTAGTAAAATTTGGCAACTTTACGTCACCTCATTCATTCACATCGTTAGAGTTGACGGTTTGTTTACGCGAATATCCTGTGTAAAAAACTTTCGAATGTAGAAAGGCAATTGTAATAAAAACTCACGTTTTTACGAGGCAAGGTCCCGTAATCTTCGATTGAAATACGACTGCATTCCATAACCGTTGAAGAGGTACTTGTTGATGTTCAAGATGACTGTAGGTTTCCTCGTAGCTGTTATATCTAATGTTTTTTTGCTTTGGTTTGACGTAAAAATCGAAGTAAAACCTGCCGTAAATTAAGTAGCGACCGTTTGGCAGTCATTTTATTTACGTTTGGGGCGTTTGGGGGATGTGGGGGAAATAAACAACCAATCAGATTTGAATTAGATATACTTGCGTTCAGTGTTATGATAAGCAATGCCAATAGTATAAATAATAGCAATTTAAAAATCTATGTTTTACATAAGAAGTCAGATTAATATTATGTAAACCAGGTGTAAACCTTATTATTTATTATTTAAATGATAACATTTTTTAATCAAACGTATCTGTAAAAACGCATAACAATTCCTACAGGTGTCGCCCTAACCTTTGCGTAAGTTACGAACGCATAAAAATGACAGTTCAACATTTTTCTTTGTATCAAAGTTTTAAGTGCTTTTTTTATTGAATTATATCTCGTCCTGTAAGCTTCAGTTCGTATTCGTACCGTTTAACAACACCTACGTATTTCCAAGCAAATATAACCCGACCCCTGAGACAGTCGGGAAGTTTTATCGTTTTGAATCGTATTTTCTTGTGGAAACGGGCCCGTGTAGTGCGAGTGTTGTGAAGGAATTTACGCAATGGTTTTAACATTGAACCGACTGCATAAATTACGATAAAGGCAGAAAGAAGTACGGAGTATGAGAACGCAGCAGGTAAATGCATAATGACGTTTCTACATAACATCTTGACATTAAAGTGAATAGCGTGTCATAAGTTTAATTTAAAACGGGATTTTATTATATCTGATCGTTGATCGGGGATATTTCAAGGTGCAACGAGATTTTATTATACACTTATGCACAACTACACAACATTCTTGCGTATTCTAAAGATCGAGTTGGCACTGTGAGGTATGTAGATAAGCTCGGTAAGCTCTAGTGATGGCATAATCGATAGTTTTGACTACCAGTTAATTATAATCGAATGATTTATGATTAAATGATTCTGATAATCAGATGACTTAATAATAATCGATTATTCACCCTCGCTGACATTCTCGAATGATCCTCAATAAGGAATTAAATTAAAACGCATACAATAACTGAAAATAACTGCTGGAAATTTAAATTTGGTTGATCGTAACCCTAATAGACAAATTTAAATTTCCCGCCACAATTTTCAATGAATTCAACGGAAAGCTTTAAAATAACTATTAATGTAGTACAAAATGGTGGGGAATTTTATGTATCAACGTTGAAGTTACTAAGAATAATTGCGGGAAATTTAAATTTGGCTGTTAGGGAATTAATATTAACATCAATGACGAACACATGATATTTGTGGATGTGAGAATTGTACGTATTTGAGCTAATTGTGAATTGCTTTAACAAGTGTGATTTCAAGAATAAATTGGATGAATCAATTTCGATTGATTCATTCATAATCGAAACGCTAATATAATCGAATTCTCAAATCATTCTTAATAATGTTTCCTTTCAGTCATTCGATTATGCCCATCACTAGTAAGCTTTGTATTATCAACCGGAAGAGTTTTTAGGTGTGCATATTTGCAAAATCTGTTACTAAACCTGCACATAACATTTCGCTAAAATCCTCGTCCTTGACTATATATTTTTATCTACAAAATGGGAAAATGCAGTCAATTTCTAAGAGATAATAAAAGCTTACCTGGATTACTTTAAATTGATGATTCAATTCAGTCAGTGTGGAAGAATGTGTTTTTAAAATTCTTATCGAATCGATAAATACTAATATATTATTGTTGTGAAATAATGGCTTACAGTAATAAAAAATTGATGGAAATGTTTATCTTAAGGCAGATCGCCAGACAAAATATGAGTTCGTAAAAATATTTTTGTAATAAACATTTAGTTTAGTAGCAAGTTGGCGTTTGTTTTAGGCAGTACACTACCCAATTATGAGGTAGTCTATTTTCGCGCCAAGAATTCAAATTAATTAAAATGAAATGAATGTTTTATTTTAATCTTATCAAATTTAAACTAATTACAAAACTATTAAGATCCGGCTCACGACTTAATTGTTTTTACCAATATTAAAAACAAACCAACTACCCATGTATAAGTAATTATAGCTCTAATCACATTTGTGATAGTGCTTTTCCGGTCCGACTTTCCTTACAAATTAACAATAATTCTGGTCAGTGGAGTTTCTCACATTGACGCAGTTGTGTTTATGACCGCCCACGTATTCAAGGTCAAGTAGATGATTCAAATCTTTTAATATAGCCAATCTTATTTTGCATAACCACGCTACTTAATTCCGGAGGTGTTTATAGATAGTGGACAGCGTACAACCGTGAGAAAAATCGTGGGAATGAATTGACGGTTTTAATCTTAAAACACCGCCGAAATTGAGTTTTCACATTTTCAGGGTCATTTCAATAGACATTACTTGCTTTATACTGACGTAATTATTACCTTAAATTCTATTACCTCGTCAAAAAATGCGTAGAAATCTATTCTGTTAAGTTACATTGTTATGCCCGTATACAATGCGGTTTGTGGGCTTTAATGGATATAACATGTTGACCACTATGTTGAAAGTGTATTTGACATTTTTCGCACTCATTTCGCATTTGTTTTTTTTTCTTTCTTTCTCCGGTTACAATGGCTATTAGAGCTACTTCACGCGCCGTGACCAATGTTTTAACGCGAATGCTTTTGCACTCAGCGATATGTGAAAGTAATAAGAGACATGTATGTATGTGTATTGTTCATTTAAAAATTATAATTTGCAATAGGCATTATAAGAAATAAGTTTTTATTATTTTTTTTATTTTACTATTTTACTGCATATTTGAAATGTATAACAATTATCACTTTTTTAAAAGTGTTGAAATTTAGATTTTTAACATGTACATATTATTAAAGTCTACACTAGGCTGTTCTATTGGAATATCTTTATTTAACGTAGGAAATATAATAAAATTTAAAAAACAAAATTAGCGTCTCTATCAAAGTCGTGTCCCTCTTCCACACTGTTCCTTGCCAACCTCTTCATTGTTGCCAACATTATCAATTTTAATTAAATAATGTACACAATAAATGTACAAATTATTTTTAAAATGTTGGTAGCCTTTTTTTGGCGGCTAACATTTTCTTCTGATCTCTTTATTTTTACGGGCAGTTGAATGGAAAACATTTATTTACATTGATACCAATCCGCAGATCAATTAACCGAAAAAAGACTGTCTGTACTTCTTGCGTGCATTCAGTGACATTCAACCAGTTTTCTTTAACACATCAGTGAGAAGCTGAATATTCCTATGAGAAAGTAGCCCCGTAATGTGTGATATTTCTGCGCTTATTAAGCAAACACTTTCTGCCTTATTTGGATTAAATTTACATTAGATTTTAACCAGATCATTTATGCTGTAACTACTGTAATTATTTTTTTCTTTAAATTAAGAGACTATCAAAACAATCCATATATTAAAATGAAACTTAGTGAAAGTTTAATGTATTTTTTCTCTGACTAAATAGTCGAAAAAATAATAATTGTTAATGATCTGGGTAGTTTTTGTTTTTTATATACAGGGTAATTCGTTAAATACCAAATACATCTAAATCTAAACAACAGACATTAAATGTCTCTGAGTATATTTTTAGATGTTTATAGAACTGAATTTTTAAAGGTTATCTACGGCCGAGTTAACCCTAATTCCATTTGTGTAATATTGTTAAGTTAATAGCAATGGTATTTGAATAGATACGGAATACTTATACATAATTTATTGTTAAACGCTTACTTACAATAACTTCATTTATATGGGACTTAAGAGTTGAATAATAATATAAATTTATGGTAATAGTCATTTTTACTCTTTGTTTGAAATAAACATTGTGTCGGAGATTATGTGCTTCTAACTAAGTGTTAATATATAATATGTATTATGTAAGTAACTTAATGCATGACAATATGGGTTGGTAAATGCATTAGGTTGGTACACTTCCTGGTTCTCCATACTGCTGGATTCTAAAAATTCTCAGATATTTGACCTTCCTACTGCATGGATGTGTTCAATTTATTGAAATTGTCATCAAGGGATACCAAGAGAGTTTATTAATATCTTCATTTGTCAACTGAGAAGTTAAAGTTATCTTATTATCTTTAGGCATTACTTATTGTTTAATTGAAATTAAATTATCTTCTATTTTTTTTTCTTTCCTCGTGTATTTTATTTTCATTTTGTATTATTTTGTTTTATAATAGTCTTTTAGATTTTATCTGTTGGACCAAATTGTTTAATATGAAATGACTTAACATCAATATTTAAAAAAATATATAATTATTAATTTTCGTGTTGTATACAGCGTTGCTAATCCTCTGATGAATATGCATCCTAATCATCTGATATGTATTTTTGCACAAAACCGAAATATTTTTATCTTTCAGTGACACAGAACCAAGTAAGTATATCTACGAATTTACATAAACAAAGAAAAGGCGGTATACCTCATCTTTTTTTATTTAAAACCAAATTAAATTCAATGTGCGGTATATATTCTTCAAATCGAAAAAGAAAGAGGCCGGATGTGGCTCAATTCCTTTATCTTTAAAGTCTAATAAGCAGATTGCTCTACTTTAGTGCTGTGAATTGAAATTAAAGCAAATAGTTTTATGACTCGATAAATATTTTGAGAATTGATAATGTATGTAGCAAATGTGGCGCCTTTTTTTCCTAAATACCAGCTGATTAGATATCTATACGTAAGTGTTGATTATTGTATTTCACCTGTAATGCACACGCTGATATCGGTCAAATGCAATAGGCAAGCAGATACTGATAAAGAAAATATGTCTATTTTTAATAGGTTAGTTACATTTGGTCTATTTTATTTAGACCAGTAGAAAGAAGACGAATGGTAAAGCATTTTGGTTGGAGGTCTGCATCGATTTGACGGTATTCTTAAAGAAAATGAGGCTGTAGAAGCATATTTGAGGAGTATGCAATTCCTTTGCAAACGATTTTTACAACAAAAAGAAATGGAGGGAATCGTAACAAATAATGCCGATTCTAGAGCTTTTGACTGTATCTATTAATGTCGTATCAGGCGGTAGAATTAATAACGGGTCACCCTAATTTTAAATCATATTCACGTAGAATTGCGAGGGTTAATGATTCGCATTGTGAATGTGGTGGGGTAGATACAGCGGGGTATGTTTTATTTGAATGTCCACTCACTGATGAGGGGCGGTCGCGCACGGAAGTTAGGGCATGAGCTAAGGGGTTATAACGAGTCGGTCTAATGGTTGCATCTTTTTAGTAATGTCGCTAAAGAACTAGATAGGTTACGGCATGATATTTAGGTAATAGTGGGGTAGTACGTATTTATGAATGAATATAATAGTTATATCGGCCGTGAAAGCCTACGTAGTTATTAGCATAGTACGGGTGTGTAAACAAATATTTAAAATATAAATCTCTAATTTAATTACTATTGATTAGAGTAATTAGGATTAAGTTATTGTTAAATATTAGAGTAGCCACTGCTGTAGTTCTATTTGCTTTCAGTTCATTACGACGGTCCATCATTCCACTGACAGAGGAATTAGTTAGTTAAATAATAATTTGCTGGCTATCAGTAACAAGGGCCTGTTTCCCAGGTCCTGCTATCAAAGTAAGTCTTTTTCCTTGGTTTTCCCTTACTCCTTGGCGAATTCTGGAAGATAACTAAAGTCGTTCCATGGGTGCAAACAATTGCATGTTGAAATCCATTGAATGTGGTTAATGAAAGTGTATATGAAGAAAGTATCCTTACACTCACAAAAAATGTTTAATATATTTTTAGACTACATGTTTCGGCCATGCCACGCCATCCTCAAGTCTTAAAAACATCGAAATCGAAATTTAAATTAAAAAGTCAAATATAGACATTCAAAGTAAAACACGATAAACGAAAGTGACTAACAAAACAAAACAACGAATTAAAAATGAGACAAAACCTGAGCATGGCGTGCCATAGCCGAAACATGTAGTCTTAAAATATATTAAACACTTTTTCTGAATGTAAGGACGTTTTCTTCATTTACATACTTTCTATAATAATCATAGAGAAATTATTTAATTAGAGTAGGAATTGCAATTGTTATGGAATTCATGCAGTACTTAGAATAGGTAGCTCCGTGTAGTACCTTTAGTTAGAGCACGAGCTGAATTGTTTAGCTTTACATAAATAAAGTATGTCGACCATGGCAATTTATACGAGAAACTGGGGTATTATGGGGTTTGCGGGGTAATTGCGAGGTAATTCATTTTGTTTCTGATCGGGAGACAATTCGTTAAAATTTCATACAAATTGTCAAACAACGTTTTAAATCAATTTTCTCCTATAGGTGTGCCACAGGGCTCAATTTTGGGACCCATGTTGTTTTTGATTTTTATTAATGACATTGTCGGTTTCATTAATTTTCTTTGTTTGTTTATGCAGACGATACCTCTGCAGTTGCTTGTTTTTGTAAAAATTAAAGCTTTATTTGAATATATTCGTTGTTTGCAAAAAATTTGCAGCATTTTCTTTTGATTTATGTAGCCATTCCTTATGTTAGGTCAAAAGTGTATGTTCTTGAATGAATTTTAAGGCAATTCGATCAGTATTTTCTCAACTGAAGTGTCCAAATCCCCCTAAATTCTATCTTGTATTTATTCATTCCATAGGAATTTTCTAAAGAATCACCGTGTTTTGACAACGTTACATACAGGATAGTAAAAGAACTGTCACGACCTATCTCAACGAAGCGTGACAACATTCTTCTTTCTACTCGTCTTTAAAGAGACCACACAAAGGGAAATCTTCCGCTGTATAGTTGCACGTATCATAAGTACAACATCGTTTTAATATGCTAAGTACCTGGGTGACCTAAGAAATCCTCTTTCTCCAGCAGAGTCGTGGGTTGCTGGTATCCGTAGGCGGGCAGCCAGGGGTTGCTGCCTGACAGATCGGCCGGTTGTCCCGGCCAATCGCCGAAGGCGATATCCTCCATGGCGTCTTGGTCGGCCTCGATTGTACCGTGCCTAAGTAGAGTCTCTCTCGTAACAGAGGCACAAAGAAGAGTCATTCACTCGGTCAGGCAACGGTATACAGGACGATTGATGCTATAGTGTCGTCGCCGCGATCCCGGATTATTCGCAAAAAAACATTCTTTTTAAACCGTCGCATCACTCTTGCACCTCGCTGTCGATATTCGACGATTCACGCACTCTTTAGGAGTAAGTCGAGCGTTTAAATCACCGACTTTCCACGCTGGACACGACACACGCGCACACACAAACACACCTTTCACGACCCACTAGATAGAATCACTGGATTGTCTCCAACGCAACTTTTTATCTCCTTACCGGATTTCGATTGTAGTATTTTTTTTCCGGCGAAGTTTCGGGATAATATTCCCACTTGGTACCCGTGCTGACAGGCACCTAGCGCGAACTCCCGCAGATGTGCCACTGTGCAGACTTCAAGCGAGGTAAACTCACCTACGGTGTACACGGGAAGGCTGTCAGTGGACGGAGACGGAGCGTGTTTGCCCACGTGACCTCTTCCGCGCGGTCCAATCGTGCCACTCCGATCCAGCAGGTTGTCGGTACCATGCTCGTTTACGATCGGTTAGTGTGTTATGCGCACCTCGTGTTGATTCGAATAATAGAGAGACAGGTAAGCGAGCACTAAAGCGACTTTAGTTGATACACTTCCTTTTTGATGGAGCCGAAGGTAGGCAACCAAGTACAATCAGGTGTATGCGCCGTAGTATGTAACAAAATGACGATTTTTTTTGTTATTGTATTAATTGATTTATAGACTTAACATTGCAGTTACACATGGGATATACAGGGTGGTCAAATTTGATATTTTTAAAAAGAGCATTTTTTTTTCTGAATTCAGTAATGTAACACATGCCCACCTTTATTTTTATTAAAAGGCAAAAAAAAAAAATTAAATTCAAAAATTTAATTCTGGAAAAATAAAACTAAGTTAGCTTTGAAAATGGTGCTATTGACGACGTGTCACTTCCATATTCGCCAAAAATTAAACTTGTGTGCAATAATTTGTTTAACAATGGTTCATTTAAGCGAAACTGAGCGTATAGAAATTCTCATGATGGTTGGTTATGGCGACAGAAAACGAAGTTGTGCTCAAGTAGTGACTCTTTTTAATAAAATTCATCCAAACCGGGAACCGATCTCCAGGACGACGGTTTCAAAAACCTTACAAAGATTTCAAGAAACTGGGTAGCGTTAAAGACCGTGCAGGACCTGGGCGACCTCGAATTATTACCAACGAAGAAAATTATTTGAATGTTATGTTGGATGTGGTAGAAAATCCAAAAAATTAATTACAACAGTTGGCGTTGAACCACAACATGAGTAGAGGGTCAGACAGAATACATCAGGATGGTAACTTTCATAATCGAGTCCTCTTCTCTGATGAGTCAACTTTTTGTCTAAATGGATATGTTAACCGCCATAACTGTCGATATTGGTCTGACAGAAATCCGCTGGTTCATACGCAGCATCGACAGAAAATTAATGTTTGGTGTGGCATTATTGGTCGGAATATCGTAGGTTCCTTTTTCATTAACGGCAATTTAACATCTGAAAGATATTTGCAACTTTTACAACAACATATTGTTCCACGACTTAGGGAAATATTTCCAAACTACGGCAATCGAAAATTGTATTACCACAGAACCATATGTTTCAACATGACGGAGCACCGCCGCTTTTGGTCGTCAAGTGCGCGAATATTTGGATGAAAACATTCCGGTAGATGGATAGGGCGAAGGGGGCTATTGAATGGTCAGCTAGCTCTCTGATCTGTCCCACTTGATTTTTTCTGTGGGTCATGTAAAAAATTGAGTGTATGTCAACAGACCATTACAAATCGAAGACTTACAAGAACGTATAGAAACGAAATTGCCAGTATTTCTCCAAATATTTGATTGATTCTTTGCAAATTTGCTCAACGTGTTCATTATGCCAGGAGGTAAATGGAAATCATTTCGAACATCTTTTGTAACATAAAAATTATGTAATTCTTGTTTGCGCTTCTTTTTATTAAAATCTGTTTTGTTTCAGTTAAATGTGTTATTTTTACAATTATTATTAACTATTATTATTTATTTTTTGGTCACACTTCACGCAGCAAAGAAGTAACGATAGATAAAGACAACATTTCCAAGGCTAACAAAATTTTTCATTTTTCAAAATTTTACTAGTTCGAAATTTTTTTTTAAAGTTTCGATTAAAATAAGACATGGATGTGTTACATCACAGAACGCAGGAAAAAATCTCTTTTCAAAAATATTAAATTTGATCCTTCGTGCCATTTAAAAAAAATCAAGTTAGCCTTGTATCCCAGAACAAATGAAGATAGAAAATTTGAAGAACACTCTTAGACGATAGAATTTAAATACTTTTAACCATGTACCAAATTTCAACAAGTTTTGTTTAATAGTTTTCATAATATTTAACTGTATCCATACTTTTTAGCGACCCTGTATATTTATAAAGTTATGAACCAAAAAACGGCTCCTGAAACGATGCAAGAAATCATTGTTCACATGAAATAATGTATTAAAATTGGTTCAAAGAACGAGTTCATCAAACCAATGAAAAAGATTTTATTAAATGGCAACGGCTTTTATTGAGTAATAGATCATTCATTATATTAATGAAACCAAAATCATTGAAAATGAAATGGTATCTTGATTGGCAAATATGTTATTATTGTAACGAAGACCATCTTTGTTTTAACAACTTTATTTGGTTTGCTGAATGACCGCGAGCTATCAATTTTATGTATGAACTTCAGTAGAGAATGAAGAAACGCGTTAATACAATGAATATTACTTGTGAATATGCTAATCGTAAGTGGTTGATTTCATGTACGTTATTCATAATCCTAACAAATTTTAGTTATTTTTATAAACTTCCGATTAAAATAATGAACTTAATTTATTGATGCAATAATCGCATTTCATTCACTCAATTCAACGTTTAGTAAACGTTGCAGCTTTATTTAATTGGAGATTGGATTGCAGTAAAACTAATATTAAATGATTGATATCAAGCATTGGTGATTGGAGGCTAGACTCATGGTCCATTGTGGAGGAATCACCATACAAGCAGTGTTACGTCCCCATATTTAGGATTAAAGATGTAGTTCTAAGAAGTTAAGTGTTGAAGGCATCTTTCCTTTTTTCTATGCTTTCTTTAATTTTACTGACAGTCAGCTTCTTCATTCATAATTTACGATCACTACAGTCCTTATGTACTATACCAAATGTAACTGCTTTTGTAACCCCACCAAGGGGAAAAATGGTTAGTGTAACGATGAACCATACAGTCCACAATACATCAAACCGAAAAGGGAATAGAAATGTGAGTTTTTGCCTATCAAGTGTCTTTAGCATTTCTCCAAAAACAAAATTGCTTTTATCGCTATCGTGTCTCAAGTAGTATTCTCGATTCCCTCCTAAGAGATCGAAGTACAGATGCACCTCCTTTAGGAGCTACACGCCAAACGTGTCAGCGACCGCAGTGTCAGTCGTTAATTCAATCACTGCCGTACTCCCTTCATTACGGCATGCTATCTGTTTATTCTTGCAATAAATTGCAAACCATTGAACTAACGAAGAAGGTATCATTTAATACTTTATTGCGTTCATGATATGAATAATTTTATGAAAATTGTACTTAATAATATCAATACGTATGTGTTTGTATTTATATTATTAACAAAATTATTTATTGACTTACCATAACAAATATTATCCATGGAGTAACGTAGTGCAATGATTTGCTATAATGATGAAAACTAATTTATTTCACTAATGATCTTGTTATTACTTCATGAAAGAGTATTGTAAATATTTTATCAAAACAATGACGCATTTAGTTCTCTCGATGAAAATTCACTCAATGAATATAGATCATTGATATGACGTCCAGTATTTTTATCAGTGTTGTTTACTATTTTTTTTGTAACTATGTTCATTTAAAAATATCATCAAGTTACCTGTGATTTTTTGATAGAATAAGAAATAATTCCATTCTAACGTTTCTCATTTTGATTGATGTAAGGTTAAAGCCGCGTTTCCACTGAAGCAACGTTGAGAAACTTCTTGTTTTTGTTGATTATTCCCGGCATGAACATTTAAGAACAAACACATGAATATCCGATCATTCCGCGTTACATGAGATTCTATTCGGAACGATTATTTTTGGAATACGTGGGCTCCCACTATCAACCGAAGACCGAATGAATTCAGTAAAAGTAAGAAAAAAATCTATTATCTAAACATTCACCGTTATCTCCCTCTAAAAAGGAAACATATTTATTTTCTACGCCTAGTTGGGGTGTAGTGAAAAAAATTAAAACAATGAGAAATACATAGAAAGTTTTATTCCGACCTATATATCTAAAATAAAAGAAATAAAAAAATTAAAATGAAATGAAATTTAACATTGCAAAATAAAATTCAAATTTGTAAATTTTACTTAAATATTTGAATTCTGTGTGTTTCTTCTGCATTACTGCGTAAGTTTTTTGATTAAAGTTAGTATGGAGAACACGGTTCTATAAATCTGAAAGAAAAGAACTTGTAACCTGATTTTTTTTTATACATACAGGATGTATCAGATATAAAGGTAAATATAATAATATGTAGCAGCTGTAATCATATACAATCAAAAAGTCTTAATGCACAGGGGGTCTATCTGTAAGCATTAACGAGAAAAAAAATATTTTATAAATGCCGTGGGCTAGAGCCGCACCTGTGCCCAACCTAAATGCTGTCCCGAGTATACCCCCACATACCACTATCATTCAGCCATTACCGCTGTTAGTTTTGTGTGGATCGCCGCTTGGAGTGCAAGCCACTTCGAACATTTTATTTAAATTCTTCCCGTCTCGAAAAAACGATCCTTTTCAGGACCATCATGATTTCATATAAAGAAAATCGAAGCTTGATGCATCGGCAAAAGCGCGGGAATGTATAGATTCATTTTCGCGCGACATCATAGTAAAAAGGCGTGTTTGCAAATTTTCTGTATCTACATTCATTTCTGTGTAATTCGATTCAATTCATTTTGCGTTATTTGATTAAATAAATCCAAAAGAAATAACTCAGATTTACGTGGTACCGTTTATCAACAACTAACTCTCGATTCGACAAAGCGAAAGAAAAATATTTACGTTTTTTTAAGTACTCAAGTCGCATATCCGGTGAAACTCGAACATCTTATCAGGATATTAAAAATAATACTTTGTAGACTTAGGTAGAATGCTCTTAACAAATAAGGAATGTTTATTTCATAAAAAGAAGAAATTTAAAATGCCTCAGTTTTGCTATTTTTACAAGGGCAAACTGGCCTTTATTTATTCGGAATGACGTTAATGAACTTACGGCATACCGTTAAGAATAATACTAAATGAGTGCAATGTATTTATACATAATACCACGTTTAGCGGGTGTTTAACATGACGTTTCCTTGCAACAGGCCCGGACTAAAGAATTTTTGGCTCTAAATTTTACTTTTTTTTATTTTTTAATGATGAAATCCGGTTTCGGCGGGTTTGTGCTTTATATGTCGTGTAGTTAACACCCAAGCAAAATTTACTTTTTTATTTGATACACCCTGTATATATTAGATACTACTTCAACTAGAAACAGAAGCTTATTTGCCATTACAATCCTACCACTACTAACACGATATAGGAAGTAAGAATAAATAAATCCTTCCGATTTTCTCAATTTTTCATACAAACTTCTATTCCCAGTTAAGATGGTGTCTGCCATATATTTTCGTTAGATTGTTTTCATACCATAACTGTGCACGTGTTATTAATTTCCGTCAATCCCAAAGCATTTATGGCGAAAGGCTTCTGTGATCGTAGCGTCATGAACATAATGCCTTGACGAAAGTCTTTATTGCCGTAATACCAATCACATTGCGAAACTGCTAGAGATACAGCTTCATACTGCAACACCAATTTTATTTCTTTCTTTTTACCTGGTGGGTAATCTAATTTCACCTGCTCCTGAATTTCTGTCGCGTTGAAATTGTATAACAAGATTTGTATCGTTAAAGCTGATGCAAAGGCTATTACTTTCAAAATTTTACTAATATCGCTGTGATCCTAAAATGATATTACTTTGATTAGGGGAGATTTGGGCAAATTATACTAATTCCTAACCATCGATAATATGTGCACTGTGAATACCAAAGATAATATACTTAGCATTACTTGGAACCCAAGGGATAGCGAATATATCTCCTGTATGTCATTTAAACATCTAAGATAATTCTTCTTATACTGTTAGGTAACTTTTATGCTATTGAAAACTTACCTCATTAGCAAATTATGATGATCCATGCAAACCTTTAACCTGCCTTCGATTATTTTTTGATATTTCCCAGACCCGTACCGATATTGTCCAAAAATTCCTTCCACGTTAGTTATATTTTTTAATAGTTCCCTTAAAATGATAAATTGCACCGATACGTTTTGGGTGAAATACACGTATAAGGAATCATAATGCAAATTAACTAGAACGGAAATGTGGTTACTGATTGCTAAGATGGTGTAAATTATTTCGTAAAGAGGAGACGGATCCGCGTTGAAAGGGAACCACAAAGCTGAAGGCTGCTTCCTTCGACCATCTGGGTATTGAACTAAAGGAAAAATAGTGATAGCTGTGCAAATACCCCACGGATACGTAAACATGCATAGAGACTGTTTTGCTAATTATCGATAGGCGAGCATTTAGCCTTTTGAGAGAGTTTTTCCTACGATATTAACATCCCAAAATCTGCGTTTTATAATTGCGAACATTCTATGTATTTTATTATAATGTGTCAACCACGAATATAGTTTTGCCAAACCCTAGAAAAAATCTAATTTGTTTTTGTTTCCAGATTACTTCGGCTTACCAGAAGGGGTATGAAGTACGTTGCAGCTGCATAGCAAACTAGGGCAAAGTCGTCACGAACATCGATAGCAAATTTTGTTTGGCTGCAAATGCAGAGTGATTTGAAGATTGCGAAACTCACCCAAGCATACCATCTCCAACCATCGCTATTGAAATGATTGAGTATAGCTTTGAGTTCTGGCATGTTTTCTACTGAAAAATAGATAACACAAAAAATTGGTGGATTAATTTAAAAAAAATTTTTGATCTACCTCCAGTTTTAAATATTTTCTTGGGATACATTTCGTTTAGATGGTGTGATTCGTATTTGAAAACGTCTGGTTAAGCGATAAGGTTTTACATTTAAATAATGAATTCACGATTCACGTAGGAAAACATTAGTCCTTAAAGTATTTATAAATGCTATGAGTTCTAATGAAATAAGTAATTTTTCAATAAAAATGAAGGTCCTGTCTTGATCTGTTGATGATTCTATCTGCTTCGAATTTATTAATCATTAGACGATAAAATTCCATTTATTCAACTGTGAAAATTTAAAACATTTTTTATTTATTTATTTATATGAATCTTTATTATTATTATTATAGGTATGTAATTATGTTGAAAAGCTAGTTTGGTTGCATTTTTCAGATATATTTACGCAGTTCGCTTATTGATGACTAGATGGCGCTGGATCGATCGTAGTTTTACTCTTGGTGAAAAGTTTGTAAATTCACCACAAGATGGCGCTACCTCCCAAAGGTGAGAGATCTGGTGGGTACGTATCTTCTACCTATTATGCAAAAAAAGTCATCTAAAACTTGTTATAATATTAAAAATAAGCGTCTAAACATAGATAAAATATTTCTTCATTCTTTTGTTTTGGGTCGATGTACTTATGCACGTTGACTTAAAAGTTTATATTTGGTTGAATTGATAGATGACTGAATTAGTTATAGAGAAAATATATACAATTACTATAATTTTGCTAGTTACTAGTTACTAGCAATAATTGTATTCACTTACTTGGATGTGTACATTCTGATCATTAACATAACAAATACTAGAATACGATCGTTTTTCTAAAGAAGGGTTTTTAGTAGCTAGAAATCCGACACAACCTGGAGATACGGTCCTCTAGGTGTCTTCTGGAAGATTTTTCCTCTATAAAGAAAATCTATGACAGTACAAGGATAGATGCTGTTTGTAGAGGAATCTTTATTATAATTAAGAGAAGATGTGGATATTAAAGAATGTCAAGTTCATATTAAAATGATTTAGAAAAAAAAGTAAGTCAACTGATATTTCCCATTATTTTCTTTATTTTTTATTTATTGTTCTGCTAACCTGTTCAAGTTGTGTGGTATATTACAGCCGGTGGAATCTTTGAAACTTACACCTGCTGTCGTTTGCTTCATAAAAACTGACATTATCATAACAAAAATTTTTTTTAATACTTTTCTTATTAGTTAATCCATATCCTATAAGCAACATTAGATTACCGATCTACCTTTAGGAACATGATTATACAAACATTTTAACATCAAATTGAATATTGACTAATATTTTATTTATACACTGAAGATCTGTCAATAAAAACCATCCATAAAAACTCCAAAATTCCTTGTCTAGTGTTACGAGTCGATTAAATATTCTTATGTATATAAGTACAACATATATATATTTGTAGCTAATTTGTGATTAAAGTTCAAGGTGAACTCAACATACATATATGTTAATTACATAGTAATTTGGAGGTATGCAGGTAAGTGTAGAGAATGTGTTGCATTATTATACATATATGTGAGTAGTGAATCCAATATAATAGCTCCTATGAAAACCTAAATAATTACAATTTATCCTAAACACCGTGCTCCACATAAAGGTACTATACGAGGTAACCTATATGGATTCTATAACAATTGAAATGTCCTTTGTTTAATTTTTTCCTATCTTTCCCTTCGAATAAAACATACCCAGCTGTATCTATCCCACTACGTTCACAATGCGAATCATTAACCCTCTCCGATTCTATATACATATGATTTTTCTTTGTCTGAGACGTAACCGATACAAGTACCGGACAAGTGGCCTCCTTGAACCGCCCCATGTCGCTCCGGAACCACCTTATCAAGGTTACTTCGTGATAGAGGGGCTGTCTTTGCTATTATTAGCACCCCTCAACAGCTTTCGCCAATTATAGGGGGCATCGGCCATGAGTTATTATTATGAATGAATACTTTATGCTCTTTAGTGGTCGGAATTAGTGTTAAATTATAGTTTTAGCATGGTTAGGGTATATAAATAAATAAAGATCCTTAATTTAATTACTATTGGTTAGAATAATTAGGATTAAGTTATTGTTAAGTATTAGAATAGGTACTGCTGTTATTTTGCTTGTTTTTTTAGGTCACTATTTCTTTACTGTTTCAACTTCCAATGTGTGAAAAAGGAATTAAGGAAACGTAGAGGCTGCTTCTTCAGCACTCAGAAGGATAATAATAATTTGCCGGCTATCAATAATAAGGTCTGGGACTTCTTCCCAGATCCTCCCAGAGTAAGGTTTTCGTCATGGTTTTCCCTTACTCCTTGGCCATTGATTTTATATAAATATATTATATATAATCAATGTCCTTGGTGAATGCTGGGCGATAAGGAAAGTAGTTCCATGGGCGCATTTAATAACAACTGATAGCTGACCGATTTACAGTAGACTCCGATTGTGTGAACTAATCACATTTCACATATTCCAGAATTTGACATAAAGTAGTATTCATATAATTGCGAGGCTACAGTATCATATTTTTGTTATTAACAATCATAGGGAAATTATTTAGTTAGAGTAGGAACATTTCAATTGTTATAGTATTGTTCATATAGAATAGGTAGCCTCGTGTAGTACCTTTAGGTGAAGCACGGGGTTGGGATGATTTGTAATTATTAAGTTTTTCATAAATAAAGTGTGGACTCCATTTAGTTTGATGACATTTCTTCTAACACGAAGAGATGTATACCATACTGATGCTCCATATAGAATAACTGATTGGAGCATTCTTCCCAAAAGTTTCGATTTGGTGCTGCTAGATTGGGCAAGAGATAGCTTCGTTGCCCTCACTCAATGTGCTCACGGAAGCGCAGTTTCTGGTCTAAAACGACATTATGCATTTCTCTGGCATTATAATATGGGTACCCATCCTAAATAATGACTTTCCAGGTTCCTTTTATGATTATCGCCTCCGTTATGTGTGCGGCTACTTCCATCCACTTCCCAATGATCTATAATGACTTATCAGACCCACGACCAGCGCCAAGTCGTCCGCGAAAGGCTATAGTCTCCGCTATATTTGTAAGATCATACACAATGTTCCACAATAGGGTCCTAGCACAGAGCCTTGTGGTATACCAGCAGTCACCTGCATTTCCGCGCCTCTTGAAATACAGATCTTTCTGTTCACATATACGATTTAAAATTACGGTTTTTTTATGTCATTATTATAGAAAATAATTTATCAAAGAGTATCGCTATCTTAAAGCGTATAATTAAGGAGATATTAGACTAAAACGTTATTTTCGCTTGGCCAATCAGTATTTATTTATGTGTTTATCAGAAACCAAAATATTACAGTATATAAAATGAGGTAACAATTATACATTTTCCAATTAACAACATCTTATCTGTTTCTAATTTCAGTAATTCAGAAATGTGGCTTAATTTCACAATATATCACCCAACAATTTCAGCTTAGTCATTGGTTCCTAATGATTGTCCTTGGGGTTATCACACGCGTAAAGCGCAGACAGTGAACCTTGTACTGCCTACTGCCTAGTCTTGACCGCGGTTTGACCCAACTTCTTATCTGCATACATAAATATATATGTTCGAAAAGAAATTGTCGTCGGCATAGGATAATGATTTGCTAAATAAAACCACAGTCTACTGAATAGCGACGTTAATTACATAAATATACAGGGTGTTTTGAAACATCGTTTAAAGATTTTAAGGGCATGTAGTACGATCGAAAATAAGGTTAAAAGTCATAATAAATATATGTTCACAAATCAACCGTTTACGAGATAACAGCGAGTGTTCCTAGTAGTACATGGATATAACATATCCCAGTAAAGGTGCTTATCAGCTATTGTTATATGACAGTTTAATTTGACGTTTTGTGCAATTTGTAGCAATTACAATGGTTGCGTATTCTAATGCTGAAATGAGCGATATGGTGTTCATGTACGGTCGTGCTAATGGGAATTCTTTACAAGCACGTCGCTTCTATGCTGAAACGTTTCCTGATCGCCAAACTGCCTTCGCATGTGATGTTTCAACGACTAAGAGAACTGGTTCGTTTGAGAAGCGGTCTTCTGATACTGGACGGCAGAGAATAGCATGTACTCCACAGATAGAAGATCGAATTTTGAATATTATTGATGAAAATCTCGAAACTAGCGTTAGAAGAATTTCGACTCAAGTGGGTGTAAGCAGCAATCTTGTTTGGAGAACTTTTCATGAGCAACTCCTATGCCCCTACCATATTCAACGGGTACAAGCCCTTACTGCTTCGGATTATCAAGCGAGAAGGGTTTTCTGTAAGTGGTTTTTGCGAACAACTGTTGATCGGCCAGATTTCGCTGATAACATCCTTTTCACTGATGAAGCTGGTTTTACTAAAAATGGAATATTGAATTTCCACAACAATCACGTTTGGTGTGACGAGAATCCTCATGCTACCGTTGAAGCCAGACACCAGCAACGTTTCTCTCTAAACATCTGGTTAGGCATGATAGGGGAACGGTTGTTAAGACCGATTGTTTTGCCACAACGCTTAACAGGTCCTGCATACCTCGAGTTCTTGGAAAATACTTTACCTGAACTTTTGGAAGATTTACCTATAAATCTAAGACTGAAACTCTGGTTTGTGCAAGATGGAGCTCCACCGCACTTTACGCATGCTATTAGAGAACATCTTAACAATGAATTTCCTGGGAGATGGATAGGGCGAGCAGGTCCCATTGCTTGGCCTCCAAGGTCTCCCGATCTAAACCCGTTGGACTTTAGTATCTGGGGTTATTTAAAAAGTTTAGTGTACGCAACACCGGTAAACGATCTTCCAGAGTTGCCCCAACGAATAGAACACTGTTGCCAGATAATACGAGAAAAACCCTTGTTTTTTGAAAGAGTGCGCGCTTCCTGTGAAAGCAGATGTAGATTCTGTGTCGAAATGGAAGAACGTAATTTTGAACATCTTCTTTAGTTATAATGTATTTTATGTTAAAATGCAATAAGATCTTAATAAAAACCGCTAAAGCAAACTTATTCTGCAATTGCGATAAAATCGCTGTTATCTCGTAAACAGTGAATTTGTGGACATATGTTTATTATGACTTTTAACCTTATTTTCCATCGTACTACATGCCCTTAAAATCTTTAAACGAGATTTCAAAACACCCTGTATATGTGTAAATACATCTGTAATGCTCGGTCATTACAGCTTACTTAATATATTAGACAAATGTAAGTCTCGGATTGGTTTCGCGTATCTTAAATTACTTAAGTTACTTAAATTAATAAAACTCCAGCAAGCAGCAACTCTTTTAATTGTATTAATTCAATGGCGGTTGCCTTCGGTCCTACAAAACATACCTAAAATTTGTACCTTTTTGAACCATCTGTAGCAAATTAAATGCGAATCTGAACTCTACAAATCTTTGATTATTAAAATTCAGAGTTGTAACTTTAAGCGTTTAAAAATTAAACGATTTTCACCATTTGGCGTGCATGTAAGAAATTACTTAATTACAACACAAAAATAACTCACCTAAACTCCTAATGGGGACTCACCGAGTATCGATAAGAAATGGGTTGTAAAAAAAATGGCGAAAACGTTTTTCAGAATTCTCATTGACGCAAGCTGTTAAAGGTATAGTTTATAGGATAATTAGGTGCAATATTGTATTATTGCATACTGGCGTTTGCAATGACCCTGAAATAATCAAATCTACGAACGCGCATAATTTTCAGACGAGTCTATAAACATCAATAATTAACAGATTAAATGGGATATTAATTTCTGTTTTGATAGTTTTCCGTAAATCATATCATTTCGCAGCCTAATCTCGTTTTTAAGATATCTTTGTTAACATATTTTCATTGAAAATAAACATGACAAATAATAAGATTGCAAGGTTTTTACAGTAAGAAATATGTAGTAAGTATGACGAATAATAATTCGAATTGTCAAATTTGAATTCGTTCTTTATTAACTTTAGTGTTACTCGTGTTTTGGGCGTTTTAGCTTTCTTATTTCGTTCTCTTAACATGGATTTTTAAAATTTATATTCATGGTATGTGTGTGGTGCATGTAGTGGAATTGAAAACGAGGCTATGCGAGGCACATCGTGGTCGCTACCCAAAACCGGAGGCATCCTACAGCAAATACCTTTCGAAGGTTGGACCAATTCATTCGGAAATTCAAAGAAACTGCGACCATCGTTAACATCAGAATTTATCTTGCAAGAGCGAATGGCACAATAGCATGATGACCATTAAACAATATAATATATAACAAAGTAGTAAATGTTATGGCCACTAACCTTATCTTTTACACAATGCGCCTTATCAAGGTTCATAATTTTTTTGTTTTAAACTGCGTGGGTAATTTAAAACTAATAGAATGCGTAAAATAAATAAATAAAACAAGTCATGTAGATTAAACAGATGAGTAAACTAATTTATGTAGGCACTAATGTAAACAATAAAAAACTGCCATATTGGGAGGCTGTTGTTTGAAGTGAAGTTAGGCTTAGAAATTCAGACCCCGATGACGCATCCATTGTCCTTACTCCTTATATTATGTCATAACATTTAAGCCCCATTAAGATATCGTACGAATTTTACAGTTTAGGCATTTGAAAGTAACACACCTGCTTATAATTTTAAATAATGTCATAATTATAATAATAATAATAATAACAATAAATTTAAATTTAAATAATGTCATAATTAAATGTGTGACGATGTTTATATCTAGAGTGAGTGATAAAATAAATAACCTTTTGTATGTAGTCTAATTGTCTTCAAATATTGACATTTTGCAATATAGAATTAGAAGAAAAACAGTGATTTATTTTCTATTTACGTTTCTAAAATAGCAAATACAATATTATCCAAGTTAATATAATACATTACATATAATTCTGGGAATATATTAATTTATTAAATTAAAAGTGGTTAAATAACACGAAAAATGACATAAGTTCCGAAAATTATGAATTCAAAAATAAACAATAAGATCATTATGGTAAACAAGCTGTTTAAACGCACTTTCATTTTCCCTAGCACGTCTTATAAGTATTTCTAGCAATTATTCAATGTATTTTTGTGGTAAATTTTGTGTTTATGCATATACTATTTATTTAGAAGTACTAGCAAATGATTACTTTATAATTAAAGATAGATACACGTTTTAAATGTGAGCAGAGATCAGTTGTTTGAGGAAAAAAATGCAATTTGTCTCACCAAAGCAGTAGATATAATTGTTGTAGTACATTAGTAGAATATGAGAAGAAGAAAAAAACACTACTATTCAACATACTCCTTACGAATACCAGATTCTGATTTATCGATTGTAATGACATAATCATAAAATCCATCGATCGAACCCTAAATCGCTACTCTTCGTTTAGGGATCATATTTGTCGTTGAAATTGCAACGATTTATGATTTATTTGGTTTTATACCGCTGTTATTTACGAAGAAAAAATCTAGTATTTTTTTTTTTGGGTTTATCAAATTACCATAAACTTTTTAACTAGTTAATTAACAAAACACATTTGCACATGATCCCCAAAAAGCACCATTTACGACCATGTATATGTTATAATAATAATAATTCGTTTTAATTTTGAATTAGCTTTGGATTTTCAAAAAAAAGCAAAAAAACTTTGTAATCTACACATAAATAGAACTTGTTTTTGTTTGAATTGCATATTCGTTTCAATTGTTCTACAAGCTGTAAACATATAATTACATTTGTTATTCTAAACATATCTATAGCTCATCTCACTATGAGTTGAGAGTACGAATCTTATGGGCAGACATATGCAGAGACACACACATATACGACTCAAAATTAAACAAGACTCTAGGTAGACTAAATGATTTATAAACGTAGGTAGGTGTGTACATATACGCAATAGAAATGGTAAATATTGTGGCACATGCTATATGAAGATAACGTGAATTATAACATTATTTGTGTAAGGAACTAGACACCTTTAGAATCTAAAATTTTCCATTAGTTCAAAACGTATTGAGCTTTGGTTATTATTAGAAGTGATAAACAAACAAGGATATACAAGGATGTATTTTCCATGTTGTTTCTTTTTTATTTTTAAATTAACAATAGTAGCTAATGAACATTACCAGCAAGTTTGTAAAATTATTATTTAATTTCAATTGATACTTTTTTTTTTATATTCATCTTGATTTTATTTTGTTTCTATTATACTGTATTTATATTTATTTTATCTCTAAACCAGTTTATCATCAATAGGAAAAATTCTTATTATTTCCTACGTGCCAGGAACTAGTAATTAACTCTTGAAAATATTCCTCATACTGACATGTGTGTTGTTATTATTGTGGTTTAATGATAACGTAATTAAATCTATTACCTGATGCAGAGAGAAATATTCCTTAAACAAACAACCTTTTCCGTACAAACTTCCCTGTATTTGTTTATGTATTGCGAGCATGCTATGAACTTTAATGGACCTGGGGAAATGGGACTTTTTTTGCATGTCCTTTTAGTGCTATTTAACAAATATTCCTGTACTATTTTAGCTAATGAGTACTTGGTTTTTTTTTCGCACTCCGATCCGGTTTACACATTAAATAAAACGCAAATGTGTGCTTATATCTAGCGCGTTCTCTTTCCGATAATTTTCCATGATGCTTATACATAATTCATGCATGCTTAGTGCAATAAACTGTTAGGCTTCATGTTGCGGGTTCACCATAATTTGTTATTCACGGTTGTAGTATTTTAGTAATGGATTGTGGTCGGCATGTGTGATTTTCCCCATTCAAAACGCTTTTGTTCATTCATTTATTTCTTCATATAGTGGAATTTTTAGAAGGTTTAGTTAAAAAAAAAATTGGGACGAAATGCTTAAGTAACCGTTTATATACATTAGAGATGACTATTTTAGGTAAAGGAGGCCAGATATCTTTAAAAACATTACTTACATTTTTATAATTAGTGATCTGTTGAAATATTTAGTGTAGGATTAATAAACATTGTAGTATACAGTTTGAAAATACATCAGTGATAGTTAGTTTTGTATGGAGCACAGAAAATTTTCTTAAAAAGAAAAAAAAATAGGTTTTCCACCTTAAAGGTAGCTGAAAGCAATATGCAATACACTCTAACATAATAGTAATGCTAGGCGAAACAGGAGAATATGTTATTTTAACGTACATTGCGTCCAACACAAAATATAGTTTTCTCCAACAGTTTTTTTCTATTTTCTCTATAATTTTTATATTGTAGTAAATTGGTATCAACATTTAAGATACCAACTGCAGACTATGTAATGGGATGACAGAGAACACTTACCACGTTCTGTGTAAATGAATTTTAATCCTCTAGAATTTAGACTTTCAACGGTAATAATATTCGCATTACTTTTGTCCCTTAACAATAATCCCCTTCATTCGTTATGAAATGCAATATGAATTACAATAGTTGCCCTAATGGGTTATCATCATTATCCCCTGTATAAAAAGTTTTATAACGCCTCCCTAAGATGACAGAGAACGCACAGTATATTCTGTGTCAATGCGAGCAAAAATGAAGCCAGAGAATTATTTTGATCGGCCAACCAAAGACATCAGACATTCATCAATATCATTCTATTTAAAATAACAAGTTGACATCCATTTCCAGTCAACCGGAAGTGATATTTTGGTTAAAGTATTTTACATTTATAGTTCAATTCGAACAGATAACGGTGTCAAAATCTTAAATATAAGTAAATACTAGAACATCATAAACTTTTAATGAACCACTTACGTGGAATACCCTGTATAGGCCCAGAACCTTTTCTATGAGTGTCTAAAACAGCACGAGAGCAGGTAAAGAGATGGATCAAAGAGAAGCGCAAATAACATTGCAATAATACAACCGGGCGAGTTCATAGAAAGACCTTTATTAAAGGAGCATCAAAAAAGAAAACCGAAGAATCATCTTCAGATCCTAACAGGTATACATTGAAAACACACCTACAGAAAATTGGTATCAACATTGGAGATACCAACTGCAGACTGTGTAATGGGATGACAGAGAACACTTACCAAGTTCTGTGTAAATGGAATTTTAATCCTCCATAATTTAGAATTTCAACGGTAATAATATTCGCATCATTACTTTTGTCCCTTAATAATAATCCCTTCATTCGTTATGAAATGCAATATGGATTACAATAGTCGCCCTAATGGGTTATCATCAACATCTCTTGTATAAAAAGTTTTATAACGCTTCGGTCATTCGAAAACTTTACCTTTAATATATGTTTTCTGAGTAAACGCTATATGTAATGAGATGACACAGAACGCACAGTACATTCTGTGTGAATGCGAGCAATAATGAACCCAGAAGAATACTTCGATCAGCCAACTAAAGACCTGGACAGTGCAGGATACTAGGATATTGGAATGGCTGTTATGATTTAATGGGTAAAAGAAATTAGACTAAATACAAAAAGCCAAGAGACTGCAACGTTCCGCAGTCTCCATGTCAAACGACTCTCACAATAATAATAAAAATAAGGGACTAATGTAAGACTGACAAGAGAATTGCTCAAACCAAACTACACCCTAATATTATTTTTATATTTATTTCTTGTGTTATGTTTTTTTATATAATTTACACATCATGTGATGTTTTCGTATAATGTTCATCACTTGTAGAAGAAATAAAAGCTATTATCATTTCAAATTACCTGCCATTTTTCAGTTGAGCACTTTTTCGCATATTTCAAGATGTTTGGAAATATTTGAGAAGCAAGGTCTTATATAGAAGAGATGGTCAATGATTTAATATGATCCATTAGAATATATATATCATTATAAAGCTATATACAAAGTAATTATAATAATTTGCTTGATATGTAAGTTCAAACAAAATTGAAGTCAAAAGAAAGTTAGAAAGGCTGTGCAGTGTGCGATTAATTGTTTTTTTTTTTTTGTATTTATAAAAGCACTTTCCTTAGAAAATTAATTATTTCTCTTTATTTATAAGTATTTATTCATTTAAAATTAAAAGCAATGTTTTTCAAAAATAAGTTTTTATTATATCATATAAAATAGTAAATAAGGTATTACACTCATTTACATTCAACATTTTACATGCTGCTAACACTAACGCATATATTTAATATAAATACACCGTTTTTCTCATAATATAATCATCCATAACGTAACACCTGCTATGTTTCTTGATCCAAATTCTTGGCTCCCGGATTTATCTGCTAATATCATCTGCAGAATCGAAAGATCATCACCCAAAACTGGAATCTGCAATAAGCAAAAAAAGAGGCACTTTTAGCATAACTCGTTTTAGAGAGGACCAACTAGCCTAATATTATATAAATTCCACAAATGAATTTAACGTTTTAAATTAAACAGAGTTTTGTATTGAACTGAAGAAACGAGACTCACCTCTAACATTTTGATCCTCAAACTATCGACTGGATGGTAATTCATCTCACAGTACCTTCCATGCCGGCACGAGTCGCCTGTTTACTGTGGAAGACGCATTTATTTTTCGGAGATAACCCGACGCTTTTGAGGTTCTCCTTTGAATTGTTCTTGGATCTTCCCTTGTTGTTGTTGTGTTCCGGATGTAGGATCCTGTCGATGACATGCCTGATGGTGCAGTGAGGTCTGTTGAAGGGATTCGTATACATTCCGAACAGGCGAATTAACACTCGAATAAAATGAACTGTTTATAATAGAGTTAATTAACACTGTGTCTATTTGTAAGTTGTAGTATTCACTAGAACTTTGCTCTCACACGAGACTTCGTGGAATGAATGGTCTAAGTACGGTGAACTGGTCTTTATATACGGATTTGAAACTGATGGGGATTCCATCTAGTGTCGACGAAATGTAAGGCCAATGTCAGAGTCACAGTCGGGTCTATGCCGTCCGATCGGTTAGTATTGACGTCAATCTGTTTGGCGTGTTGTTTTCTATAGTTGAAACTACGGTATCTATGTCGTTATACGCAAGTTTTATAAACGTAAATTTGTAAAAAAAAATATTTTAAGATTGCGAATTATGTATTCGAACACGAGATTTACAAGAACAACACAACACCATTATAAAACATTTATACGTATTATATTGATCAAGTAAAAATAAAGTATGTCAGTTGTGTTATCTTTATTAGCCTATAATTGGGGAAAACCTAAATTAAGCACCTGGTTCAGATTTTGCATAAAGTAAAGAAAAACAAGCAAAACTTCGTCATAAGCTACAAATACTAAAATGGAATTAGTCTCTGAAAAAGATTGATGGTCCAAATGTTTATTGAGGGTAAGGAATCTAGGAATGACGTGGAACTTTGAGAAAATTCAGAAATGAAGTGTACAATTTCAATGAACGAGCTTTAAAAAAGGATAGGAAGGGAAGTACTCTGGTACAACATTAAGATCTGGGATACGATGGACAGTCTCAAGTATTTTGGGGATTAATACCAAAAAAAAAAAAACAAAAAAACTCCGTTTCTTTGTTTCTAGAACTTTCGAAATATACAGTCGCGGACACAGTAATAGGGACAGTGAGGTGCAAATATAAAATATGCTTTTTATACAAAAACTGGAATTTATATTACATTATTATTTATATCAAATATGAAATAACATAATTTGTGTACAGTAGTAATATAAAAACGTAACTAAAAAAAAATGCAGTATGTGATTCACATCGTAAATAAATTTAAAAAAACGTAAATTCTTGTGGACAGATAAATAAGGACACTATAGTTCTTGCTGATTTTGAATAAAAAATCAAATAAAATTGATTAATATTTTGTTGGATATCCCTTTGCTTTTATTACTGTAGCACATCGTTTAGGCATAGACTTTATTAGTACTTGACAACGTTCTGGAGAAATGTTTTTCCACATGTTTCGCAAAAAGTTCATTCAAATTAGACACATTTATATCACGCAAACCAAGTTTTACGTCATTCCACAGATGTTCTATCGGGTTCAAGTCCGGACTACACGATGGTCATTCAATAACATCGACCGCATTATCTGCTAATCTCTTTTTTACCAACTTGGAAGTATGTTTCGGGTCATTGTCTTGAATATACTTCCAAATTACCGGTAAATGTTCTTTTGCATAAGCAGCATGATGTTCTCCATAATATTTTTGTAAACATGCTGATGCATTCCAGCTTTCGTGATATACTTTTCATCCTTCGCTCCAGTATTTCTGGCCTAATTTCCAACACCGATGCGTTTACACGGTTCCTCACTGCGTCGGCATTTAAGGAAGGCATAACATATACTTTTTCATTGATGAAACCCCAAACAAAAACGTCTAGTGTATTAATGATATTGGACCTCCACGACCAATCCATCTGTGTTTGGAAAATTTTGCTCCAGCCACTCTGTAACATTAAGGGCATAGTGAGCTGGATCTCCATCTTGCATTTGCAGCATATTGAATCACACATTCGATGGCATGTTTGCTATAACTTCTTCCAAGAGATTGAGGTATCTAGCAGCATCTAGACGGTTTGGAAGGTAGATTGGTCCACTATAACAGTATGGTTTATTATATTAAATCTGAAGCATTAAATCAAATTACGTTTTGGGTTGCAGAAATTGAAGAATATCAGTACGATAGTAGCACATCTATTTTGTAACAGTTTTCTTCCTATATAGCACAGCAAACAGGTAAATATTTACTTGTATTACAGAAATTGTCCCATAGATGGCGCTTCTCGTATTTCATTCCAGTAACAGAATATTTAGCACAACTAGGGTGATAAGTACGTTTATAACATATTAACGTAGTATATTTACTATATAAACGTCTAATAGGAGCTGTGATCGTTGCAAGGACGACTTCCTTAACCGCATACTACAGCGGCAGAGTGATCAACCCCCAATATGCGAAACAAACACTTAGCGTGTTTACAATATCGACCGAATAGTTCGTTCAATTAAATAGTAATTTAAATGGAGTATTCCGAAATTTGATACATTGAAGTACGATATATATTTGAACTAACTAAGGGGGTTAGGTTAATTTGACTTAAATTTTGTTTATCATAACTAAATTATTTTTCACGTGATACGTTTCAAAGGATTGAATTGAAGTCTTGCTAGGATTACTATAACAATATAAGTTTGTTGTACCAACAACAAATACCTAACAATTTTTTTTATTCCTGCAACAAAAAAATGTTGGTATGTCATATACAACCAAACAGCATTGTTAAATTAACTAAATTTTGGTTAGTTCAATGCAGGTACTTTTCTGAGTGTACTTATTTTTAAAACACTTTTCCAAATGAATCATATTTTTGGAAATATTGCATTGTATAGAATTGAAAATTTCATGATTTATCCTATTCTTGCAAACATGAATGATGAATTAATTGGTTTCACAATGTAAAGCATGGAAACAATATCAGCATACTAATGCCAAACCTGGATTATTTGAGTCATCTTATAACATGTGCAATACTTGCCAATACTGTTATATCAATACAATATCCCTAAACATCAATTAGTATATACTATTTATAGAGCAATTGTAATTTATATTGTCTAGGCCTTATAAGTATACATAAAATTAACTAAGAATTTGACATTGTAGAAACAAAAATTTTATTTTGAAAACATATAACGTAATTAAGGCATAAATACATTTACTTATAATATTTTGTTAGTATAGGCTTCTTTTTCTATGAATTCTCTTTCATGGAATATTTAATGGTATCTCACATATTTTGCCACACCATAATATTAAAACAAGTAATTGAATTAGTAATTTGAATCCTTCATGACGTTAATTTTCTATGTAACATCCTAAAGTTCCCATATTCCACCAAGAAGTAATTAGCACCTACGTTTAGAGACGTAATAAACCGTTTTAACTGCGAAAATAAATGGTCTTTCACTTACCTGAATTTATTTGAAAATATATAAACAGTTTTATTGTTTCTGCGAATAACATAAATTGCTTAATGAGTCGCAAAAATCCTAAACATGTATATGTATTTTTGTCGTTGCCCTAGTCATTCACAGAAAAGAAAACAACAAAATCATTCTTTTCTTACGTCAATGGCTGCCATTAAAATCAAAATTAAGTTATAATTGTAGGTGTCACACTCTGTTATGATGTGAATGATAATATGAAATAATAATTAAAGGGATGGTAATAAACATGGCTTGACTGATGGAATTAATGTTTTAAAAAGTGCAAAATTAGCATATATGCAGTGACATAGATAAAATGTCATCAAAAACATATACCCGGTGTTTCTGCAAAATACCTCAACAATCAATCAATATGAATTAACATAACTATTAACTAGGTGCTAGGTGATATGATTGCATATATACAGGCTGTGTATAAATTAGCAGAAGAATTGTATATAAGGATGTTCTTTGTCGATTTTTGAATCAAAAATTTTAATATTTGTTGTACTTTGCCTACTATATTCGCAAGACTAATTTGAAAGAAACGTACATGTGGAAACTAACCTATATTTTTGGTTAATTTGAGATAATTTTGAAGAATTGAATTATTTCCATTTTGTTGCCATTCAGGTAATCGTCCGGGATTTTTAATTAATTCAAACATGGAAAAAAGGGAATTACAAAGTTATTAGTAACTTTGAATTTTGTAAAATCCCTAACAATTTTCAAAAGTTGCAAAGGTATATTTAGCTTTTAGAAATGCCCCATACTCTGATACATACATATGTGTAAACTGCATACTAAAACGTTGTGTTTTGTAGTAACTGCATTTCTGTCTATTTATATAAAGTTATGCTGAATCACTGTGGTCTTATTTGATCAAATTATTTCCTGAGACATGTTACAGCTGTAAGATAAACAAATATATGCGCTTCTACAAATATTTGACGAAGCATTTATATCATACAGAGTGCTGAAGATAAGTATTAAATATTACTAAATTTAAATCATTTGTAATACCTTTATATCATAAATTTTGGATACTTATTGATACGCAAAAGTATTAAACGGAAAAATAAAAGATTAATTATAAGATTTGATAACCTTTAAATGGTAGTCATTCTGTTCGCTGATTGAGCCAAACTTAAAAGACAAGAAGCGTCACATGCAGTCGCCACCTTTGATTTTTTGTCTCCACAAAATGACTCTTAGCGCTGTTGCATTATTTTGGCACCAGATGCCTCTTCACTATGTTTCTTCATTTATTGTGTGGAATTTGAGTGATAATAAAGAAACTATTACTGCAACTATTAAATAACAACACAATAAGGAACCAAGAAAACAACAAAACAACACCAGCGACTGTCAAGATCAACATCAGAATAATGACTGTAGTGGCGTCCTCTATGTCAGAACGCTAGTTTGCACACTGATCCATTAGAAATGACAAACCTTCTTGTCTTGCCTCTTCGCTGATTGACCCGGAACAAAGCTTGTTTCCAATTACAATGTTTGCCAAAAAAAAATATCCCGTATAAATCCAATCTTTTGGAACACTTTGTATAACATATACTGAAAAAAAAATATATTTTTCGCGCAAAGAACTAGATACCTTTAAAAAAATCATTTGTTATTATTTTTGCTGTCTTGAGTATAATAATACACCTTGGTTGCCTTGAAGGAGATTTCCTGATACCGGCGTTGTTCATTTGTTGTGGAAGATGTTGCAGAAAAGGTTCTGCTACATCTTTGGTTTATCACCGCCAGGAAACTCTATTCTGAAATATTTTGGGTGTATGCAAGCTGATGTTTGAAGTATGTTCTCTAATTCATGATTAAAATTCTATGTAAATAAGTATTTAGCACTTCGAAAACTTTAAGGCTATTCTTTATATTTGTAAATGACAGTTGAAATTTAAATTTTAATATGTATAAGTTGGTAGGTCTGGTTGGTGAATTCATGTTATGATAGCGGTAGATTTAAAAGTTATTTTGAAAATTTAAGAATCCAAAATGTACTGGATAGTAGTTAATATTTGATTTAAATATTGGAAATAAGTGTACTCACCTTGAATAAGAGTCCTCATACTCTTTAAATATTTTTATTTTAATATAATACTGAATAATAAATTGTGCATGTCATTGATATTTACACTGTTTTTATTAATAAAAAAGCATTCAATACATTAAATGATTAAATTAGGCTATAGATGTAATATTTAATCAAGTGAAACTCTAATAATATACAAGTTATTGATTTAGGAGGCACAAAACGTACAGCCACCACGGCAACCTACGTACTACTGATAAAAAAATATTAATATAACTATTCATTCCTTGATAAGAGCAGAGGTTACTAATGTGCACGATCTGCAATGGCGAATTCAAGACATATCGGGTATATTCGGGTATAAGCTCATAGCCATCTAGCGAAGGGGATTCTATTTTTGAATATCATTAAACATAGAAGGCAAATTTAAGAATAAAAGTTTTTATTTGTTATATAAAAAAGAACATTAGCCGGGTATAATCTATTATAAAAATCACAATAGTATATATAAGAAATAAAATATTTATCTTTTTACCAGGTAAATATCGTATAGAAACTGTGATCATCAGAACGGTGACTCGCATTACATCATGGTGATTTGCGAATCGACCCCAAATGCGAATGAGGCAAATTGCGTGCATTGGCTTTGATCGTGTTTGACCTTGCGATGACCAAAATTTAATTGTCGTTTTTTAGGCATAAATTTTCATTTACGAAAACTCATACGGGCAAAGCCATCATCAACAAGAGCTGGTCTTAGGTAGCTGTGTTTAATGAGATAGTTTATTTCAGTCAAGTAAACAAATTATTAAATTATTGTAAAGCTTTTTTTAATTTCAAATACGTTCATTTCATACATTCCACTAAATAGTTATTTATTTATTAATAATAGAATTATTCGACTAGACATTCTATTGCTTTCGTATTAAAATCGATCGTTTTTTTTTTCATAAGGAAGAAATATGTTTCTTAAACAACTCTTTGATTAAAATGAAGTTTTATTTATTTCCTTATTTGAAGGAGTAACTTGTTTGGATTAATGCATGTTAATTGATGACAAAGAAATATTTTCTCGGCGTATAAAAATGGTATATTGAACTATTGTTTTTTGTTATTTTTTTTTTTCACTGTCACTTCGTTGGTTATTTTTAGTTGTATATCATTCTAGTAGAACTGTTCCTCAATAAGTATACCGTGTGTCCCCGGATTGAGTTGACAAGGGAAAAATATCTTTATTATTGATTTTACGACAAAAAGTCATTCTTTATAAAAAGTCCTGCTTGTTGAGTAGATAAATCAACCATCGGAAAATCTAAGATTAAATATACAGGACGTCCACAAATTAAGACAACATGAAAATGCTTCAACAGAAGAGTAGCATTTATTGCATGTTTTGTAGTTTAAGTACAAAATTTCAATTAATTAAAGTCAGCAAAAATTACTCTACAAGGCCACCTCCAACTTCCACACATACCTTCGCCCTTTTATAAATTCACCACAGACTTTGCGTATGGTTTGTGGTACATTTATCTCATTCAGCGCATCCTGTATTCGTGCTTTTAGTATTTCATTTTCATTTTCAAGGGTATGTGGAACTATGGTTTAAACGGCCGATTTTTTTTTCTTTAAAAATTCTCTGCAAATGCGATTTACTGTAAGTGTTTCTATCACTGAATCCACTGCCAAAAGTGTAGCGGTATCGTCTTCATTGTATTTTTTCTTGGATTTCTTAACATTTAATACTGATCCAGTTAAATCAAACTTATGCGCAAGTTTGCGCAGTGCTTCGCGGGATACTGCAGTGTTTGGAAATTTCTCGTGAAACATGTCTATAGCGTATCGTTTCCAATTCTAAAACATTTAATCAAATAAATACGTTCTTCGAAAGTTAACATTTTGCACTTCCAACGGAAAAAAATGACAAATCTACAATTAGTAACGTTTTACAGTTCAATATTATTAGATATCATTATTATTATTTATTAATAATATTAGTAGAACCGTTCTTCAATAAGTATATTTATGTATTGGAAGATAAAGAGAAATATTTAGTTTCGAAAGTCTATTAATAAATTAGTAGTATCACACAAGTAAGGTGGCAATTTCTATATATAGATAATTAATAGCTTTTTTCTGTACTGTATGTTATTTTATATTTTTGTAATTATATTTTATTTTTTTTTTCCAAAAAATCATTAACTTCACGAAAAAACAATTACAATTTTAACTTAACGGTATAATATCTCATCTTTAGCAATAACAGTAATATGCACTTATTGTTAGGTGAACGCACTATATGAATAAGTACCTACATGTATGCGTATGTGACATCGTGTATAAAAGGAGACTGCCAGTCTAGGGGACAGACATTCTTGCTCCAGTCTCCAGGCAAGGTTCCAACATACGACTTTTTTGTGATCGTATATTCATCGCGTTCGTAAACAAACAGTGCTCAAGGAAAAATGTATACAAACCCTTTTCTTCGAAAACACTCCGTCATACGCCAGTTCATAGATAAACTGCTCCATCTCGATGAGTGTAAAAAGAACTCGTGGAAGAATCAACCTAAAAGTGGTGCTAATAAGAATAGTTTAGTCAAAAATGTGGACCAGAAAAGGCAAAAGTGTGTGCGCCATAGTAAAGTAGATTCGAAATGATATTGAACTTGGAAGGAAATCGTGCATAATGAGGTAAGTCAAAGAATATTTTCTTGATTAAACGTTTTCGATGCTAATGTTTCGATGTGGTTCCAGGCGATGGAATGCTATTATGTGTTTTTGACAAGAGTGTGAAGAAAATAATACGGAGGATGCTGCGTTCGCTTTCGCGGGGGAATTCCAGATAATACAAACAAGGATAATGAAGAATTAGCTGATTTGTACAAATATTGAATCAATAAAGATATTTTTTTACTTGCACTTTTTTTTTTTTTTAAATACATGTAACCTTAAATCGAGCTATAAATGAACCGTAATTATTATATATTAACTGCACCCACATTTATTAAATATATTGGTCATGGTCTCACAGTTTTGCCAGAAACACTTTCCTAGAACCTAACCTTTAAGTTAATTGGAAAGATTGGTAAACATAACTTTGTAATTTCATTTCCCGTCTGTCTGTGTGAAATACCAGAAATGACATTGGTTAATTGTTTGTTGTAACATCTAAGGAAGACAATTTTGGTCAAGGTCAATTGATTAGAAATTTTCGTCTTAACAGAATAGTTATTATAAATTAATACTTATAATAATTGCAATATAATAATACTTTTTTTTTTAAAGTGTGTGTTCTATTTGTGATAACTAATATAAAAACATGGGAGATAGTGAAACAATACTCGTGTTTTTTTTTTTTTTTTATAATACAATATTACTGATATACTGATTCTTAATACTATAATAACTGATTCACTGGCGGTTTTTATCAGAAGATATTCATAGCCATTTTGTAATTGATATTTTGGATTTTCACAGTTATTACTCAGCGTTATATTTTCTACGATTCATTAGAGTGCTTTGTTTAAACTAATTTGCATACTATTGTTACTTCTACTTACTATAATTTCAATAGTGCGTATTTTGTATCTTTCCAAGAAAACTCTCTCGTTAACAGTGTCGAAGTTTGAAACTGAAGGAATCTTATAATCAAATCAAAGGTACTTTTACATATACAGAGCAAAGAAAATTCTTTATTATTGATTTCACCTTGGAAAATTGCTGGTTTCCAATGAAATTACCTTTTATTGTGAAGGGAACTGAGATCATTAGAGGGTCAGAAAAAAAAAATCGTAAAAATGCATCAAGGTAGGGAAACCCTTACTATAAGATTTTGAGCAAAATATTTTCAAAAGAAAGTTATTTATAATGCAGCATTAAACTTAAATACGAAATTAAAATCGCAAATTTGTATTTATCCATTTACAAAAATTTTAAAAAACTAGTGTTAGCTTATTTTAAAGTCAATATTGAATTAACAAACATTGCGTCGTATTTGCCACTTTTAATTTTGTATTTGTACCTAACTCTATGTTATTGTTCCACGGATTTTGCTCAAATGTTAACCAAAACGAAGAGGGGAATTTATTTAATTAAATGCTAGGCAACACCTTCTATCGATCAGCAATTAATCTATTGTGAAGAAAGTTCTCTTACCTGACTGTATGTAGTACCTCGTGAAGTGTTTAATAAAATTGATGAAACTAAGGTGAAGTCAGGTAAGTGTGTAGTAAAAATTGCATAGTGCGAAGAAAATGTAACACTGTTCACATAATAAGACATTTTGATAAATTTTACACATAGAAGTACGTAATGTATGCTCAGTCGAAAGCCTTCAATAGATACACCTTTTATAATTATCAACGGTTTACTAGAAAAAAAAAGAAATTTTAAACACTGTCAATACTACACACCTACCCAGCAAAATGGGGCAAGTGTGTAACCGTTCCGCATTTTATATATTAATAGCATTATCCTTTAGTTCGGCCAAGAGTGTAATACTAAACTGATGCCTGTTTAGTAAGGTATGATATATTCACAAGATATTCAAGTTATTACACGTTAGGAGATGCGAACTTTTGTTTGTAAAACTAGTATGAAGTTTACTACATTAGTATTATAACAAGAGGATGTCCGTATTTCAATTTTAAAAATAAATATAAACGAACTACACACTTGCCCCGGTTACACACTTGCCGGACTTTATCTTATATCTGGTTGAGATATTAAAAAAAAAAACTAAGAAACAACAACTAAGGAAGGCAATGCATTGACGGTATTGACAACTAAGGGATTCCTCGGAAAAAAAGACATGATACTTTTATGTGAAATTATGTAGACAATACTTTTCTTTGTACCTGAAAAATATAATTACTTGACATACATTGTTTTTTTCTGAAAATCCCTCACTTGATTCAGTGACGGATAAACCGAAATTATCTGTAAGAATTAAGACGTTTTCAAGGATTGTAAATAAGTGTGTAAATGTTATTTACAAAGAAGCTAAGGTTCAGCTTGAATATGAATATGAGGGAATTTTTTTCTGCGAATTGGTGAAAATTTTATCTCCTATATAAGGTAGACGTTTATACAGATGTCCTTTTTTTAATTAAATTACAAATGAAAAATCAAACACGTCATTCATCAATTAGATTAACGCTTTAAAAATGTTTGGTGTGGAAATTTTTTATGATCATATCGCTGATCCATATTTTATTGCTCAAAATTTAAATCAGAATGGAGGGGAAGTTGGTAGTAGCCCTATTTACACATTAACAGTACTTTTTCCTTTTAGTTTTAATGATTAATGAACAAGACGGATGCTATAGTTGTAATAAGCTCTAGGAAAAAAAATGTAAGAGAAATAACCAAGAGGAAAGCTGAAGAGTAAGAAGACATAATAAACGAAATAAGTGTAATAAAAACGTCAGAAAGATAGAGACAAAGAAAGTCCTTCTAGGTCTCAGTGTGAACAAAAAGTATACTCTACGAGGTGATATCTTGATTTATTTTCGTTCTTCTTTTTGATATTGACAAAGAACACAGAGTGCTGCGATCACCTTACGTCACGTGGTGTTGACCAATCAGGAGAAACGAGCGTATATTTATGTATTGTTGATGGTTAAAAATAAATATGGACGTATATGTGCTACTCTTAGAGACACTGCGTATCTTGTTTTCGTTAGGGTTTTGTACTGTGCTCTGCTTGTGTTTAGATTGCGAAACTATGGTGTTTTATTATTGTGTTCCGTGTTGTAAAACACAAGTAATGAAGCGGATTCTACCGTTAAAGGTGGATGTAAGTTTCGTTGTATAATAGTAAAAGTAAATAGTGATGTAAACAATTCTGAAGCATATCCTAAGAAAATCTGTGTGAATATTTAAATATCTAGTATTAATATATTTATTTCCTTTGCAGACATTTGAAGTTTGGACCAGATTACTTAACGGACCAGACACGACAGACATCAAATATGAAAGACGATCAAGCTATGATGTTTGTGATGTTCACTTCAGTAATGAAATAAAGCTAATTGCAAGTAAGAATAGCACAAATCTTAGAAGAGGCACTGTACCTGATCTATTGCTTCCTCATCGTGAGTTTTCTTTGTTATAAATACTTGCAAAGGTATACCATATTTAAATGGTCTTAAGTAACATTGAAGGAGACGTCGTAAGCAACATATTAGAGGACTCGGCTGCAATGTCTGGTGGCAATCTGGAATCGGAAATATCAACCCACTTGCAGTGCGTTTGTAAATTTATTTAAGAAGTTAATAATAATAAATTTTATGTCAGGTCATTCACCTGGCCGTAATTGCGAGGAAAATTAAAACGATGGTGCTTTGATTTCATTAATACAATATACGTGTACGGACCCCAAATATTATAGAAATCATTCAGCCTCTCCCGCATTTGCAGGATGACGTCGGCTGGTGTTCTTCAAATTCATGCTTTTGTTGTGGGATGTTTGGCAGAGAAAATTTTAAAAATTATGTGTCAGTACGAGAAGAACAACATACTATCTTAATTGTTGCAAAGGGATACAGCCCAAATAGCTTATCATCATCATAATCATATCAATTTATTCGCATCACTTCAGTACATTCATATTGTGAACATATATGTCAAAAAGACTAAATCACCGTAAAGGTGCTCTTGCTTTAGCCTCAAGTCCAATTTTTATGGTTTTGGCCAGAAGTACAACACATGAATTGATACACGTCAAATTTAACTTTCCTTTTCTATTACTCAAGTCCTTCTTAACAACTTCAAATGCTCTATATTTAAAAGTTTCTGCTAAATGTGTATGGATGTTTTACAGTATTTTATTCCTAAATGTTGCATTAACAATAATATCCTGCAAATATTAATGGATAAATTAAATAAATATGTATGGGACAATTTTAATTGTTCACAACATAGTTTATTCAATATTTTTATAAGGCTGCTTGTTGTTTAAATTATTTATGTATGTGCCTCATGGTGATGTAATTATGATCAATGCCTATTTCAAACATATATTACATTATTAGGCCGGCAGTACGGCTGAGAAGAAAGGGTGCATCATTGCCAATCTTGGGAGTCGAGCAGAGGTACTAGTTGTTGGTTGGGTGGGTGACCATTCAGACAACACTACTCTGCTGAGTTATTTATTTATATTACATTATCAGAATAATACAGTGCCATTTTTTATTTGTCTTTTAATCACTTTTAACTTTTAACTTCGAGCATATTTTCAAGTAATATTTAAATTTGAATATATCGCGCCATAATCCATTTCGATATAACGCTGGGTGTCCTTTGTCCTTTGTCTAAGAACGTCATGTGAGTAGACAATTGCGTATCTAATATGTTACTAATCTATGGTATACTGTTTAAAATTTTTAAGACTTGACAGAGGCCAACTTTTTTATTTGGTGTGACTAGTAAATATTTTCAAAAATAAAATTGTAGAGGTGCATAAGTGATCTTGGATCTGACCACAGCGATGTATGTCCAGCACATCATATGAGGTCTTAATCCCCATGTTTCTTCATGGGGCCTCTAGCCAACATGAGTGTTGTTTCAATCTTGGTTTTAATCCTCTAAAACTGTCGATTCCAAGTCAAGGTTGGCACAAAGATATTTCTTCACTCCGGAGTTTTAGAGATCAAAGATCGTTACCCACCCTTTTGATACGAGTGATTAGTGTCTCTCCCATGATGTTTATAGTATAAACTGATCTCCTTTAAGCATGCAGTTTATCCACCTGCAGTTTATTTCATCGATCCCTTTATTCCTGCACGCACACACGAGCCCCCACTCATGAGATGAATAAACGCGAGTATATCTAGCCGCTGTAAAAATTGATTCACTTCTCCTATCCTGTCCATCACTGGATCTAATATTGTTGATATCTTATCCAATTCAGGTCAAACAATAGATTTTGGAATAGTCACGTAAAAATCCATTTTGAAACCAGTTAAGGTTCCTTTGTTTTGAAAGCGATTTAACGAACAAGACAAGGTTCGACAAAAACCGGTTTCGATTCGCAGCCCTAATATAGCAACCAATTAACACCGAAAAAAGAAGACATATTATGTAGATAACACGTTTTATATCAGTTTCAAAGTGCATTTTAAAGAATTACTTGTGTAATTTTTATCAATATGAAATTAAAAATGTTTAAATAACATTTTTTTTTATCACCGTATAAAAACTTGCCTTCGTTTTATATCTTATTTCACTATTTATACTTTTCTTCATGAACAATGATACGCATTCACGATACATAGGATGTTGATTGCAACATTTTCTCTTGCTTCTTCGTATGTACAACGTACCGCGCCTACTTACACATTAATCTCGTGGCACGACAATTCATTGCGTTTGACCTTTTAAATCAACAAATGCATTGACATTGAGACTTGTTAATGTTAGTCGTATCCACAGTTATTCATAATTGGGCCTTTTTAAAATGGATGATTAGACAAACGTAATTCTTACATAATGCTGAATTAAACGAAATTTTTATTGACAAAAAATAAAACAATTACAATGACGAGACGTTTTTAATAAATGACAATACACCTGGAATAACAAAAAAATGCTAATATCTAACCAATTAATTAATTATGGAGAGTTTTGCTTTAAAATCTATTTTATTTCCATTATTTGCTTACGACTGTGCGAGTTTAGATGTATGTATATATTATATTTAACACATTTTTTTATTTGCCTGTAATATACTGCTATTTAATATTTATGTATGTGATTATCACCTTCGTGCTATAAAAGTAAATTTTACGCATCTTTGAGTCATATAGGAACTCCAGTAGGAACCTACGATAAGCAAACAAGTCTTAAGCGAAATTAGTGTCCATTTTTGGAATTGTGTTATTTACCTTTTCAATAACTTCGTGTGCGAATGTTGGTAGATTATTTCGTTATTTGAATAATTGTGTTTTCATTCAAATAATGCTTTGGCTGACGTCAATACAGATAGTTTGAAGTTAAAATAATGGTATTTGTAGGTACACAGTGACTAAAAATTTTGAATAAAATTCATATTGCCTTGATAATTTTTATTTGCGAAGAATCCTCGAACAGATCAGTTTTCCGGAACCACTATCGGAGATCTGGGATCCGTATAGTGAATCCAAATAGTGAAAAATAAATTTACCATGTGCAGATCAAATGTCTGAAAATTTCAGTAAAAAAGTTATTAAAAATTATTTAAAAAAAAAGATTATTTCAAACAAAGTTATTGTTCCAATTTACAAATTCTGGCAATTAGGTATAATAACGGAAGAAATTGTTTCAAAATAGTTAAAAAATAGAATAAATCGCACAAAAGTCAAAAAATGTCGAAATAGAGGTTAAAAAAATAAAAAAAATAGGAGCTCTTAATGAAGTTATAAAAAAGTTTGGAGAAAAATGTGAAAACGTTAAAAATGAAAAAATGGTTAAAACAAATTGAAAATACGAGCTAAAGCTAAAAAAGAATTAGAAAAATTGGCAAGATAAAACTTAAAAAACTGAAATTTGGGATGTAAAAAATAGTTAAAAAAATGTAGGAAAAAGTAGAAATTGGTGAAATTAAAAAAACATGAAAAATTGCTAAATAGAGATGGAAGGTTTGACAAAAAAATAAACGGCAATAAAAAGAAAAAGGAGTAAAAAACGTTAATACAAATAAAAAGATGATGTTTTTTTTTAAATAAACAAATATAAAAAAGCAGAAATTAAAAAAAAATTAAAAAAATACAAAAAAGTAGTAAAACGTTTGGAAAGATTAAAAAGGTAAAATATTCGAAAAAGTATATGACAATAAACAAATGCAAAGAAGGTAAACAGGCAGAAATATGTTAAAAACTAATGAATGGGTTCAAAGTTTGGAGAAAATTTTAAAAATACGAAAATGTAAATAACATTTAAGAAATTTGAGAATGCGACCTAATGTAAAAAAGAAGTAAGACAATGAGAAAAAGTAAGAACTGTTAACAAAATTAAAAATTGCTAAAAGGGGATAAAAAGATAGGAAAGGAATTAAAAAAGGTAAAAGATTTAAAAAAAAAGATAAAGAAAATAAACAATTGCAAAAAAGAGATGCAGAAATTTAGAAACCGTTGTAGAATAAAGAAGATATGGACGTTTTTCAGTAAACGTTGTGATGCCATTATCCATTCAGATAACTCCAGACAACAATTTTATATTCTACCAATATAATTGCCGTATTTACACGGCTACCATAGTTAGGCAGTGGTTTATAAAAAAATATCATAACGCTGCAGAAACTATGAGGTGTTGTGGCCAAAGAAATATTAGAATTGAATGTTAGACTACACACAGCAGTAGGTTATGGGACTTTATAGATAATGATATGGAAAGGCTTGGAAAAAAAGAAGAAAATGTAGTAGGAAATTCGTTTAATGATAAGATTAAATTTAGTAATAGAAGAGAATGCTGCAGTTACTAAATATTAATTGCTTTCCTTGTGAATGAGTATCTTAGTTAAATTTTCTGAAAATTGAAAGATTTTAACTTTGGTCCATGTAAGTAATTATACTGGTAACTGACATTCTGCTCAAATTTAAGTTAAATGTCCCCTTTTTGTCGCTGCTTATTGTTATTTAGTTGGAAAAACTGTATTCTTTATGTTCCTTTTTCTCAGCTGTTAATTAACGTATTGTTATTTTTCTTTTTTTAATATGTACATAAGAGCATCAGGTTTAATTAAGACGGACAATTTTTCAAAATTTCATTCGGCGGGGCCAGAAAAAAAAAAATTGAATTTGAAAAGAAAACATCTATTTTTGAAGTTTTGTAACTTCTCTTTTTCAAGAGATTTTTTTTAAATCCTCAGCTATAAATTACCTTTAGATATCAAATAACAAGTACGGAAAATTTGAATCAATTTGATCGAGTGCTTTCCAAAAAAAAGGGAACATAAAGAATACAGTTTTTAATAGTAAATAACAATGAACAGCTTAAAACTATCAATAACCGTTCAATCGTTAAGGTTATGAAGTATTCAGATTTGGTTTTACAATGTCAACATATTGTGAAATTGTAGTAGTTCCACGTTTTCTTTATGAATACCATTCAATGACCCACCGAAGAAATAAGGATCCAAAATATGCCCTTCGATAAATTCCGTGAATACATTCAATGCTTGCAGATATTATGTATGGCATTATTGCATGCAACTTGCATTTCTCTATATAGTAAAAAAGTCAATTCATGCAGAAAGGAATTATTTATTTAATCCAGTTGGTGTGTTTATGCTTCTAGCACGAGGGTAAAGTCTACGATCGCAATCATATTTCTGAAATGACCCTTTTAAGGAAATGAATTCCATAATTTTCGGCTGATTGTATTATGCATTGTTATTTTACAACAAATCACTTAAAAGTTAGAATATAGCCTTCGGGTTTTTTAAGAACCGTTATATTACGCAATATTTGTCAACAGTCTTTTTAAATCCTTTCGCGCATAAAATAATAAGTAATTACAAATATTAAACCAACGTTATCACATGATACTCTTCCATATCATCTCATCTAGTGAAAATCGCTTAGAAAATTAGAGTGAAAGGTGTCGTATTTTTTAACAGCTAATTAATCGCCGCACACCGTTTAGAACATTCGGGAAAGACATTTATCTATTTAAAACTATAAATAGACCTATTGTTTTGTTTACATACATATGTCACTTTAACTAGCGAAAAAACCAGTCACATAAGACATGAGATTTTATAACGAGACTTTGGCCTTAGTCATTAGGCACCCTCTCGAATCCCATTTTCGACACGCACGCCTCTTTGGGTTTTCTGGTTCTAAGTGTCTTGGTAATTAATAACTAATTAATGCTTGCATATATGTAATTTGAATGCTTAAAAGATAAGTGCGTCAGTTACAAGAATTCTTCAATAACGAGCCCGGCTTATGTAACAAGTTATGTATGTATGTTGTCGCGAGTTTGTTTGATAAATCGCGATCTCTTATCGAGGTGAATGTAGACGTGCATCTTTGGGAGTGTGCTCTAATGAATTTCTTTTACTTTACGACGGTGACATTGGCATGCCTGCAAACTTGTCTCCTTAATCAAGGTGGCACAAACAAGTGATAAAAGTTATGCGGCATGATCTAATAGTTTAAATAATTTGTTTATTATAAATAATAAATAAAAATTATAAACATAAATAAATAATTATAAACAGTCGGTGAAAAATAAATTTGGACTGTTGTTCAAGCAATTTTTTGTTGTTGTTGTGGCAGTAGTCTTGCCTTTTTGTATTTGTTTCCTTACATTTTTCAGCCATATGTTTATTTTAACATATTACATCTTAAAATAATGCCGTTGAAATTAAATTGAAAAGGAAAAAAGTAAATGCATAATTTATAAATAAAGGTATCACCTTCATTCTCAATACATTTTCGTGCTCGCTTGAGTTCACTCTGGGTAGCTCTTAAGATTGTTCTTCTATCCAATTGTCGGAAAACCTCCCTAACTTTATTTTGCAATTCGTTCACGTTGTTGTACCGGTTCTGTATATCTGATCTTTTAAATATCTCCCAAGAAAAAAGCTGAAAGGTCAGGAGAGCGTGCTGGGCATCGAATTGGCCCATTTGTACCAATCCACTTATCGGCAAAGATGGTGTCCAGATAGCTGTAAACTATGCGGCAGGTAAGCACTGTCCTGCTGAAAGTACAAATTTTGGCGCATCAGGTAATTGACGTTATCAAGGAAATCCTCTAAAACCGTACGAATAAATTCCAGATATCTCTCTCCTGTCAATGTACTATTGTAGAACACTGGACCAATGACTAATTAATCCGCACCAGACATTAAAACTAAATCGAACGTGTTCACCATGTGCATGCATTATTAATAAATTTTCTTGCGACCAGTAGTGTTCATTCTTCCTATTAAACATTCCTCTATTGGAGAAATTTGTTTCATGACTCCGTAAAATACGTTGTGCTCTATTCAAATTTTTATCACAAAAAATTTATAAACCATTCCCAGAAAGCCAACCTCCTGTTTGAATCTCCTGGTTGTAATGCGTGTGAGGTTCGGCACTTAAATGGGATATACTTATACATTTTTAAAATTCTCTGAACTGACGCGTAACATAAACCCAATTCCTTAGTAGCATCTCTAATGGAAAATTCGCGATGGGCTTCAAAATATGCTAACACTGTAATTTCCACCTCCTCGTTGAGAATGATATTTTTCTTTGTTATTTTCTGGTTAAATAAGCAATCGTATTGCCTAATTTGTCATATTGGGTTATGATTTTGCTTTTATTAAATCTGAAATTAATAATGATATTTCTTTTTGACTACTTTTGACAAGCGAACATGAGTTGCATGAGACAAGCATGATGGAACATGTGTGAACTGGTGTATTGTTATGTTTCAAGGTAATTTGTTGTGAATACATTAAGTAAATTGATACCAATTATTTAGAGCACTTATGTGTAGACACAGTAAGAAATAGCGCCAGTGTTAATGTTCTTAGTGTTAGGGTTGATCAAATAGAGTTAAAATTGTAGTGTATTTATACACTTTGATTTAACACTAAAAAAAAGTAGTGTACATAATTACACTAAAAATTTTTAGTGTGAAATAATTACACTAACAGGCTACTTAGTGCAATTCAACACTGGCAGAATAAAGTATATACTCTATCAGTGTAACAATAGTCAATTCTTTGGAGTGCATATTGTATTTCACGCGCTGTAATAACACATGATCAGTTACGATGCGTTCTGATTGGCCAGAATAGTTGTAACGGTTTAGTGTTCAGTGCTTCAGTGGACAAGACCTACATATGTAGGTACATCAGCCGCCAATACGCTATTCTAGTTAGATTATGTATTACATATGTGCTGCAGTAAAATAAAAGGTAAGTGATTGTCTATATATTATAAACAATACATTTATTTAGAATTGTATTATAGGAGGATACCATCAGATAGGGAGAATGTAAATAGGTCGAGATTCTTATCAATTTTCTGATTAATAAAGTGCCGCAGTGTTGAGTTACTGCATCGTCAGTAGAAGAAGACCTGATAGCAAAATGATAAGACGTTCAACATGTTCAAAAAACTACTTTCGTGTTTTGTCGATTCGTTTAATTTCAATATTTGAGTTTATTTTTATACTATATAAGTACTGTGTATGTATAGAATTATTTTATGTCGGAGTAATTACGTTTTATCTCAACGAATACGGTCGTTGCTTTATTTATTAGTGAATAAGGAACTTAATTTACTTTCCTTCCGTTACAGTAGTATTAATAAAACATTTAATAGAGAAAATTACCTCTTTGTAGAGTTAAAAATCACTACTGATGTTGTTTAATGCACACTAGTAGTGGCCTTACGATCTACACTAAAAAATTAGATAAACACTAAGAAGCAGTAACATTCGCACTAGAAGTGATATACTATATTTACACTAAGGCATATTAAATATCCTCTAACTACTAACACTACTCTTAGTGTTAAAAAAATTACACTATTTAGAGGGACCTCCATGAACTGGGCGTAGTGTAGTTCTAGTGTTACAAATTTCTTACTGTGAATATAATTTTTACATTTTCCTTCCAAAATGGATTTGTTAAATTATTCTTTTAATGTTAATTACATATATAACATGCCTGACGAAAAAAAAATAAATGCTCGTCAAATTTAATAGTAAAGCTATTAAGAAAATCAATCTATCCAGTGCGGCACGTCATTTCAATTAAATAAATGTAAATATCTTTTTTTTATTTGTTTCGATTACCTGAAACCAGTTCATCAAACTCGGATACTTACGTAGCCTAGACGAACCTTGATGCCATCTTGTACGCAAACAACGCATAAACGGGAATCTGCACTTCGTATCAAGACATCATTGCTGAGATGATTACGTATTTCTGTTAATTTATGCATTTACATAAGTAAAACGGCTATAAACGATACGCGTCAGATATAAAGCTAGCCGCAGGCATTTTTCCGACAGATGTTAAATTCCTCTCATTCCGCAGAATTTTAGGAATATTCGAGCTACACTGTCTGGGCAGACAAGTGTTAGTGGCGGGGCTTTTCTATAATTATACAGCCGCCAAGGACTTGACTCGTTTGCAAGGCGTTTATGCAAGAACGAAGAAAGAAAAATTAAAAAAAAAACTTTATTCCTGATAACCTGTTGTATAATACGTTTTGGAATTTTTATTTGTGAAAAAGTACGGTGCTTTATCGGATGGGCAAAGGAATTTCTCCATGATATGCTTCATTTTTGTAACAGATTTCGCTCCGACTGGTTCTAAAAGGTTGTTCCATAAGAGATTTGCACCTAAAAATAATGAAAAAAGAAATTAGATCAAACTTTTAAGCATAGTGAATTCTATTCAAGCTGGAACGGCGTGTGACATCAAATAACACGTTGAGTTAAAGCCAAGAAAGATACTAAACATGAACGTAGATCTGTTCCTCTGTATATCGTCTTCCCATGAGTTGTGATTGGAGATTTGTGTTAAGTTTAAGGATTTATTAATATTTGTAATTAACTAATTATAATTAAATAAAATGCAATGGCTTTTTATTGTGTAGCATATGGCTTTGAAAATATTCAGCTTGAAGGAAATGATATTCAATTTCGTAGGTAATCCGGTGTTTTTGATTCATTTTATTTAATGTATGCCCGCTCTCATTTGAGGAAAAACTTTTTATTAAGGAAGGAAGACCTATTCCTGATCTTCAAATAAACTACACTTCCACAAGTAAAACTCGAGAGTAGTAGAGTATTTAATAAAAATATGAGTGGATGTGCGGATGTTCACTAACAAATAAACTATTTTGTTTTATCTCTTAATTTTTAAGAAAGAGGTCAGTGCGTGGAATAAACAAGGGTTAAATCATTTTAAGCATATCGCAGAGACGGTAAAGAAACACGAAAATTCCGTTTCTCACATGAACGCATACGTTTTTAATGTTCTAGGCAAAGTGGACATACATGAATAGTTAGACAGTGCTTATTTGCGACATAAAATTAAGTACAACGAAGATGTGGAAAAAAATCGTCACATTTTGCGTATAAAAAAATGTGAAATCTTCCTATGTTGAACAGCGTAAGATTGAAAAGTGAACTTTCAGTAATTTATGAGCGCGAGGACATGTGTGACGTAGATATAGGTTGTTTTGCCACTTTTAGTGTTCATAACACACAACAACGTAAAAAAAGTTTTGACGGAAACATATAAACTGTTGGAACGATGTTTTTCCACCATCAAACGCATCAAGACATTTCTGAGAAGCACAATGTCAGAAGATCGACTGAACGCATTTATGAGCATAGGAGAATGGATTTTATGTACAAAAAATAGGCAAGCTCTTATTTTGTGCCCACCCTCTTTCATAACTCACGAGCCGCCACTGATGTATGTTCTTCCTTTTTATTTTATAGTTTTGTTATAACTATATTCTATTGAGATATAATGTGTAATGCGTTAAATACAAGATAGAAATACGTCAGTAATCATGGTTGTCTATATTTTCGTGAGTAAAGTGCTGTTTCAGTTCCCTAGCATATAGTTCAGCGCTGAAAACATACCTAAAGCGTGTCCTTTTTGCGAAAAATGGAAACAGTCATGAGTGATGTAAGAAATATCTATAACTTCTTCGTAAACCTTGGACAAGTCTCTGGGGGCGTTGAACATCTTCATGAATGGTTGTATAACAACGGTAAAATCTTCTTTGATGTCATATCTGCCACTATAGACCTATAAGAGAAAATAAGTCAATGGAGTTATTGATGAAAATGTTAAAGTCAACAGAAATGGTTGTTCAATTTAGAATAGCAGTTTTTTTTTTTAATATGCGTTTCTGAGTCAAAATTGTCCAGATTATTTATTTCGTGTAAGCTTACTTCACTTCAGATAGTTAAACGCGTAAAATAATTGCGGTTTGCGAGCTTCAATATTCATATTTAGCAATATCCTGATGGGTTAAGCGACCTTAACATTATCGATTTCTTTGGAGATGTTTGTAAAAGGAAAAATTACAAGGATGTCAAATTAGTAGAACTAATAAAGTTAGTTTTAGGTATTTCCTGATCAAACCATTTACTTAGGCGAGGAGCATCTCGGAAGCCGCAAACCATTCTTGATGGAAAAATTATAAAAACCAGGATGTTTTTTTCTTGTGTCAAAAAATTATGAATTTGATACAGTTGTATTTAAATGGAGCGATATTTAGAATAAAAAAATATATACCATTCCAGAACTGCAAAATACTAAGCTCAAAATAATAAAGAGTTTCTTGTTTATGTTAGAAAAAATGTTTATTTTGAAATTCTCGTTTTCCTATTACAAATACATATTTTTGAAGTTATATGAGCCATGTATTGTATATAGATAGGGTCCTGCAGTCAAGTGGTGAAACTTTAGGCCGAGATGCGGACGTAATTCTAAATAAAATATTTTAGTGATCCTTGGGTCACAAATGGCTCGTTTCGGATCTATAGGATGGTTTTGATAAAGATACTGTTATCTCTCTGTATGGGAGATACAGAGTTATGGTTAAATGAGCAAAAAGTTGGGTATTTTAGAGATTAATAAAATTCATTTGAAAAAAATAAGTTTCTGAACGGTTCTGAAGATACACGAAAATAACTGAAAAACACATATTTTTTGTTTTTTAAAATACTAAAAAATATATATAAATATAAAAAAATATTAAATCTTTCTTGAATATTAGTTATATTAATATAATATGCATAAAATATATTATAGAAAATATATTAGGAAAACATTTAAAAAAATATATATGTTATGTAGCATTAATATTTTATTGAAAATGTTTTCTCAATATATTTTTTATAACTCTGCAAGAATATTTTGCTTTGTATTTCTGTAAATATTTATTTCATATAAAAAAAAAAGATTGAATTTTTGCTTTTGTACATTTGGTGCGTAGGACGAATAATATAAAATGGGTAAAATATGCATACATATTAAGTAGGTGTGTACCTATTTAAAATGATAGTTTAAAGATTAAATTAGATAATATATATCTAATATGATTTAATTAGTATCTAAATTGGGCGCTGTAACTTTTCTATTAATATATCTGCGTTTTATATTATATTATTTGTAATACTTGTAAGTTGCGAACGTCAACACAACACCTCTATTCATTACGGTGCCGGTGTTATATGATTTAGTATTGTTTATGCGTCTATGGATTAGGTACATAGAATGCATACGCGCACGTGCGTATCATCAACGTTTTCATTCGTTTGTCCGTTACATGTTATAGTTTATAATAGTATACGATTAGGGCAGATTAGGGTTAACTGTGTAATTAATTGTTGCGGGGTGTGTTTTAGTTTTTGTGGCGACTACGAGGTAAGCAAAACTTTGAATATGTCATGGGCATTTATAAGATAATTGAAATGCTCAATATCGCTATGTACAGAAATCGTTTAATAATATAATTGTTGGAATTTTATGCATCATATATGTACTGCATCTACCAGATAAATTGCTAGTTGATTTGCTTAAGAGATTCATCTCGGTAGATAAGCGTCATAACCTCAAATAGAGGTTAGAATACATTGTGTTGTTTTATTGTTTGTACGTAGAATGTTTTCAAATATTATGAAATAAAGTAAAAATAAGTATCGTAAGTATTAGAATGTAACTACCACTCCAATTATTGTAAATGCTCGAAATGTATTAGTAGGTGTTGATAATGTTGTACGATGTTTTATTCATGGTATGATCTAATGCAATTGGCATTGTTTTAGAGGCCACAAGGAAACGCCATGAGAGCGCCACTACCGAAGATATGAAAAAAGCCATAGGTTGTACCTGGCACCAGCCAAGGCTAGACTTAAAAATGAGTATTTTTCATTTTTATTGACTTATTCAAATAAAATGATAATAAGTACGTTTGTTTTTTATTTAGAACACTTCAATTAAAAAATAGTGATTAATTTGATAAACCTTCAGTATGCCTTACAAGATGCCAGAATTATTGATTATGACTTGTATGGTTGAGTGTGAAAAAACAAGTTCTTGCCTTTTAGACAACTCTATGTATGTTTCAACTTTTCGTTATCGACGTTATACATTCTAAATAACCAAGAACAATTTTAGTTCATTTTGACAAATTAAATAGATTGCATAAAAAATCTCAATTTTCATATAAATATTTTAGAAAAAATATAGCGCTTACATTAATTTTAAAATCTGGAATAAATATTTTAATTGAATATTTTATCTATATTTAGAAAAAAATATGAAAAATATATTCAAAAACCTCACGAAAAATATTTATAAAATATATTTTTAAAAATATCTATGTAATATTTATGGCTGTTAGGGTAGCTATAAAATTCTGCAATCGAATTTATAATACAATGTTTTGGTTCTGAAAAGCCATATAAATACGTTTCTGTTATATTTTTTACGCCAAATAAGGTGGCAACAATAGGTTTTTTTTTACGACACAACAATTAGTAATATAATCCTGGATGAAAGGAATGCTATACGCTTCTTTTAAGCATCATATTTAACTGTTTTCAGCTGTGTTTACTTTAAAATGATGGACACATTGAAACTTTTTTATAAATTTCCATTTTGTTTAATTTAAATCTTTGTCTAGTAATTTCAGTTATTTGTAATTCATGTAAAAATACCAAAGGCATTCTGTTGCTTTCTTTATAATTCAGAGGGATTAGGTTATTTTTCACAATTGCGTAGGCATTTAAGGCATTGCTTGACTTTGGCATATCTGTAGAGTTGCAAAATCGGTTAAATGGGGAAAAATGCATAGGGCCAATAAAACTATATTATTATTTAGTTATTGTAAGTTGTGTAAACAGATAAACAAAAATATGATTTACACCATATTTAGAGAAGAACAATATGCTGATATGCTGTATTTTAAAAAATAAGGTTGATCATGATTCTATAAATCCGGAACTTTGTATTGTAAATTTGATTACAGAAACGTATAACGTATAGTTATTTTAAAACAAAAAAAATATCGATATATTTATTTCATATTTTCAGAACTCAAGGTACTGTGTCAAAAAGGTCTCGGAAGAAACGGCTTTTCCGTGTCTTTCGCGTATCTTCGAAAGCGTTTGAAGTTTGCCTTTTATTTTTAATGCATCTTATCTTAATATCTAAAATTAGCAACTTTTCTCCTGTTTAAACGACCCTGTATCTCCCATACTTTCCTAGGTAACAATAGTTTCTTTATCAAAGCCAGCCTCTATATGCGAAACGAGTCCTTTGTGCACCAAGATCCATTGAATTTGTTCAAAATAGGTGCCTCTGCACTTTAAATTTGGCTAGTTGACTACGGGACAGCTGTATATTCAATTATGATAAAGTTAATGTCTTTGTGTAAACATAGTCAATTTATGTGTTCCATTCATTCGTACCATTTATCGGAAACGCAATATATTCTACACAGTGTTTGTTTGACCTTACACTAGACTTACATCGTATCAATGATAGTACGACAGAGAGATAGATATAGATAATGCTATAGGCATGTGTTGATAATGCATCGCATGCTTAAGATTTGTTTGTTTTTAGTGGTAACCTTCACACCATATAGGTAATTTTACACGCAATTCTTAGAACGACACTATCGTGTCGTGTTTTTCTACGTTACACGGTTAAATGGTTATAAATATAAACAAATTACTACACATATTATTGCGATAACGAACATAATTATTAATTCTTATAATGTGTAAATGTGGTAATTAGATATTTCATATATGTACTATTTTCTTGTTGATTGCTGCGTAATGTGATTGCTACTAAAAATAAATATCGGAATGCTATATTAATGTTTACTATGACGAGCGAAAATATGTCCTTGATTGCCTATGATTGATTTTCAGAAACAATTGGGTTCCCCCCAATATATTCTCTTACCAACGCCTCTTCAGCCCTTTGATAATCGTTCGCCATGTTCATTAAAATGTTCATTTCGTTTCCGTTTTGGTGGAAACAAGCGCAAAATAGTCGATGCATCAACTTGCACATCAGAGATCTCTTAACTCTAACACTGGTGGTGACATCTACAAAAGAAATAGAGATACTTTAATACCTGCACCAGTTATCAAGGTTGATATTGTTATGGAGCTGTTCGCATTCATTCTATTAGAACACTTTATTTCTTTTCCAACGAATTATAAATGATAAATATCCCTCACCTAATACTGGAATCAAATTCACAAAAGTCCTCGGCAGATATTTCTGGAGGTAATCCAAGGCTACCATGAGCTTTGTAGCGTGGCTAAAAGGTGAAGCATTTTGCCTGTTGTAACACTGCGCTGAGCAGAGATCATTGGCGCCAAAAAACACGGTGACCATCTTCCAATCATTCTCAATATCAATATTGGGATCTTCCTTCATCTTCCTAACTAAGATCTTGGCCTGTCTCAAAGCATCGGCGTCGGCCGATACTGGAAAAGCCACGTTCAACCGCGCGTTTTGCGATAAGAATTCGCCAGTCCCCGTCGAATAACCCGTTAATCTAGGATTGAACTCCTTCAAAATATTCGGCACTGTCAAGAACTGTCGCCAAGTTCCTTCGCCTCCTACGTTAATGAGAATAAATCAGAGACACTGGCCGTATCTTTTTGATATTACCGATGCACCAAGATATTCCTCTATTTTCGATCATCGTTCCTAAGGCCCAATCTTCCATGGCTCCATTTCCGGCTACCAAGGAATCGCCCATGGCCGCTATTACGTCGATGTCGCCTGGTCTCAGTTTGTGAACGCTGGTGGGTTTTACAATCGATCTTCCGATGCCAAATTTGGTGCTGTTCATGCATGGGAACGGCATCAGTTTGGGGAAGGGTTGTTGGAGTTTGCTGGTGTGCGTGTTGGACTTGTTTGGGTAACGTATTTCGAAGTCTCCACGGAGTTCCTGTAATAAGAAGAGAAGATGCAATTGAATCGATGAGTTGGAAAAGGGAACAGGTTCTATAGTTATGCCATAAGACATACTCTCCTTTCCAACTCAGCGATTATGGATTACTTTTTATACATATTGGAATGGTGATAAGTGAAACTGCTCTAGTGGGAAGATATTTATATTAAATAAGAATGGAATGAATTAGATCAGTTTATCTATTGATTACTTTTCACTTTTAAATCAATATTATACTGTTATTTTATTATGTTTAATTAATTAATTTCTAAAAATAATTTAGCAAAAAAATAAAAGTTTCCCCAGATATTTTTATCATTTTTGTTTGTGTTAAGCGTTGTAATATTTGCGTTTGTAGAAAATTTGTTAAGATTGTTGAGCACAAAGCAAGAGGCAGTTCTGATATGAAGAAAACTATAGCCTCATATGAAGTATTTAATATGCCAATCAGGTAATTACAAAATTTAAAAATTTGAATTCAAAGAAAATAAATAAATTGAAATAATGGTGCCCTTCCTCACATTTTTTTTTTATTAGATCTACCGGTTTCGTACAAACAAGGACATCTTCAAACAACAATTAAAAGAATATTAAGAATAGGCAAAATTTAAAATTCACCCATTCTTCATTCAATTATCGCCTGAGGGTGTCTTCGTTTTGGACGAAACCGGTAACTATAATTAAAAAGAGTTTATGAGAAAGTTTTTATTATTTATTAAGATTTTTTTTTATTCTTTTATTTCCTTATTAATTAAAAAGAATTACAAAAGAAAAAAGAATTGAAGGTTATTTTTTTTTTTTTCTAATAGGGGCACACCATCAACGCGCAAATTGAACCGGAGAGATTGAAAAAGTTTCTTGGCGTAAGAACAGAACAATTCTTTTAGTAATGGGGTCCTTGATTTCTGGTTATAGCCCCCTCTTACGATTTGCACTTTTTTTTTATTTTGTTTATTTTTTTTTGTAAACATCTCGAAAATTATGGGAAATATTTTATTCTTTCGAAAGATAATTAAGGAACTATATCATCGCAAATTATTTCCTGAAAAAGAAATAATTGAGGATTGGCGTACGCATATTTAAAAATGAAGGAAAAATAAATGTGTAAAAATATGGAGCCATAGGGTACTTGCCCCCTGTTATTAATTTATTATGAAATTAACTAGCAATAATAATAATTAAATAATAATCATTTTTAACAAATCAAAAATTTGAGGGCAGGGAACACCTGACCTTCCGAGTTTAAGTTTGTAAAAAATAATTTACTTTAGCAAAAATACAATATATTTGTAATTATTCGAGAATAAATTATAAAAAAAAAATACGGGCATGTGAAGTGCCCGATCTCCACTTCATTTTCGAAAATAATTTGCGTCATTCTGAAAACTATCTATCGTATTTCAAATTATATTAAAAAAATAAAATACCAGAATTATTTTCAAAAAAGGGATTATTGTATCTAACTAAAATGTTTGTTTTTAACTCCCTCTAATGATTTGCTCGGTTTTTATTTATTTATTTATTTTTTTTTTTCGAAATACCTCGGATTTTTTTTTTAAGATAATTAAATGTTATATACTTTCGAAAAAAATACTAATATAATAATATTAGTATTTTTTTTAAATGAAGAAAAAATAAAATTATGAAAAATAGTCTGTGCCACTGTTTTCCCGTTATTAATTTATTACGAAAATAACTAGTAATAGCAATAATTTAATACACTTTATTTTTGACAAATAAAGAATAAATTGTAAAAAATATAAGCGTAGACGATACTTGGCTATTGATTTTAATTTTTTAAAAAATAAGTTTACATCATTCTATATTAAATAAAATATATTTGATAACTAAAAAAAAAATATTAAAAATATAGGTACAGAGTACAAAATATTCGTCGACTCCCTGTTTTTTCTTTCAAAATAATTTGTGGATTTCTAGACGAAAATATGGAATATATTCCAAATTATTTTCAAAAAATTAATGAAATAACCGCCCCAGTTTCCGAAATATTTCCATCAGAAATATTAAAATTATTGTAACTAAATGAAATTTGTTTTCCGTGTTAGTTTGTTTTGAATTATTATTGACGTAAATGCTGTATCAAAATTGATTAATTTGCGTATATGTTATACCCTAAACATAATTTCATGTTATATAGTATATACTTATGGAGGACGGATACAAATTAATAACTATTTTCCTTGTTTATTAAATTTGTTTTAGAGTTTTGCTCCTTTTCATATTGACGTAGGTATTTTCAAATACGTTCGTCTGATCCAAGCCATGGGCTTCTAGGAATGATATTTTTAATTTCATATTCACCTTGTTAAAAGCACGTTTCTGATATTTTTTTAACATGAGTGTATGACTGAACAACATAATATTAGATAGTTAAAACCTATCTAATATTTTCTATATCTGTTTAGTAATTTAATTTAAAAAACTACTTTAAATAGCACCGTATGACTATTTTTACGTTTTGCTTATATGTAAGTATTCTTTCTGATTATAAAACCCACTTAATTCTTTTTTGGTTGAGCTAGTAATTTTGTGAGTATACATATGTAAGGTTAAGGTTATTTGGTGTAACTAGTTTTTACTTCATAATAGAATCGAAGAAAGGTGTAATATGAAGTAGAAGTCAAGGTTATTATGTAGTTTAGAATTTAAGTTTTTGCAAAAATTGTTTATTCCCTTTAGATACAGTCCCTTGCAACAGCAAATGTCCTACTGAAAATGTGCTTTTTAATTTTGCTGTGTCGGTTATGCAAGAACTGACAAATTTGTTTAACCCTAGTCCTACCAACGTTTTATCGTAACGTGTCCTACCAAGGTGTGCCTCACAGCCACACATCTATTTGTATACATTGTTGATGTAAATAATAGCAAAATATGCATTATTTATTTCATGTAGTAGGTATACAGTAAGATTAAAACATATAGAAAGAATATTGTGTGTCAAAAGATATAATTTAAAAATAGTACAAGATAGTAAAATATTTGAAAGTTATTTATGTAGTTTGCAATTTGTGCACGTGAGTATTTTCTCTGAATGGTCACCACAAACCGTTTGCTTACACTTATCACATAACTGTGTTGACAATCTGCTTTTCTTTGATGGGCAAATATAGCACCGTTTTCGTTTTCTTACTTCTCGAGCCGAAGACTTCCCTGTGGTTGGTACTTGATTCAACGTAGTTTGTATCAATGAAGTATGACTTTTATGCAAGCCACTCAAACTACGACGTCTAATTTGCCCCAGTACTAATTCTGTTGTAATTTCTCGTAAGAAAATTTTGCGAAGTCTCGTTTTTTGGAAATATTGCCAGTCAGGATGGATATTTCTCCAAATGACAAATGAAGCTACTCCACACACATCAATTATATTGAAAAAATAGACCAAAGGCCACCTATTATTTTTGCGTTTCACGAATATGTATGTACCATCTGATCAAGTGTATCCACCCTCCTTCGTGAATTGTAGTACTTATTGATTTCAGATTTATATTTATTTTCCTCATCAATGGTGGAGTCGTTGTGCATTGTAGATAATAATATGACACAGCGATTTTCTTAGGTACATAAGATACCAAAGTCATTGTCTTCTGAAAACCAAACAAGTTGCTTTCAATATTCCGTCGCCTGTGAGGTAAAAAATTTGGTGGTATGCAGCGCTTATTTTTTCTGAGCGTTCCTACACAAGTTAGGTCTTTGGTAAGCAAACTGGATGCAAGCTCGTAGCTGGTGAAGAAGTTGTCGAACGTAATATTCCTTTTAGTTCTCAGAAAAGGTTCACAAAGGTCTTCAACCACCTTTTGCGCTAAGTTTTCTGCTCTGTTGAGACCTTCTTTTCCTAAGTACGTATACCACGTAACGGATAACTAGTTCCACTATCGCATATCCACCAAATTTTCATACCGTACTTATCTGGCTTGCTTGGCAGGTACTGTCGGAAAGATACACGACCTCTAAAAGGCACCAGTTGTTCATCGATGGTTAGATTACTGCCAGGAAGATAATATTTCAGCAAGTTGTATTAACACGGTCCCACAGGTCTCTAATTGGTGCCAACTTGTCCTTTTGCTTCGGAGGGTTCTGGTCGCTTTATCGTCAAAACGAATAAATCTTAGTAATTGAGTAAATCTATTTCGTGACATACACGCTCGATAAACAGAATTTCCATATAAAGGATTCCATAGCTCATTATAGTCCACCATTCCTTGTTTATTTCTTCCAGCAGTAATCAAAAGGCCCAAGAAAGCACGAATTTCAACGTCGTCAACTGGTTTCCACAAATCGCCAAGAATACGAACAGCCTCCTTATTAGTGAAAGTAACCACAATACCAATAACCGTATCATCAAAAAACAAATTGAATGCGTTACAAGGAGTATCAACATGCACTCCAGGTGGAAGTTTCACTTTGTTCAAAGCTGTTGTAATTATGTTGTGTGCACGTGTTTTTCCCTTGGCAATCGGCGTGGCATTCCACTCGGTACCATCTTTTCCAATAAAAGTTTGCGAATGGCCGGCGGTTCATCATTAGCATCACTATCGTCACTTCCTTCTTGTTCATCGCTTTCTTCATCGCCAGTTTCTTGATAATCCGCTTCACTAGATGAGGTTTCGTCATTTGGCTCTTCTTCATCTTCACCATCATTTACATTCCTTCCCAAATCCTCATCACTTTCGTACAATGCATCGAGCAACTCCTTTTCAGTTAGTGGCCGGCGTCGGTCAGTCTACCAATCGGTCATACTTTCTGCATAAATTTCAAAACCAAATAAGCATAAAACAACAAATCTATTTTTACTGGGGTCAATCAAAACTTTATTTTGCTTACCTGGTCTATACTATACTCTCCACTAGGTAAAAGAAATAAAATTAACCAATAGACACCTAAAACGGCCAATGCGTTCGTTAGGAAAGTCACAAATACACTGATATAGCAATGCAGTTTGTAAGCTGACTGTTTTAGCAAAACGCATTTAGGGAATTCCCCTTCATATGCAACTGGAAGTTCTTACATACAAGGGGAAAGTCCCGAAATATAAAGCATATCTTATTACGGGGGATTTACCCACATACCTAGTTTTAAATAACGTAGCAATGCATTTATAGTATAATAACAGTATGTGCCTCAAAGACACACCTTGGTAGGACGTGTCGGTAAATTATGTTTAATTTTTTTAGTAAAATAGGAAAAATATTTTTAAAAAATTTTTATGTCATTCTGTGTTAAATAGTTTATTTTGAGAATACAAAAATCCTCCAGTCTGTGGGCAGTTAACTTACAAAGTTCCAGCAATTTCAAAATCAATTGTGCCTCAAAAGCACACCTTGGTAGGTTTAGGGTTAAGTATCACTCTCTTTTGTAGATGGGTCAAAAACCGAAAATAAGACTGCAGCTAGAATCTACAGTGAGGTGAGAAATACAATGATTACTCGTCCACTAGCAAAATATGCCAGATGATATGATATGATCTTTCAAGTAGAGGCATACGCAATATTACTTTGCGCAACAGAAATCAATGAGAGGGCTTATATAGAAATAAAATACACGTCACAAATGAATATAAGCCAACTAGATATCTTTGTCATTAAAATATTCATCTAGTGAGTGGTAGCACTTCCGATGCAACATGCGTTTTGTTTGCTCCTTAAATTTAGTGAACTCAAGTGTTTTATATGTAACTGGTAATTTGTTATATGCTTTTATTGCAAGATATTTTGGGCATTTTTCACTAAACTTAAGATGGTGTTTTGGAATTTCAAGTATATGCGCATTACGTGTATCATAGAACTGTGTATCAAGTCAATTTTTTACATTCTGTTTTGCATAAACCAGTAAATTCCAAATAACTGTACATGGTACAGTCATTATACCCATTTCTATAAAAATGTCTCGGCAACTAGTTCTAGGAGTAACACCTTTCATCATTGCTCTTTTCTGTAAGCGAAAAATTAGAAATTAGAATTACTACTGGCTTCCTATGCAGTTATTGCATATGAAATTATTTCATGAAAATGAGAAAAATAGTACATTTTTAATATAGAGGCATCTACTATACCCCTCAACCTACTCAATACAAAACAGATTGGAGCCAATTTTTTACATAACAAATTTATGTGTTCATTAAATCTTAGATTGCTGTCAATTATTAATCCTAAAAATTTTGTATTCTCAACCTGAGCAATGCTAGTTTTGTCTATTTTTACTAAATGAGAATCAATTCTATTCCTTTTTGTAGGTTTAAATTCTACACATACATTTTTTGTTAAATTTAAGTGTAGATAATTATTTTTAAAATATGTAGATCACTAGCTGCAGCGCTCAAATTTTGAAAATTTTCTGTACAAACAAGAACTGACGTATCATCGGCAAACAAAATGGTATCTGGTCTCACTAAATCATTTACATACAAAAGGTACAGAAGAGGCCCCAGAACACTACCTTGCGGTACATCTCTTTTAGCACATAGACAATGTGAGTGTGCTCCATCTACCTCCACGTAATGTAATCTTTCATTCAAGCAGTCTTTAAATCAGTTCCAGGCTATTCCTCTAATACCATAACCATACATCTGCTTCAACAAAATTTCATGATTTACAAGATCAAAAGTCTTGCTCAAATCTAAAAATATCCCAATACATAGCATATTCAAAAACTTGTTAATTGCAGAAATAGTGTTTCGACCTTTACGAAAACCGTACTGATTGCAATTCAAAATATTGAATTTTTCTAGAAATTGTTATATAATAATCGTTTTGCTACTAATTTTTCAATTATTTTTGAGAACGTGCTTAACAATGTAATGTTATTCGCAACACTGTCGACTTTTTCGAACAGATTGCCTCAGAAAATCAACACTGCAGAAACCAACTGCAGACTTTGTGATGAAATGGCAAAGAAGATTTACCACATTCTGTGTGAATGTACGCAAAAAGACTGGCAATTTTTGGCAAGCTAAAAATGAACACAGAGAATTACTTCGATCAACCATATACAAATATTAACGGCACACTACTTTTATACTTGGCTGTATAAGTACACGGCAAATAATAAAAAGTCAAACCACTTTTTTACCCTACTGATCACGGTTTGGCATAACTAGCGTCTTCCTGTTAGATAATATTCGTTGTTCGCCCGCGTACACGGCACATGTGGCGCGATCGAGAGAGACGCAAAGAGACAAATGGACATAGAAAATTGTGCTGGCAATTAACCGTAATTGAATGCCGGGTCGCTATTGACGTAGTTTCGCGAAAAAAACTTTGTCGGTGGAAAAAATGAAGACTTCAATGTCTGTGTCTATGCGTGTAGTCGTAGTAGAATCGGCTGTAGAATTTTAATAACTCGACAGACTGTGCACGAAACGGTTGCGTTCCCATCTATTCATGTCAAGTATGCGCGGGGACGTCAGCCATAGGTCACTGTTATTAATCTTAAAGCTGACACGTCTATGAAATTATTAAAAATATAGATGAATATGTGTGCGTGTTTGTGTGTGGGTAGAAATTCTATAGAAATCTTCTGCCTGAAGGCAGTAAATTGTAATTACATGGTGAGGCTTGAAGGTACTAAAATGGGGATTTATTTTACGATGTTAATTGATGGATGCGATTTTTACGAGATCCAAGGAATAGACGAATGAGTTAGAAGATGGCAAATAGATTTTAAGGGCATGTAGTACGATCGAAAATAAAATTAAAGTCATAATAAAAATATGTTCACAAATTAACTGTTTACGAGATAACAGCGATTTTATCGCAATTGCAGAATAAGTTTACTTTAGCGGTTTTTATTAAGATGTTATTGCATTTTAACATAAAATAGATTATAACTAAAGAAGATGTTCAAAATGACGTCCTTCCATTTCGATACAGGGTCTACATCTGCTTTCAAAGGAAGCGCGCACTCTTTCAAAAAACAAGGGTTTTTTCGTATTATCTGGCAACAGTGCTCTATCTGTTGACGCAACTCTGGAAGATCGTTTACCGGTGTTGCGTACACTAAACTTTTCAAATAACCCCAGATACTAAAGTCCAACGGGTTTAGATCGGGAGACCTTGGAGGCCAAGCAATGGGACCTGCTCGCCCTATCCATCTCCCAGGAAATTCATTGTTAAGATGTTCCCTAACAGCACGCGTAAAGTGCGAAGGAGCTTCACCTTGCCAGAGGTTCAGTCTTAGATTTATACGTAAATCTTCCAAAAGTTCAGGTATTCAGGACCTGTTAAGCGTTGTGGCAAAACAATCGCTCCTAACAACCGTTCCCCTATCATGCCTAACCAGATGTTTAGAGAGAAACGAAGCCTGGCTTTAACGGTAGCATGAGGATTCTCGTCACACTAAACGTGATTGTTGTGGAAATTAAATATTCCATTTTTAGTAAAACCAGCTTCATCAGTGAAAAGGATGTTATCAGCGAAATCTGGCCGATTAGCAGCTGTTCGCAAAAACCACTCACAGAAAGCCCTTCTCGCTTGATAATCCGGAGCAGTAAGGGCTTGTACCCGGTGGATATGGTAGGAGTATAGGAGTTGCTCATTAAGAGTTCTCCAAACAAGATTGCTGCTTACACCCACTTGAGTCGAAATTCTTCTAACACTAGTTTCGGGATTTTCATCAATAATATTCAAAATTTGATCTTCTATCTGTGGAGTACATACTATTCTCTTGCCGTCCAGTATCACAAGACCGCTTCTCAAACGAACCAGTTTCTCTTAGTCGTTGAAACACCGTCTGAAACATCACATGCGAAAGCAGTTGGCGATCAGGAAACGTTTCGACATAGAAGCGACGTGCTTGTAAAGAATTCCCATTAGCACGACCGTACATGAACACCATATCGCTCATGTCAGCATTAGAGTACGCAACCATTGTAATTTACTACCAATTGCACAAAACGTCAAATTAAACTGTCATAAAACAATAGCTGATAAGCACCTGTTTACTGGGATATGTTATATCCATGTACTACTAGGAACACTCGCTGTTATCTCGTAAACGGTTGATTTGTGAACATATGTTTATTATGACTTTTAACCTCGTACTACATGCCCTTAAAATCTTTAAACGATGTTTCAAAACATCCTGTATAAACAAGTTTTAATACAATGAAATAGTTTTCAAAATTTCAAACAAAATCAAGTGAGTCATGGGTTCTTAAATGTGAAGAAAACGAGACTGTTTAGTTTGTTTTTGAAATTCTAACTCCAAGAATTAACTAACATTTAAATATTCATTCTTTCAAAAAATATATGTTATTTAATAGCAGACTCAGTGACATTAGAAGTTTTATACCTAGACGGAATAATTTGTTCAACTTGATTTTTTGACAGTGTAATAGATTTACATCAAAAATAATGAAAGGACAACATTTGCAAGAAACTTTATTAACATGTAATACGAAAAAAGAAGCTTGTGACACCTTGCTCCAAGCAACTTCAACTTTCTGGATTAACTGTGCCAGTGTCTATGGAAGATGGTGCGAAGTGGACAGTGACCTCGCTATGATATCCCACACATGTTCAATGGAGTTTAAATCCGGCGAACCGGGTGGCCACGGCAAAACATTAACGCCTTCTTGTTGGAGGAAGTCCATAAATTCGACAAGCAATATGGGGATGTACTGCTGAAAAATGGATGGTCATCTGGGCTCGCGCCCAACTCAGCGAAAACCCCTTGGTTCAGGCGGTCGAGGAACTCCAGGATCGTCCACCTCCACTTACACGAGTCAAACGTCTAGATGTTTTCTTAGAGTAACATCTAACGTTCAAAACCTGACGACCGCCTTCAAACACCTTCAAGTGAGGTAAAACTTCCAAACAAATTTAAATTAGGTTCGACTTAGATTCGAATGACGATCATCAATCTCCCCTGAAGAGTAACTTTTCTTAAGTTACTACAAAACACCCACCTCCAGCGGCTTGATCGTGCCCCTTCTATCAGAGATGAAAAGGTACAGAACTTCAGGTTCACACCCTAGTTGAGATGTAGGTTCAAGGTCAAGGTCAAGGACGGCCATCTAGGTAAGGTAGTAAAGTGGTATTCATTCCTAAACAGGGCAGGTCGTCCTATATGGAAGCGAAGTCATACCGGTCTATCAGCCTTATTTAATTTTTTCTCAAAATTCTTGAGAAGATAATTGACAAGCACCTGAGGGACTCGGCTCTGATAAGGTTGCCTCTTCACGAGAACCAATTTGCTTACTAAACTGGTAAATCCTGTGAGAAGGCCATTCATGACCTGGCTTGTCGAGTGGAAATTGCCTTCGACAACAAAGAAATCGCACTAGCGACCTTCTGAACATTGAGGGCGTCTTTGATAAGGCGCCGTTCCTGTCGATGGAAAGGGCGCTGCGAAAATATGGAGTCGAACCAACGATTACGAGGTGGATCGGTAACATGATAAGAAACAGAAAGGTTCACGTGTCGCAAAACCTCTGCACAATCAAGGCGGCTGTGAAGGCGGGCTGCCACAGGGCGGTGTACTGTCACCGCTGCTATGGAGTCTTGTGGTGGACAGCCTGCTCTCTGAATTCGGGGGGCGGGCTTCCATGCGCAGGGCTACGCCATGACATCACCATTCTTTTCTGAGAGAAATTTGAAAGCGTGCTATCCGAACAGATGCAGGTCGCACTCAAACTTGTAGAGAGGCGGTGTATAAGAGAGGCTCTTAATGTCAACTCTAGCAAAACGATTATGGTTCCGTTCACATGGAGGAGGAAGTTTCCAAACTCTAGTGTCCTATAATCGACTGAACATTCCTCGTATTAACCGAGGTTAAATATCTGCATGGTGTCTTGGACACCAAACTGCTGTACAAATCACACCTAGAACATGTGACGAACAAAGCCATTAGAAACATCTGGGCCTGTAGAGGTATGTTCGGTTAAACGTGGAGGTTAAAGCTTGCATTGGTACACTGACTGTTATAGTACCTTCTGTAACTTACGCCTCCCTAGTCTGGTGGCATGAAGCAAATCTAGGCTATGCTATAAGTGTGCTTAGTAAAGTCCGAAGAATTGCCTGTTTGGGCATCACAGGAGCCATGTCCTCGACGTCGACGCTATGGAGTTGCTGCAGTTGGTGTTGTGATCTGAAGCAACTCTAGGGACTTACACATCAAAATGTAGTGGATGCAAGGGGTTCTCCGGCAAAGCTGTAGCTAGACACTGTAAATCCCTAGGGCTTCAACCGAATGAGGAAAGACTCTGTAAGGCAGTCTTTATGAGCAGGTACAGATTGTGATTACTCACAGGAATCTTAACTGAGCACTGCGCACTAAATAAACACATGTACCCCATGAAGCTGCTAACCTTCTTGTCAACTGTTCATCAGTTGGACTGATACACATTGCATTAATCGAAATGACTTATATTTTCAGTTAATAATTTCTTTCGAAAACATAGACAACATCAGCGGTATAAACGCTAATTGAAGGCAATTTTAATTTTATTTTTCTTACTGTAGTTCTGGCAGTTACAGATGCGATATTTTTACGTCACTCAGATTCAAATTTTAAATTCATTCATTTAGTTTACGCGCCAAAACCCCAAGACGCACCGTACCGCAGTTTTACGACCCTGTGTGCATCATTCAGCGTCGCTATTGGTTCATCCCTCTGTTACCTACCTAGCGAGGCTTTATAAGCGCTTCACGCACTATGCTCAGCCTCTCTTTCTGTTACTTTCCGATCCAACGAACAGTCAGTCACTACGACCCGTTGTGATTCGAAAAACACAAAGAACACGTGCTCCCACTCAGCACATACAAGCTTCGAAGCCTCTTGCCTTCAAGCTACCGCTAAGTATTTCTGCTTATTTTAGTTATAATTTACCCAATATACCATTTTCTTTACTCATTGTTTTGTTTGCTTTTTATACGTTTCTTTAATAATCGCTCACCTCGTGCTTTGTATATAACGCATAACTCGTAATTGCCAGTAACTCTTTGTTCTCTGTTAATAATCGCTATACACAATTTACCTAGTTAAATTTTAAATAAACAATTGCGATCTGGGTGTCAAACCACGTGTCAACATTAAAGTTTTTTCTTTTCTTTTTTTTTTTGCTGCCTTATTTTATTTAATTGATTAATAATAAAGCGTTACTGTTACAATTCTTCGAGCCTTTTATTCACAACATTACTATCGCGACCCCATCAGTACGTCCTTTGTGTGTTTACCCGCTAATTTTACCAGGTTACCGCAGGTGAAACAGTGTACTGCGTCCGTAGGCCCGCACACCGCAACGTAACAGGACGATCCCAGACTCAGTAAGTTAACTCTCAGCCAGGACGCGAACTTTTATGATAGGGTGCAACCTGAGTGAGGGGGCTAAAATGGACATGGGGTCACAATAGGTCTTTCTGGCCGAGTTGCCTTTTTCGGGTTTACACCCGCCCATGGGCAATAAAAAAAAAAGTTGTTTGTAGGACATCATCAATATAACGCGCAGATGTCATACTGCCCCGAATAAAAAGAAGTGGTGATCGGCTAAGCAATAGCCCCCCAAACTATTACTCCAACAATCCTGTGTACATGCCTCTCAACAGCAAACCCAATATCACGTCGCTCTCAATGTTGCCGTTCTCTGCACTAGTTTAAACGTTGACGACAGTGGTTCGCTTGAACGGTATGAAAGAAGCCCAAAGACTGGAATGCGGCAATATAGTTTACGCAGAGTAACAGGTCTATCTTCTTCTCCAAACCATTGGTCAGCGATTTTGACATGTAGTAGTCAAATGGTCTCGTAGAGCTAGTTGTCTGTCGGTTGACCAGTTGGTTTTCTTCTTGTTCCTCTACCTTATTCTGTCCACACACGACATACACGCATTACCGTCATTGCAGTATAATTAACACGCCGGCCAATTTCGCGATAGAATAAACCAACGCCTCGATAGGTAACATTGCTCTTTTTTTGCACTTTTGATTACGTTTTCTCCTATTTTTGTAGCACCCAGGACAAATACGCCTCCTTATTTTTAAATATTTACGTCAAATGATACACCTTTCCGTCAATCCACCCACATTAGAACTTTAGACCCGTAATGATGATAATGAAGCATTTCATTCTCTTCCGGTGTCAATTCGACACGCTTCGGAAGTAGATATAAGTATCCTTCGATATTGAACTTTAAATATTCAAATAACAAAATCGGAAATGCCGATTATATTATGCATTCATTCACCGTGACATTTCCCCCAATAAGATACATCACCATTTTCTAAAAATAATCCAAACACGACCGGTTCTTCCAAATACAGCTTCCGGAAACGTTCAGTCCAGTCATTAAGGATAAACGTCTTTTTTAATTATCACGTTAAAACCGACCCAACGCAAAGCCTACTACGCGAAAAGTCACGAGCATCCGATTGTTATTATCGGAAGGCCGATAATGTTTGTATATTCGAATGCGTCGCCGTGCAAGGAACCTGTTTCTGTCGAAATTCCAGAATTTGGATTCCCTAGAGCGTTCGCCGGTATCTTGGGGCAGTGTACTGCGCATGACTGCCGCCGAAAAACCTTTCATTCTTATCGAAACGATGCGTAAAACTTGATGAGTAATTACCGAATGTTAACGATTATTGTTGATAATGTAGGAACCGGCTTTTTTCGGTATTTTATCGGCAGCCTTAGTTCTGTATGTAAGTACTTACATACATAGATAGTTTTCTCTCAACACAGTTTTTTAAAAAAAAATAGACTACATTAAAAATTTTTTGAACCATTTTATTGCTGAAGAATACGCATGGATCTTATAACACGTTTAGGGTATCTATAATTGCTAATAAAATACCTAAACGTGTTATAAGATCCACAAAAAATTATAGCCTCGAATTTTATATCTAAATAAAATTTGCAAATATTAAAAGACATCGGTATCAAATACGTAGGTACACTTCTCGCAGGAAAAATCGGGACGCCAGCAATCGAGAATTTTAAAAATTCTTGGGTGTGCAGTTTTAAACAGAAATATAAGTGTATAGAGAAAAAAGGTTTATACACTGAATAAACACGTTGGAGTTTTTATGTATTAAAAAGTTGCCAAAAATAGTTTTAAGGTTATTTATAAAATTCTTGAAGTAATTAAGTTCGCAAGAAAGAATTTAATTTATTAACCTACGAGTATATTCAAGAAACATATGGTTGGTGTAATCCAATGTCGTTCTATTTTCTTGAAATATGGCCAACGCTTGGTTTATTTACAAACTGACTTTATGTAGCACAGGTTTATTAACAATTATTTACAATATCATTGCATTTACATACATAACAAACATTGTAAGAAAGTATATTGTTTGTCAATCTCAGTTAGCGCTAAAATATTTGTTTTTGAATTTGATTCATTTAATACTTTCTCATGTCTACTGCCTAGAGCTGTGTTACAGACCAAAAGTGTTTCAATAAGATAGAACAAAGACATTGTAACCCAATGTGGCAATAACTAAGATATATTTCTTCAAAATACAATAAACGGAGAGTTAATATAAAAAAAATCATTTCTTTGCGAACTTAATTGCTTTAAATCTTAAAACTGTTTTTGGTATTTTTTTTAATACATAGACGAAAACATTAAAGTAATACATAATAAAGAATACTAACAACAATAATAGTGTACATCAATAAATAGTGTAATAAATCCATTGTGGCCAAAAGTCAAGAGGCTGATTGACATATTGTCTATTGCTAACGTAAGTAACTAATATCAAAGTAGCACTAACAAGTAATATAATTTTAAAATCTCATAACCATATGCTTTATCCTTATCTCTGCATAACATCAAACAAGTTAAATACATAATATACTATATTCCTAAATGAAGCCGTCTATCTATTCAAGAGGCCTTTTTGTTGTTAGGAATTTTTTTGCATGAATATTTTCGTATTCGGTGTCTCTAAAGGAAACGCCGCCGCGGAAACTCCAATGTGTTTATTTTATATATAAACCTTTTTCTCTACATACTATATACATTTATGTTTCTGTTTGAAATTTTAACCTTTACCGTTGATCGCAATAACATACACAGAAAAAGTGATTTATGGCTTTGATAAGTGAATATATCCTCTGAAAGCTGCATTTACACCAAAGAAATTTTAAAATTGGCGATTGCTGGTGTCCCGATTTTTCCTGCGAGAAGTGTACATAAGAAAAAATAGTGATATCCATTAAGATTCGCGAAACGAAAAAAAAAACCGTAGTATATAATAAAATTTATTTATTACCACATTCAGCTCTGAATGAAATTATAAATATGCAAAAGCTTGTCGTCATACATCACATAAAATAACGGATAAATCCTTTTGGCAAATGTTGAATAGCTGATCGAGATTCTAGCACATAATCTCCGAATCAAATATGACAAAATATTTTCCTTACGAGCTAATAGAATTGTTAATTTTTTTATCAAAAAGGACATCTTCGAATTGAGGTTACGTTAATTCTTTTTTTGTTGCATAAAACCTGGAATTGGAAAACAGTCACATGCTCACTTGTCCACTATATTAGGAAACTGCTACAAAAAGTAGCAGCTTCTTTTCATATTGAATAGCTGTTACAAATTGCTAACAGTTGTTAGCTGCTACAAAGCAGTAGTTTGCTTCGTAGCAACTCATCACTAAAAATAATAAGAATTCTCCTGTAAAATTGTAAAATTCATAGGAATCTACATGTTTGTACTTTTTCCTGTAATCCACATTTTCACAAATTGTAAAAATATCACCTGTAACTTGTTATTGTATTTTTATGCAATAGACCCCTTTAATATATGTAATTTTTTTTCGGAAAAAATTATCATTTGTAAACTATTACAAAAAAAATTCATATTCGTTTTTTCAAATTTATGACTAAAGTTTTTATAATGTTAAATACACTTGACGCATACTTAGTCTAGTAGAAAGCTATTTAATAAATAGTTCTCCTACAATTATTGAAACCATTAATATAATGTGAGAAAGTTGCTAAAATATGTGTCAATAGGACATTTCAGAAATTTCAAAACACTTGAAATTTTGACCCTATTCTGCCTCTGATGAAAGAGGACCATTTTTTCATCTTTTCTTTTATTAAAAGTATTTATTATAAGAGAAAGTATTCTATCATGATATCTACGTATATGATGTCTAGATAATTTTAGTAGTTACAGTTAAACTAGTAATTATTCTTGTAGTAGATAATTTTTGACATTCATTTAAGCTTTGTTCAACATATGTCTTTCTTTTTCTCAATTCTCTATTCTTATGACAGTTATTTAAAGATTTAAAATATTGATAAAAGGATTTTTTTTTGGCATCGTCAACAGTTCGTCTGGCCGCTTGGAATCTGTTGAGACAGGAATCCCCGAAACTCCTTTATACAATACTTGTCGAACGCGTAAGTAATTATAAAAGGAGAATTAAACATATTATATTGAATGACTCTCAAAGGTCATTCATATTTTTATTAGGACCTTAAGTTTGTAAAAAAAAAAGATTAATTTTATATAATCCATCATTATTTCCAAGTATTTTAATCATTTATGTAGTTGCAAGCAATAGAGCGTAATTGTTACTATTATTTGTCTAATAAAAAAACTGTAAATTACAAATTATTTACGACTGATTACTTCATACAATGCAGTTACAGGCTTTTTATAGCACAAATTAAAAGTCCATTCTGTATGTTTGATGACCGCAGATAGTTTTTATAGTATGTAACATCCGTAGGTATTTAAGAGTGTTGTATAGTGTATGAGAGGTTGCCTGTTTTTCGCAACAACAAAAAATTATGCAAAGAATTAACAAATAATTCTTTTTTGCATTATAGTTTAACAGATATCTTTTTGAGTATTATTAATTTTAAAAAAAGGCCTGTTTTATTAAAATCAAAGGGGGTTTTATACAAAAATGTTTTCTAAGCATTCCTGTAAGAACAATACTTATAATATACGACATGAGTAAACCCATGCCATCGGGCGAATAAAATAAAAATAAGGTTAATCCTAAAATGGTGCAAAAAATGGCAAAACTAGGTATTATCAAGGAATTTCGACAAACTACTCAATTGGCAACGTTGTAAAACCAATCACGTGATAGAGATAAAGATAAAAAGCGCGCAAATGGCGCACAATATAAAATAAAACATAATCTTCTGATATAACCGAATAAGAGAACAACTAGCGCTAATGATCTACCGAAGGAATGCCATGCGAGTGTGTGTACTTATTGCTAATGAAGTAAACTGAGTTGGTTTTGTAGGAATATATATCGCGATATATGACAAAAAATTGAACCGAAAACAGTAAGCCGAAAATGAATCTTCTGACATAACCTAATAAGAGAACAACTAACGCTAATAATATACCGAAAGGATGCCATACGAGTGTGTTCACTTATTGCTAATGAAGTAAACTGAGTTGGTTTTATGGAAATATATATGGCGATATATGACAGAAAAATTGAACCGGAAACAATAAGCCAAAAGTAAATGGTATTGTTGTCATTGCTGCGTTATTTTCGAAACGTATATGTGAATTAGTACATATGTGGTTGCAGACGTATCTGTAACGTTCGTCTTTTGAAATTTTATAATAGATGAGTAGGTAAACTATGTCGGTAAAAGACCACTTTCAAGACCACACATATTTCATCCTGTATATGCTGCCAACTTTGCGAAGGTTAGGGTAACTAGCCGATGAAATCAGAGCCCGTTTGACAAATAACGTGTCATAAAATCCAGGCGAGTGAAGGAGTGCGGTACATGTATCCAAATTCTTATCACTATTACCATTTAACGGTATTAATTTTGCATTGCAAACGTGATCATACTAGAGTATAAAGAGTAAGGATAATGGAGTGATTGGGGTCTGAATTTCTAAGCCTAACTTTACTTCAAACAAACTTTCTACATAAATTAGTTTACTCATCCGTTTAATCTACATGATTTACTTGTTTTATTTATTTATTTTACCTACTTTATTAGTTTTAAATTACCCCTGCAGTATTAAAAACAATTAACGAACCTTGAAAAGGTGCATTGTGTAAAAGGTAAGATTAATGGCCATAACATTCACCTACTTTGTTGTATATTATATTGTTAGGTTTAAGTGAAATAACCGTGAAAGAAGGCGCTAATCGGCATCATGCTATTGTGCCATTCGCTCTTGCAAGATAAATTTTGATGTTAACGATGGTTGCAGTTTTTGTGGATATCCGAATGAATCTATTATATACAAAGGATTTTGCAAGCTTCTCCGTACTGATAGTATACTGTGGTGCAACTATGATCAGCTATTTTTTATGTGTGCAACAACAATAAAATGTAAACACTACAATTAATAATTTTTTTTTCATTTACTTTACCGTGCACTAAAAGAAAATCTGTTTTATCGATTGTCAAGTTGAGTTGTATGTAGGATTGTGACATGAACTCTCTTGCACTCAAGAATTGATCACCAAATAAATAGATGAAGTTAATGATGTAAACAACTCGTTTTTTTTTTGTGCGATTTTAGACTGTCAAAATATCGTTATAAATATTGGGATATGAGTAAAATACTGCTTTAGAAACGTTAGTTCATCAATTATATCTTTAATTATGTATATTGTTGATATTATAAAGTTTTATGTTTGTCGGGACCAATAGAAGTAATTTTTATAACCCTATATATTGCAATAGAGACGCGGTAGGTCCATCTAGTGACTGTCAACTTGATCAGCTAGTATGGATGCCTCTTAAAATTTACACAGATGTAAACCTTCACTATTTTTAAATTCAAATTTATGCAACCAAATATGCGCACGTGGATCTTCCCACATATTCCTGTAGGCGATAATTTTAAGCATGAAAATATTTTTCGTTCGGCGTGATTTTCGTTATTCCTGGAGTACAGGGTGGTTATAAAATCGATTAAAATCGCATATAATTTCAACTGTTACCGGCCAAATATTGCGTAAACTGTTCCGTTAATAAAGTCACGGATGCGAAAGAAAGTGTTTGAGAGCGATATTTACATGTGCCTGACTTTGTTTTTAAACGGTTATGCACGCGTTTCGATTCTAAATGAGTTAGCACTTCCTATTGGCTAACTGATATAGCTAACAGTATATTGTTGTAGATTTTAATCGTTATAATTACTACCAGAATTGATATAGGTAAATATATTAAAATTTATAACTTACCTTTTGAGCATTCCTTAAGAGTAAAGCAATATAAACCTATATTATTATATATATTAATTATTTTATTATTCATTATTATTATGATTATTATTTTGCGCGTTTATTCCCACTAATCTTATAATTATAACCAGTACGATTTTGACAGCGAAGTTACTGGTCATTTTCTTCTAATAAAACACCTCTACACTTCTGATGTGACTGAAGGCACCTTCATTCGTGCAACAACGATTTGTTTGTGGTAACCACCAGGAACAGAAGCGCTAATTTTACTTAATGAAACCGCAACTGTCGACTGAATAAGTAAGAGGAAGAAAAAATACTTTCACTGGTGTTGGAGGGTGTCATGCCATCTAAAATGTATCAGAGTACAAGTAGACGTGCTTTAGAACATGCTTTTGAGCGATATAGGTTTTGAGAATGTAATTGCTTTCAAAGTGCGAAAAATATGCGAGTGGCATCCGGCAAAGCTTAAGGAATAGCGGACACAGCTCTGGATAACAATAATTTGACATCAGCGATTGTGTAACGTAATTTTCTATCTCTTCTTCATTCTTATATCCAAAAGCAATCATGGAAACTCTTGGTATAGGTTCTTGGCAGTAAGTGTTAATTTGTACATTATATATAGATGGATCTAAATAATTGTGTGTTCTCTAAAGCGCAGGCTTGCGTCAAATTGGTACTGCATAGTGGTGAATCCTTCGGAAAGTAGAATCGTACATCTTCGGATGCATGATTTCCATTTTTGTGTTAGAAAGAAATGAATTATTCTATTGAAGAACTCACTGATATGATTTTTGGATTGTGTGAGAGTGAGAAAGACTGTGTTCTTGTTAGCAGAATTCATGTGTGTCGTTTTCATGAGAGGTGACATCCAGAAACCATCAGTTTTACCAGACTTCTCAAGTGGTTTGTTGAAATTGGAAACGTTAACTACAAAAAGATAGTAAGAACAAAGGCAAATGACGAAAATCCACTGACAGATTTCTCAATAGTTACGGAAAATCCAAATATTAGTCAATCAAAGTCCAAGAAGTTGGAATAACTGACAGATTAGCCCAAAGAATATTAACGAAACATCATTTTCACACGTACCAAATTCAGTTGCATCAAGCTAATTTATTTTTGTTAGATCAGGCGACCTCGCAGCAGTCAATGAGCTGGTCCTCCTCTTCCAATCCAGCGATTTTCATACTGATTATTTAACAGGGCTCTGACTTATACTGACTGACCACAAATTTTGTGCCTGGATGTTTACAGGTAAATTTTGAATTAATCTTGGTAAGTCATTTATTAAAAATTTCAAATATTTTTGCCCATGAAGGTTAGTATCAAAAAAATGTCGGCCTATCACATGTTCTCCCACAATTCCTCCCAAACGCTTTTCACCAGCATTCTTGCTTGATGATCTATTTGCCAAATTATTCTTGGATTTTCGACAGAATAATAATGATAATTAAGTCTGTTAACGAATCCAGTGTTGTCCTAAGTTAAAGAGAGATTGTTTCTTTTTATGCCCACGTACAAAACTTCACCCTGCGTTGAACATTATTCTCACTCCAAGCTTGGTACAATTGAATATGTAAATTATGTTTCCAGTTTTAACAAACCGCTCGAGAAAACCGGTAAAACTTATCTATTCTGGATGACGCTTTTCAGGAATCCAAATCGCATAAATTCTACTAGCAAGAAAACAGGTTTGTCATCCTCACACAACGCAAAAATCTTATCAGTGAGTTCTTCCATAGAATAATTCATTTCTTTCTGACGCAATATTACCCATTTAAGTCACACCTACTTATTTCGGAGAAGAAATATTAAAATTTGTATCAATAAACACGCGTTATTTCTTCGCAATACGTTTCTGTTAAAATAAAAAAAAAAGAATAATTTAATATCCAGTTATGCAAAAAATACTATATCCTATTTAAGAAAAAATCAAATTATTCATGATTTTAGAGTTTGGAAATTACAGATCCCTACTTAATAACCCTGTAATAATTGTGTAATAAAAAATGTGTGCTCTTTTATATTTAAGCGAAAACTGGAAACTACATCTTTCTAACTTTAAAATTTAGAAGACGCTGCAAATGTCAATTTTAAAAAAAAAATACGTCATTCAGAAATCATGCTACTTAGATCCAATGTATGCCTGACAAAGTGTCATTTAAATTTAATAAGCAACCCAAAACTGCAATAATATTCAGAGTACCCCATTTACAATAACAATGTTGATATCTCCGCCATTGTCAAGAATATTTTCTAGAGATATGCCCTGTAGTAATACAGTATAAGTCGGCATATGAACAAAGTTTCTAAGTTAATTCGTAAAGGAATTATAGAAGCCTGACACACCATTGCAGAACCCCAGGTATCTTTGCCTTTTTTTTGTGAAAGATAGCTAATCCATAATTGACTGCTACCATAAAGCCTTGCAGTTTTGGATGATAATGTGAGCAACATTTTTACCCATTTCCCATTTCTTACTACTAAAAGGTTGTCACTTTAAGCGTCATAATTACTTTTAAGTCTTGTAATCTACTAAAATAACTTATACTTAATACACATAAACAGCAAATTGCAAAATATGTTATCCAAATCAACCATAGAATGTACATACATAGATTAAAGTGACTCTTTTTAACTATAGTTGATTCAAATAATTCCCAAAATTTTGAAAAATTCAACCTATAAACTTGTTGGTCAGACCTAAATAATCTCTAAAAAGTTGAATCAAAATTCAATCCTTGTTCTCAAACCAATTTGGCCAAGTCAATCGCATGACAGCAATATCAGGTATAAATAGCAACACATTTTTACGTGTTAAGTTTTCTTATTTTATCATTACAATATCACTATTTCTTCTTGTAAATATGTAAGGACTTTGAGAAGTTGGACACCTGAACTCTGATACTAGCACGGATTTCTGCTTCCGTCCAACTGGTTGTAGCATGATATTCCATAGAGCGTTGGCGACTGAAACAGGTTAATTAAAGATTATATTTATCGATACATCCAATGGCAAATTTACCTAGAGAATGTGCCTTTTGACTAAAATGGAAACAGTCTTCTGCTAGATATTCCAAATCAACTTCTCCGTTGGCAGTCCTAGGCATTTGCGCTCTTGGAATACAGGTTGATTTACCACGGTAAAATCATCTTTATCGAATTCGTCATATGTGGCGATATCTTCTTCCAATTTTCTGCCATTTTCCGATCAAATCTACGACTCTAGAATGTAAATGCTTGAATGGCTCCCCAACCAGACAGGGGCAGCTAAATCTTTGCAAAAAGAAACACGTCGGTGGGGGATTTTTTATATCAGCTATCAAATTTACGTCTAAAACGACATTAACGCGATATTTTTTTCCTTATTAATAGGAACCAAAAACTCACAAGGTGGATTCACCAAATTAACGAAAGTCCTAGGTAGGTTGTCCCTTAACATCCTCAATACTCCTACGAGATTTCGCTCGTGAATCTTCAACAAATCCAACGGATCCTTTTCGTAGCAGGCTTGACAGAAATCGTTGGATCCCATGAAAATTGTTATCATCTGGAATTATCTATTTTTAACTGAATTGTGATCACTTGGAAATTCTTTGCGATTTTACTTTCCAATCCTCTTGTACGTTTACCCGTTTGTCACTCAGTATACGCTTGATAAGATTCTTGGTCATCAATGGCATATCTGAGGTACTTCCGCCATCTTCTGCGACGTTGAATTGGGAAGCCCGTTCGAAAGTGTTTGAAGACCGTGAAGGGTAGCCCACTAGATTCGGATTGAAGACCTTCAGTATGTTTGGGATGGTTAGATATTGTTGCCAAGTTTTTTCACCACCTAAAAAGAAAAATGGTTTGCTCAAATGGTGGATTTGATTATGAAGTATTAAATAGAGTAGTAATAGTGTTCATGTTACTCCTCAAGGAGTATGGATTATTGAGGGATGTTGCTGATGATTAGGTAAAATTACGTCATTAGCTTAACACTTATTCATATATTGTTTCCACAATCTAGTTTCATTTCTACTTATTTTATGCCGCTGTGTTCAGCTTTGTTTCAAGTTGGAAATGAGAAGGAATGATCCCTAAGTTGTTTCCCACTCATAGTGTTATCTAGGCTTCATTTAGTGATGTCCAAGATGTCTTTTCTTTTGTCTATGCCCCATTCATGTCCATATTCTCTGATATTTCGATAGGTTCCCCTTGGCATTATGTTCGAGATGATATTGGGTCAGTAGATTCTTATGCTGTTGATGCAATTATTGATAAAAACTTGCATAGCTTATACATTTCCTTTGTTGAAAACCCATGACGCATCCCACATATGTAAATCATTTATTTTTATGTTGGTTGGTTTGTTGTCATTGGTGGACGTTTGTGTCTAAAGCATAAGGAACGAATATCAAAGCTTGCCAAATTATATTACAAGTAAAGATGGTACACTAATTGGGAGCGAAGAGTTGATATTGGAAAGAATATTTAGAGGAGAACTAAAAAAGGGATTAAGAGTGTAGCTATTTGAAGAAGCAACAATAGTAAAATGGAAGAAGTAGAAGAAATAACGAATATAACAAAATATGTGGAAGGGAATTAATGAAAGAAGGACTTCAAAAGAATTCTTCTGCAGAAAAGTGTGAACCAACAAATAAAAAATTCAAAATTGAAGGGTTTTCGAAAAGAATTAAACACAAAGTAAAATATCTAAACGTTGATATCTATAAGCAAACCGTTGAAAAGAACTGATTGTGGACATCCAACTCCAATGTATTCAAATTCTTTTGCAAATTCCATGGACGAGGAAGAAATAAACGGTGTTTTGAATGTGTCATTTTTAAGCTATCTAATGTATATTCCTTTTAATGAATCACGTCTCATTACTCAATCATATCTAAATCACAAATTTTGGGATCTCGATTAAAAGAATGGAATCTTTTATATTCCACTACAAGAATCTTTGTATTGAGGAATCGTCACGAAAAATTTAGTTCTTTTTACAAAGTTGAAAGAAATTTTTATTACTGCATCTGATGTAATGGACTTTTGTATAAAAAGCGTATTGAATATAATCCTGCAGAATGGCGATTGTTTATCGACTCGTCTAAAACAAATTTCAATGCCGTTTTCACTTATAATGATAATTATAAACAAAAAACAAACGTCAACTAATTTTCAATTAATTAAATCAAATCTCATTCTCATGGTCTCCTCCTCTTACTAGCGCCAGGACTGTGGTTCTGGAGCACTTTAATCAGTAATAAGGCGGTGAAAGTCCCTCCAGAAGTTGTTGAGTGGCTTGTTATCACTGGCCAGTGCCGGCCATATCTTCGTTGGTGTCCTTGGTTGCTACTACATAGCCTTCAAAGCCTTCCTCTTTTTGCTAGGCAGTCCCGAGCTTGCTTGGTAAAGACCTTAGATGCAGGTCTGTCGTGGGCCTCAACCAAACGGGCTAGTAGCTTGTTTGAGGTGGCTCTCATTGGATATTCAAATCATCCGTGGCATATCTGCTGCGACCTTAAGGTTATTTTCTTATTACTTAGATTGCAAGGAGGCTTTACCAAATGTTGTTTTTTGTGTCTGTGAGATAGCCGAGCAGTTCAGCACTATTACCAAATAAAAGAATGATTATTGTTCCGAGAAATTTGATTTAAATTTGAGCTGTCAGTTGATTCTAATTTGGTGATTCTATCCCCTCTACCCATTAAATTAGGATTGATTAAACAGTTTGTGAAAGCACTAGAAAAAAAAATAAGGCAACTGTTTTAAATACTTAAGAGATAAGTTTCCAAATCTGTCTAATGCCAAAATTAAACTGTCTAACCAAATATTTTGTTTCAGTCAACAGTGTACATCTTTTCCATATATTTGAAATAACAAAGGGCATGCTTGTTTCAAAGAAAATATGCTTAACGAAATATATTTGGTTGGTTTAAATATATCGGTTTTTCAGTGTAACTGCTGCATACTATCAATCCAGATATATGGCAAATTGATTGATGTCATTGACGAGTTGCTTCAGCAATCTATATCGGGATGTGTCTGGTTGATTGCACAATGACGATTTGGTTATTTTCATTGTTGTAAGATACCTTTTCAGGTAACATCAGATAAATGTAAGATACCCTTTTGTTTGTTTAAACATACATACAATTACATTGTAATTGTACAAACTGACGTTTTGATGTTGTATTTCATTCATACTTTGGTATATTGAGCGTATGTGAATTACTATGAAGTACCTATCATATATAACTTCTTTTATGTAAATAAACTCTTCAAAATAGAAGCCTAAATTTTTGCAATAAAATAATTTTAAAATGTGTATTTTCACTTACCGTGATAGTTCAATTATTCACAGATTTTAAGGAATGGAAAATATTTATTGTGCATTGTTAACTAGTTAAGGCGTTTCCAAATATCAAATAAAAATATAGTATTTTTCATTATTAATATCTCCTATGTGCACTGCTAGCATCTTCATTCAAATTCCTACGTTAATAGTTTTCTACAAAAGCAAAACGATGATGTAACATGACACCTATGCGTTAATTACTATCTTACTGGTTATCAAAAAAAAAATACACATCCTTGAATTTGTTTACTTATATCTTGGCAAAATATTTAAGTATTTTAGTTTGAATTATTGCAATGAATTTACCAAATGCAAGGACATACCTTTAATAGAAATCAGGACAGTAGGTAAGTATTTCATGTATTTACCTATGGGAAATGAGACACCTCTGTAATCCCTGAAGAGATTCACGAAATTCGTGGACAGCGCACCAAATCCGGCTGTTAAACTATCACCTATTGCCCCCACTACATCGATATCCCCCTGGTTTCAGCCTATGGACGCTGTTGGGCTTCGTACTGCTTCTAAACGATTCTGGGGATTGGCACGGAAATGGCGATGACTCGTTGAATATTATTTGGGACTTCTGTAATCATTGTGCAAAACGTATTGTTAAAGTTCAGGTATTTAAGAAGGGGTCGGTACCCACCCGTTTTATAGCTACATTCCATTGATTTGTATTTAGCTGTTGTTCTGCTAGCCGATCTGTGAATATTTTGAAGGCCCTTCCTTTATATGCGAAGTTGTCGAGGAACGTCCTTTGGGCTTGAGTGGTGACTAAGATTGTGAGGAATATGAGGTAGATTTTGTGCATCCTGGAATCGGGGATGGATTTTTAACAATTGGGCAACCAAAATAATTAAATTTATGGTATTTTAGGTTTTCTATGTTTTGCGCTTATAAAAACAGGTGTTTATATACTTTTAAGAGAAGGCTAAATCATAACTTCTCGTTTCAAATTAAGCATTTGTAATAAATGGAATAAAGCATAGTATTAGGTAGTAGACATTAATATATACTTCAGAGGTGTAGCATTCACTATAAAATCTTATACAGGGTGTTCAGAAACTCATTTCCAATATGTTTACTTTTAAATTTACAAAACTTTTTTTTTTTTAATGGAACATGTTTTTTATTACAGCATTGTATGCATGTAAAAAGGGCTTAAAAGCTAAACGATCTATTTTACAGATGGCCATTCAATCTTGTTCCCTTTAAAAATATACATGTCAGAAAGGCCAGATTAGATAAATCTCCTTGCTCGATTTCACATGCTCCCAGGTGTAATACCCTTGAGTTGCAAATCTTCATTCTTTTGTTAATCCAAGCTTGCATAGATGTCCCTAAGCATTGCAGCATTGAATACACACAAAATTTTATATCGAATGGTGTAGCTATTCTTAGCAATTTTGTAACATATATGACACTTTTCGCACTAAGAATTGCTTAAAATATGTAAAAAACGCCTAATATCAGGGCGAGTAAAAGTACTTTTTTTGGTGTTAAACACTCTATATAATCATGCATTTTTAAAAAGATGCATTATTTGTTTTTGCACTGTAATGCAATTATGTTGGAAACGCTTTTCATTAAGAGATTTGCCAGTTATTGGTTAATCTTATTTAATTCTTGCGAATTCATATTAATTATAAGATATTAATAAGCTATAATTACTATATCGTAACAAATTTACTTTAAACAGATCATAGTTGACCTCTGGAAGTTCCAATCACCCCTCATTACTAGAAACCTTGTCCTCGCCTGGCCTTCACATTGGCACAGCACATGAACTGGTGCTTCTTCCTCCGCTTGGCAGTATCTGCAGGTTGCATCATTTGCCAGGCTTATGTTGTACATGTGCCTATTCAGTCTACAGTGACCAGTCAGCAGACCTACAATCATTTCACACGACAGTTTTCCTGTCTTTATTCAGTGGATCTCTTCTAGAGAATTCAGGCCTCTGCTCCTTTAGGAACTCTTTTGCCTGTGTTTGTCCCGGTGATTTTTTGCCACCACTCTCTGGACTGATTATGTATCCATTCATTGACTGGATTTTTCAATTTGCGACTTGGTAGTGCAGAAAGAAGGGTCGAGCTCCAACGAATGGCCTTGACGGACTTCGCCTTAGGGCGCTTACACAGTCTCAAATCAGCTTAAAGTCCACGCTTGTGGAGCTAATCGCTTTAAGTGTGGACTGATAATTTCCTAGGAACTTACCTCCTACTTTTTCTTTCTATGCCATTCCTGATTTTCTGCTCTATAAGCAAATCCATTACTTTTGACAACAGCATTGCATATATTAAATTTTCTGTGCTTTCTAGTTTCCTTAATCCACCATATATTGTTTAGACGTTGCACTGCAGCACACCTTTTGTGAGCCCTTTTATTATTACCTTTTTGTCTTCTTTATCACTTCTCAACGTCCACCCTAAGGTTTTATAACTGCCACATACATTTTTGTCGATACTTTTATTATAGTCTAGGTCAAATGTTTCATCTGCAATACTTAGGAGATCTCTATTTTCATAAACAAAAAGTTCATCGGAATAGAATAAAGATTTTTTTGGCTTTATCAATAATTCTGTATTTACAGAACTACCTGTGAGCTGATGCACCAGTAAGTTCATTTTACCACACTATAGGACGGAGTGTGGTAAAGTTCACGAGATTTTTGTCTCATTCACAAGAAACTTGCAATGTAAAATATGCATAATATCTTTTAGTTTAAAAAAGAAAATATATTTACCAATACCTGCTGGTTTAATGTTATTGCTGTTATTGACGTAAAATTATCATCAAAAGAATCACTTTGAATAGACTTAAGGTTGAGTTGAGTTGTAAAAACATAGTGGTGCCAATCCACATCTACTGACTGCTACATTAGTGTATCAATTATTAAATTAAATAATTTTTTTAAATATTTTTCTTGGTCAAAAAATCCAATACAAATGACATCTAGTTGCAATACTTTGAACAGAAATTAAAGACATCTCATAAAGACAGGCGTTACATTTATGTTAACTACCGGCCATCGGAAGATTAATAAAATAGATTAAACATTAAAACCAAATGACTTTAGGATTAGCATATTAAAGCATACACCGAGAAAAAAAGATGTGTTGATTCAACAAATAATTGGTTCACTCAACAAATTTTTGTATTTAAATATGCTCGAACCACCGGAATGTTTAAAATCAATTACGCAAAATTAGTTGCGCTAATGTTTTGAATCAATCTACAATTGTGGTTCATCCAATAATCTTAATGTTAAATTAAAATAAATGTTTGTTCAAATCGGCCCCACAATGCATTCAGTTAACTAATTTTGTAGTTCCACTGACGGTTAAAGCAAATAATTGTTTGAATTAACATATATAATTCAACTAAAATATGCGTTTTCTTTCATGAGGTTACTGTTTTGCAATAAAATTTAATTGTGCTGATTTAAACGAAAACTGGTTGAGTGATTGCGAAAAGTTTAAAATAATAATTTTTGTTGTGTCAACATTTTCATTTTTCTCAGTGTATTTTTGCGAAAAGTTTTAATCAAAAGAGATTTGGTGCTAGAATTTTCACACACATTTTTTTTATACTACTTTGCAATTAAAATTGAATTATACAATTCTTTTTGAAAAGCAAAAACGATAACCAAATTGGAAAACTTCGAATTTTTAATATTGAGCAAAAATTTTGTAAAATAATACCACACAGGATTCAAAGTATACGTATTTGGATTTATCTTTTTAATGATTCTTATTATGTAATAACTGATAAATAAGACTTTTTAATAGGAATTTTCTTGAAACACTTTTCCTAAAATAAAGAACAATATTTCACTTTATTAAATTTTAAAAGATGGAGCATGATAGTAGATTCTATAGAAGATTACATATTTAGATTTTTAATTAATTCTGGCGGTATAGTCAAGATACGGTAAAAACTTTTGGTTGATTACGAAAAATGAACATGAAAATGAAAAAAAAATAACACTTACTTTGTTTTAAAAAAAATTGTAGAAAATCCAAAAAAAATATATATAAACTAATCGAAGCAGAGCACCGTTTTCCAAATGTTACCACACGATTCGCCACATGTATGGTATTAATTTAAATGTACGAATACCTTGCACAGGTTTTCGAGGGCACTTCACAACTGATGTTAAATCTTTTGATGGGCGATCATTTAAACTAATATTGTTCGGGTGTATTATTGGATGTTGAACCCTCAAGGTTCCGTCTCTTAGCAGCTTTTGTTATTGCCTGGCATTTGCAAAACGATGATGATTGGGTTTACCAATTCATACTACTATTTTAGTTCTAGTGATGGACAATAGATACATATTTTGATAAGGAAAACGAGATTGTTACAGATAAATAATAATTTTTTTGACGGCAAACAAGTTTTGAAAGGTGTAAAAACCAACTAATTTACGGTGTAAATTACTATAGCCTTTAGATATATATCTACTTTCGTTAAATTTAAACCAAAAACTTTATAAATCCCAGTAATAAATACGAAAGAATTCTTTAATACTTTGTGTAGTTACGCACAAAAAAAAAGCATTTGATTATTATAATACCTTATGCGATTAATACATAATAATAACCTGCGTAACTCAAAACTCGGTAAGCATACTAAAATTCTAGGAAGGCGAATTACTACATATATGCTAAGCGCTTCTTGTTCTTTATCAAATGTAATAAATATAATTACAACTGACAAATATTCCGTACAAGTCCTTCTGCAACATTATTTAAATATTAATGTGCGGTATTCTTGGTTATTCCCTTTTCTTTAGTGTGCAGCACCTTACAGACTTCATCGCTATAAATGTGTATATACGTCTGTGTCATACAATGCAGGAAGAGATGTGTTAAATGTCGTTGAGATGCTAAGATCGCTCCTTAATTAAATATTTATGTTTTTTAGACGTCACTCAAAGACAACGAACAATATTATTATTGTCTGTACGTCAACTCCAATCAAAAGGTTAAGAAAAACTGAGTATTCTAAAATTGTTTACATAGTGAATTATTTTTTTTTAACTCCCTTTATTCAGCAATCTGCCTGAGGGCAATAAGCTTTTGCTTTGACATATTGACATGAATAGAATGGCTCCAGTGAGCCACTTGCTTAATTATAACCTAAAGTTTTTTTGCGCCCTTATATAAATAAATAAATAACTAAATACATTGGCTTAGTGAATTATAATATTGCAAATTAATGATACAATAACTGATTAGAAAACGATGCTTTTTCGCTGAAAGCAGTATGTACCTTATTTTAAGTTTCAATTCTAACGAAAAATATTACAGCAACTCGTTGTTATACGCATTGACTTAAGACGAAAATTGTCCTAAAAAAAAAAACTCCTTTAGATATTAAAGGTAACCTTAGGATTCCAGTAATGCAAAAGGTTCTATTCACTTGCTGTCAAACGTAACTTTTATCTGAATAATATAAAGGTTATCATTGCATTTGCCAACTCACTGTAGATTCTACCTCCAGTAGGGTTTTCGGTTTTTAATCCGTCTGTAAACCAGAACAATTTTCAAAACCTCTTCTTGTAGTTGGATTGATTCCAGCTTATTAGATCTGTGATATCCACCTCGAATATAATGTCGAAATCACGTGGTCTGATCTCATTCTCAGAAGGTTGCCTCCTACATGATGGACAAGATTATTGTGTTCCAATCCTGCATATCGTGGTGATTCGTGCATTCCTGAGACTGCCCTCTTCATTGCTGCTGTAAGACTGGTCCTCATCTATATCTTACTAGTTATTTACAGCTCAGGATCTTTGTTCGCCATATCAGAGAATTCATACGCAAATACTGGTCTGACCATCGTGATGTATGTCTAGTTAGTATCATATTAGGTCTTAACCCCCATATTTCAAGTAACGTTTTAGTTTAATATATGGCACTGAACAACACTGGTGCTAAAATTCGACCAAGTGGAAATGTTAATTTTAAATATTCTGAAGACTTGTTTGTCGTTCTTTTCAACCAACAATCTTTAACTTAAAAGGGTAAACATGTTATTTCTGGGACGTGTTTGAAAGTTCACATTATTTTTGGGAACCTACAGGAAGAAGAGCATTTCATAATCATGTTTTAATTTCCAAAATGATAACCAAAAGCAGAATTTGATAACGACTACAAAATTTATGAAGGACAATTAATGGCCATAAAATTAAACTCAACATTAAATCTTCTGAAGGATTGTTATTGATTTTTATCCTACTAGTATTAGCAATAAGGATGATAAAATTTGAAAGGTTATTTATTTATTTTATATTTAAGTTAGTCCTTGAAGCCTCACAGCATGGTTAAATTAAAATTTTCGACATTCAAATTAAAAAAAAACAAATTTTAATTTAAAACAACGCCTACAAGATAAATGTATGAAGGCCAGTTTAAGCTATTAAAAAAAAAACTAACTTGTAATAAGACGCAAAACTGAAGTATATTTTTATTTCTCAAATTTCCTAGCTGATGTCGATTTAATAAAGAGTACTAAAAAACATTGGTGCTAAAATCGAACCCAGCGGTAATGCCAACTTTAAACCTTTTGAAGAATTATGATTATTTTTCTTTCCTACCAACAATAAACATGATATATAATGTCTTCTTTGTTCAAATGACGCAAATTTACATAAACCAGTAGGAAATTACAGTTAGTCAAGTTCAAAAACATATTCATGTTTACTACATGTTTTTTTTCATCGTTATTTTAACTATTAAATTTAACACGCGTGTTTGTCGCAATTTGCAATAAATTTTATGTATTTATTACGTATACGACTGCGGTATGACTAGGCAATTTTTTGTTGAAAAACGAAAGAACAACAATAATTTGTCCGGCAACAGATTTAAAGCATCGAATTTTGTGTTATCAAATAATTTTCGCACTGACGTTTTCAATAGTTGATTCATGTTTATATATTACAACAATTTCATGATTCTACTATACCTTTATGGTAATACTTTATCATTTTAAAATAGTTAAACTTTACATAATAACTGCAAAGAAGTTCTTTCGAGCTTTTACTAACAAAGAGCCATCAATGTTAATAATAGATATGAGCAAAATGCGTCATTGACGCAAAATTTTACATTTTTATCTTCTCTAATACATCTTAATGTCAGCGGTTTTTGGGGCTTGGCAAATACCATATATAGTTGTGGTTAATTATGCAGAATAAATATAAAAGAAATATATTATTAGGATCCAAAATATGCAGACAATTGTTGTTCCATACTGCTGTGGTCTGGCATCCCGGGGTTTGTAAATTCCGTGTTATTTTATTAATAGAGATCAATCTTTGTCAATGCGTCGGGCAAATTCTCTGAGAAATTAATGTTTTATTTTTGGATAAGATTTTGTTAATTGATTTGATTGTTGGAATTATAATTGTTCTGTTTAAATTTAAATTCATTCAGTTGTACATTTTGCGTTTACCAGTATTGTATAGTTTTTTGTATTGTATAGTTCATTGTAATATTCTAGTTTTTATTTTCTTTGCGATTCATGCGCTGCTTTGGCACGCAATTGTAAATTGTTATATGTATGCGATGTTTGGGCCCCTAAAAGGTAGTTTCTTGAAAGATTGCGAGTAAGTACATGTTATTTATTTTCTTTGCCTGCCATTTTTGGTAATTTTCATTTTATTTAAAATGTAGTTCGTTTAATTTGAAATTTTCTCATCCTTCAAGGAACTCTTTAATTAATAATTGCTGTTGTATTTTATTGTGTACACAAGTCGGATGTAAGATCAGTTATTATATTTGCTCTAGAAGGAATTTTAAGTTTAAAGAGTTAATTTTTCGTTTTTTCGTATATTTTGCTGTTTTGTAATTTATTAATCACCTCGGATTAGGTGAAAAGAAGCTTTGTGCTTGTATTTAAATTTCAATTATATTTATATACTTGTTTTATCCACGTTTAAATTTAATTTAGTGTGTTGAAAGTTTGAAACACGTGGATTTTTTGTGAAATAGGATTTTCTTCTTGAACAAATTTGTCTTTTGCTTTGTTTAGAGGATTTTGAATTGTCCTCTAGTAATTGTAGAGTCTAATGCAGTTTTTGTTTTTGGCCAGAATCTTAAATTCATGGTTTTATTTCTGCATCATTGTAATTAAATGTTTTTTTTTTTTTTATAAAAATAAATTTAATGATTCTTAACGTCATTCAAAGTTTCTGTTCTTTTATTTTTGAATCAACCATTTCAATCTTTGGGGATTTTAAAGATGGTCAATTTTTCAAACGCCCACATTTTATTTTTCATGATTAGTTCAATTGTGAAAATAACCTTGAGGTTATTAGTTCTTTTGCGCCCTTTTAAATTTTCATCCGCTGAGCTACTAAATTTAAATTTTCATTTTTTTCTACTTTTCATTTTGCATTTATGCTGGTACCATCAGTAAACAACAGTATGCAATTATTTTGTAACTAAATTACTTATAATTGCAACCGGTCAATTACTTTGTAATTGAATTACTTTCGAATTATTTTGTAATTAGCATTACTTCGTAATTGTCAGTAATCAATTACATTATAGTTGTATATAACTCCAGATGTAATCAATTACTTTTTGCCCAACACGGATATTTAGTACCCAATTTCACGAATTTTTCCTGTGCGTGTTTATTCCTACAGTGAATTAGCTAATTTTTGCAACATTTGCAATAGGAATGTCAGGTAAATGAAACAACTTTAGATTGACCCCTCAAACTTTAGAAGTAAAACCGAAATATACAAACCCAACCTGTATAGCTCAAGGTCTTACGTTTTTTTTGTTTTGTATTCATATAAATGCGTTAATGAATATACTAGTTTTTTTTTTTGTGTGTGTGGTATACCGGTTTTGATTCTGTGCAAATATTTGATTCATTGTTATGTTTAAATATAAGCTGAAATGCTTGTTTTCATTTATTTTTTACTATTTCCGCATTAATAGGTGTGTACATGTTTTTAGCTGATTTAATAATTGATCTCCTTTGAAATATGTGGAGTATGTTTGTATTGTCTACTAAATAGTTTGCCTCCATTTTTTTAAGGTGAGCAATCACTATCAAAGGTTTAATTTATTTTATAATACATTTTTATTTTTTATATATTAGCAGTATTGAATGGGGGGGGGGGGGGGGGGGGGGGAGGGGGATGGGGGGGAGAGCGGCACTAGAATAGGAGTTTTGTTTATATTATAGTGACGTCAGAATAATAACTCTGAGACCCTTCTCGACAGAGGCGCTGATGCTGGAAATCTTGGGGAATATCGTATGTATCTGTTGGTACGCTCTGATGGATTGGCATCGGTAAGTGTCAAAAATAGTTAGTATTACTAGTGCGGTATTGTTTTGTTTGCGACTAAAGTGTTATTTTTGTGTTTACAGGATTGTTAGAAGAGCTTAACGTGTGCAAACATCTATTTTGGTGTGCAGCATGGACATTATTTTCAAGTGCTGTATACCAAAATTGTTGTCTGACCGCGTTAGACTTCTCTTTCACTCCTCGTTTTTACAAACCTCTTAAATACTCGTATTTTCAAATAACGCGCGGTTGAGTACATAGCTATGTTAGTTCTGAGACCCTTTCCGTAAGGAGGCGCTGTTAACGGTCGGTAAATTATAGGTAGTTACCTATCTATACCAAGTACTTTATCTGTGATACAGCTGATCGAAATCCATTGAATGCGCATGCGCCATTTGTATTGCACGCAATACAAAAAATTGAAGACACGAGTGGATGAAGGTGTTATATTGCAAAATCAAACTTTTTCAGAAATAAAGTTTTTTTTTCTGTGATTTTTCTCAAAAGTACTGTAACATAACCCCTTCATACATTCATCAAGATTCGAATGTTCTTGAATTTCTGGAATTTTCGATGGTGTTATGTGAAAGATGGGTACAAAACACCTGATTCATGCAAAAAAGACAGTTTTTAAAATGCGACATAGCACCTTCATCCACTCGTATCTTCAATTGTGAACTGTGAAGCGGCCTTAACATTTTATATACATAATATTTTCGACTCTTTATCGAATTTCAAAAAGTTATAGTGTGCCAATTCGGTAAAACAGCCCTTATACGTACTAATATTAATAAGAAAAACAGATAATTGGAATTTGTTTGTTTAATATAAATAACCTCATACTAAACTATTAATCTGTTTTGAAAAAAAATCTTCACTTATCGAAAGCTATATTATTTCAGACGAATACAGGTGGTTGCTTTATGACAAGATATTTACATTTTTGCAAGGTATGCGGATAAAGATAAAAAATACGATTTTTTTTTACTGTTTTTGACATACCCGCACTCGTTTCGTCGTTTGAAATTAAATTACCAAAAACGAAAATCCCTGCAGGAGGAGCCGTTTTTAACAGCCAATAAATCATAATTTCATTTTATTGGTCTTTACTTTTAACCGCTGAAGTACCTGATGATAGTCCAAGGTCGTACGCATAAACCCATAAAAGGAATTACTTGAATATTAAACCTCTTTATATTGCCCGCAAGCATTATAATGAATAAAAAAAAATTATGGTTATGATATTATTTCGTCCTCAAGAAAAAAAAAAGTAATATCAAAAACAGCACTCGTTAAACGTAATTGCAATCATCATGCATAAGTAGACATATTAAAACACAGTTATGCTCATTGCAATACGCTAACTCACAATACACCACATTATCGACGACCATTGGCAGTTTTATCCTCAGAAACATAAGTTATAATATATGTGCCACTATTATAGACATTTACTTCCGTTTGTTTCTCATTATTTTAAGGTATCGAGACAGCATCCTGACCTTAGCCATGGTTCGACGGTAGTTCGCGACAATGAACTTTGGTTTCGAGGTTTATGTACGTTTCATGCATCGACCAAATGAACGTTGCAATTGAATAGTACGTAGAGGCGAGGTAAATGAGATAAGAAGAAAGTTTATCGCCGAAATACTTGTGCTAGGATAATTGAAAGTGAAAGGGTAGTACAGCCAAATGTACTATATACTGATGATTAACTGTAGCCCCAATTAAGAGCTTCAGGGTCAGTAACAATAACAAGGTTTTTTTTTTTCAAGACAGATGAATTTCGCACGGTAATTAAGTCGGTAGTCTTGGTTGCAGTGTTGGGCAAAATGGGTAACTGAATCACAAATTACAAAATTACAACTACAGTAGTTTATAAGAAATTATAATTAGAATTACTTTTCATATTGGTTGAGACCCAACAACTACTATTTATTAACCACACGTAAAGAAGAAATGCTTTAATCTAACAAAAACTTCGGCATTGTAACTAGAGGAAATTTGGGTTAAATACAGTCAAACACAAAATCATTGTTAACAGTAACAAAAATGCGAATGTTAAAATAATTGTGTAATTTGATAATATTTTTAGCATTGTTTTTAACAATCAACATAATTTTATTTTAAACATTCAATATGTTAGGACAATAAGTGTTCGGGTAAAATAAACAACTATTTCATGTTAAATTAACCAAAAGAATTCATTAAAATAAAAAGCAGAAGTTGCTAGGTTAAATACACATTTTAAGTTAAATTGAATAAATGTTATCTGTCATGTCAAAATAACAATTTTTGTCGTGTTAAACAAGAAAATTATGTTGAGCCAAAACAGAATTAACATTAAAATATTATTAACATTAGTTAATAATATTTTATTGCTACAGCAACATATTGGTCATTTTTTGATTCGCTTTACAAGGGGAAATGTTCAAGTATCTTGGTATTGTACATTTATCATCTCATTCACACCATAAAGTGTAAAATATCTGTATAAGGCGGGATATATTTAAAACCCTCAAAAAATAGTTTTACTGACATCACTGCCATTGCACACCACCAATCGCTGCTTTAATGGTCGCAACTCCTATTGAAGGTTTGACTGGCAAATGCACAAGATTAATATGTTATTAACCCTGACTGTTGTGCTTTATGACCCTTATGTGTCATTTACTGGTGTGAAATGGAAGGAACGCCATCTTCACTGCGATTTCTGAAATACATACCTACCTATATTTAACATATTTGCTTACTATGTGAAGAAAACTGTTTGTACACGTGAACCCAATTGCTGTGTTTAAATTAGTAAAACGATATGGTTGCCTTCATTATACACGTTATTTCTTGCGAGATTAACTAAAATTTTGGTTAACGCAACAAACATTACGGAACATCTAATATAGTTATAGTCAATAGAACAATATTTGTTAAAGTAATTAAAAAATGTTTTTGCAAAATATACTACTGTGAAGTGTTCTTCTAAAATTTCGATGTAGCTAAAATAACAAAAGCGATTTAAGATATACGGCCAAAAGGTTTAAAATATAGGAAATCTTAATTTAATGTATTGTCATGTGTTTGATTAACCATAAATTTTTTGTTAAAACAACTACCCAAGAAGCTTAGTTTGATCATGACATTTTAGTAATTTTAAGAGAATTATTTGAATTAATATAAACAGAAAATTCGTTTCATTCATCAAACAACTAAAATGTTTCTTTAGTTCACAAAATTATGTTAACTAAAAAAATTCTTACTGTAGAATTAATTTATGTAAGTCAAACAAAAAATATTGTTCACATCACACGCATTTGAGTTAATATAAGTGATCTCTTGATTAATCAACATTTTCTTTCTCTACGTGCAGAGTATTTTTTGTTAGAGTTTACAACTAAAACTACTATAGTATGATAAAGTAGCTGTAATCACAACTTCCAACAAGTAGTTATAATTGTAGTTACATATAGTTATAACTACAATTATTATTATTTTAAAAAGGATTATGGCGCTCTCGGATTCAGGTAACCTCACCCGCAAATTATATGTATAGAAACTGAAGATGCTTTTGGCATACCATATCAGTTCGTGAACATTATTCTTATTTATAAATAGGAACTAAGCCTATGTATAAAAACCTCGCCAAAGTTGCTACACATATTGCAGTGAGGATCGGAATCTACACCCATCGTCCTGCAATCCTGCACGCAGTCTTTCCAAACAAATTGCAAACGGCAGCACTAATCTGGCACGCATTGATGAATGTAGGTCTCCGCTGTTATCACTTATTTCTTCTCACCTCGGCCTTTTATTTATTTCTTTTTCATTCAAAATTCTTGTAATCTTTCTGGTTATTGAAGTTTGTTTTTTCTTGCTTAGTGCTTTATTACAAATTCTTACTGCTGCATTGTTAATTTATGTGAAGAAAAGTAGAAGAATAATTAAATGATATCACTCGAGCAGCAGTATTCAAGAAGTAGTTGGCCGTTTTATATCTGCTTTTCAAAATAGGACAGTCTCAGCTGTAGCAATAGTCTTAAATATTATACACAAGTGTGAATCCACGTGTTGTGTCACCAATTGTCAAAATGTAATGAGAAACGATTCTCCTGCTTACATAGCAAAGGCCGTAGGTATAATTGTTTTTGCAAGAAGCTTTTGGTGATCAGTGTATGTACGAGTATTAACTCCTCAATTTTAATCTTTTATGACTTTTTGAACGAGCGTATGAACTTATTGCCCACGCAAAAAAAAAAAACTATAAAAAAAATATAATACTTATTGCTGACAGTATAACTACTAAAACACTTTAGTTTTCTTACTAGAATCTCTATTTTCCTTAACATTTAGAACCATATTTTTAATTTATATTATAAGAATCCTTTTTTATTTCTTTTTAATATTTTATTTTAGAACAAAACAAATCCTTGTATTGTATTGTATTGACTATTACCAAAAGTTTATTTAGTTAGATATCTACATTATATTTAAAAAAACCCAGTATTTCTTTCTACATCGGTGTAACATGATCGGAGTGATTTCTTGAATTACAGCGTTATTTTAAAGCCACGATGTGAATAAGAAGTTTGTCGGTTTGACGACAGTAAAGATCACATACCCCGAAATCTTGTACCTCCCTCAACATTTACGTATTGTTATTATTGGAACCAATACTTCAAACTTGTCCAACTTATAATAATCTTTTTCTCCCAATATTAGGTTTTAAACATACATGGGAATAATATGAAAAATTACAGGGAAGTGCTCGTGGAAGTGCAGGCACTCTCATGAAATGACCGTCATTCATTTTCATTCATTCCGGTTAGGATGGGCACTTGATATCCGTGCACTTGAGCTTGGTGCTCATTGTACCATCCCTATTGATTCTCTTATTTCCACTCGAGCAGCTTGGTGTTCTCTATAAAGCCAGTATCTTTCCAGTGGAAATTGAGGACCTTCGAGGGCTCCAATAGATTCTCCCGAAATTATTCTGCCTGAGTACTTCAGTCCTCACATGTGCAGATACATGTGAATCGTTTCCTCCTGTAGCTCGCATCTTCTACACAGGGTTCGCTTACAGGCCTGTGTTGTATAGATGCTTTTTCGAGGGCAAGTGTCCAGTTACCACCCGCGTAAGGTTTTACTTCTTCTTACTGCGCTTGAGTAGGTTATCAGAGAACTACCATCCCATCTCCTATCGCGTTTTGGTATGGAGTTGACCTTCGTCGACCTCATTTTGTGCTTTCTTTATCTACCAAGTCCAGATCTCCCTTCTGGCGGATACTTAGTAATCAAATACGGGCTCTGACCCATGAAGTGTCTCTTAGAAGCCCTCCTTGGCTAGTTCATCGGCGATTACGTTGCCCTTTATATCCTCATGTCCCGGCACCCAAATTAGAGACACCCTGTTGTCTCGTGCCAGTGCATTGAGGGATTGTTTGCAGTCCTAACTAGTTTTGACCTAGTTACAGGTTTGAGACTGCCTAATGACAGCCTGGCTGTCAGTCATTATGTTATTTTCCTCCTCATGCAGCCCCTTTTGCAATCATTCTGCACAGGCTTGCAAGGGCAAATACCTCTGCCTGGAAGACGTTGTATGTTCCCCAGGCTTATGAATAATCCTTTGATTAGGACTGGGCCCCAAATACGGCTCCTGTCTGTCTGGCTGGATTTAGATCCATCCGTGTACCAGTTTTCGTTAGCAGTGATCATCACTACGCCGCTGGTCTCTGTTCGATATGGAGAGTTTCACCTTTTCAGTGAAGATAATTTCGTGGTGCCATGCTGTCGTGGCATTTGTAGCAAATGGCCCGTCAACAACGTGCCCGTAGTATAAGTGTGTCCTCCCAACCTGAAGTTGGGATGCCACAGGTTGTTGGCTTTTCAGATCTAAGGATCGCATTCATTGCCTCCGCTCTCACATAAAGATCCAGGGGGGGAGGCCCACAATGGTCTCCAAAGAGGCGGTCCCTGTACTGTAAGTTGCACCAGTGATACCCACAACGCCTGTCTCTGGACAGCGTCAGCAGACTTCGCTGCGGAGGACACTTCTGTCCCTCCACTAGATACTGCCGTTGTTATCGCTGGTCTTATCACGGCAGTATATACCAATGGATCACCTACGGGCTTTAAATCCCAGGTTTTTGCCAGAACTGAAAAACAACTGAAATGACCGTAAAAATTATATCTATCCAGTGACATCTTCAGCATCCTTCAAAATTTACGTTGTTACTGAAACCTGTAAACAAGCCTTTAAACTTATAAAAATTATATTGACTTTTTCCCCCCCACAACTCCTGATGTGCTGTAAAAATGGCGAATATAAAACTAATTTAGTTTTCAGTGTATAATTAAAAAATTCCATAAAATAATGGGCGTTCAATGATGGTCATCATTTGACTACCAGAGATTACGACGTTACTGCTATTGCACCCTGTATATTCAAGAATCAATTTGTGAACATTATACTGACGTGGATGGAAATACGCGGTCTTAGGTATTGACTACAATGTCTTATACAGGGTGTTCAGAAACCTATGTCCAATATGAGTAGAATTATCTTCAAACTAAAAAACCTTTTTGTTTTTCAAATGAAACGTGGTATACTAAACCTTAATATTAATCGATGTACAATCTTGCGCTGCATTGAAGCACTAAAAAATGTCACGTTCCACTTGATAAAAAAAGCATTTTTGCTTTAAAGATATCCATATTGGACATTAGTTTCTGAACACCCTGCATAGAGTATCGCAGTTACCGCTGTCGCAGTCAATACCTATGGCCATGTACTTGCAACCACATCAGTAGAATATCTAATATCTATAATGCCTAATAGCCTACGAGATATTTAATTTTATTGGAAAGAGTACGAACCTCAAAATTTTGACAAAATATCTCAAAACGATTAAGGTAAAGTCAGGTAAGTGTGTGGTAAAAATTGCATCGTGTGAAGAAAATGTAACATCTGTCACATAATAAGATATTTTGATAAATTTTCACACATAGAACTACGTATATATCCCAGTTGTAAGCCTCCAATAGATACGCCTTTAATAATTATCAAACGGTTTACTAAAAAAAAAAATTTTTAAACACTGTCAATACTACACACTTACCCGCAGCAAAATGGTGGCAAGGTGTGTAACCGTTCCGCATTTATATATATTAATATAGCATAATCCTTTAGTTCGAACCAAGAGTGAATACTTATTGATGCCTTGTAATAAGTATGATAAATTTACAAGATATCTAAGTTATTACATGTTAGGAGGTTCTGAACTTTTTTTGTAAAACTAGTATAAAGTTTAGTACATTAGTAATATAACAGAGGACATTCTCAGATTTAATTGGAAAATAAATATAGCCAAACTACACACTTGCTCCGGTTACACACTTACCTGACTTTACCTTAGCTTTTTTTAGTTTTTTATTTATTATAGTTACTATAAATCTAATTAAAAAATATTTGATTAACTGATTCTGAAAATTTGCAAAATAGTTAGGTGAAAAAATATCCCAAGGTTATTTTTATTATACTTACATAATAATTATAAGTAGTAATTAGTTGCTTCCAATACTTACACTAACAAGTAAAATATATTAATTGCTGAAAAAATGGCTGAATGGGGAAATCATCTTGAACGCCTCTTCAATATGTAATATATTAAATACAAGGTGATTGCCTTTGAAGGTTACATAATAATTTTATGTAATAATATTTTTTGGCATAGTGCTAAATGATTATTTAAATAAACCTACATATTTTCCAACTTTTCATCGTCGATTAATGTTATAGGAATTATCAATCAAGGTTCGCATAGTTTATTTTACGCGACTCGCTAGTTATGCACGTCGTTTTATGGACGCAAAATCATTGGACTTAGTTTAAACAGGCGAAAAATAATATTTATTCTGACATTCGTTTATTTAAATTTTAAACCTATGAAGCTGTGAATTATCTCAAGTATACACCTCAAACACAGACTGAAATAAGGAAGGAAAGGATATTGTAATAGATTGCTGCTTCTGAGATGTATTGTATTGTTTGTTTTATTCGTTCTCATTGAAAATTCTGTTTAAAAAAAAAAAAATAATAACGATGTCACAAGCCAAATGCATAAATCCCAGTTTACTTCATTAGTTTCATTACATATAAATACAAAAAGAAACAACGAATACATCGTAATAAATATATAATGGATAATAATACTACATTCAAATATATCATTAAATTATAACGATCATTAAATTATTAATTATTATAACACTTGAAATCACATCATATTTATGTTGCAACAAAACAGACACATAATAATATTAACACTTCAGATTTAATACTATAGAGTCAACAGCGTAAATTAATAATGAGAAGTGGTTAAATCAGCCCACTCGTTATTTTTACATGTTAAGGTAAGGTAGGTCTCATGGTTTATTTATTATTATTTATTTGCACTATCTCGAAATTGAAATCCATCTAATCCACTCGGCCTCACGTTGGTCATCGTAGTGACTCTAGCTTCCGGTGGGACCCTGAAATTGGTCCCAAATCTGCCGTTCATGTTGTTTATAAACTTCCTGTACCATCTTCTCATTTCCGCGTGCACCTACATCACGAAAGAAATAAATCAATTTACTTAAAGTCTGTCTATTTAGTGTTTTAACCAACGTCATTGATATGTCATACAAGTAAAGACAATCTTCTGATTTCAGTATTTTGTTCAAGTATTACTATTGAAAAAAGAAGCAAAGTTTCCGCTTGTCTCGCAGAAAAAGATACAAGGAGTAATTTCATGAATGTGACAGATAGAGATAGCCATATTACTGCATTGTTTAAGTAAAATATTTAAAATAGTGCATCGTTTCCGGTTTCTATCATGGCACCTGTCAGTTATCAACTAACCTATAGCGTCGTTAGTTTGTGTATTTGGTTTATTATTAGTTGTTTCTCGCCCGTTTTTTTCGCTTTCTTTGTATATTTTGCAAGAAAAAATTGTTCTTTTTAGAGCAACAGAGCCTTCTGTAAAGTTTTTAGTAAGGTAAGTTATTTTGAATAAAGAGAATGTATCAACAATGACTCATGTTATTATTATTACAGAAAATGCCTGGGAAAGCGGTTGAATTCTAAGGGACAGGAGCTGTGCTTAATGCTCTGGCATATTCGAGAAGGAAAGAGAAAATGGGGGGCCTTTATTACCTTTAAGTGCTGTTTACGAGGTAGATATTCTAATACACTCAATTATGTTTATAAAGTATGTATTTTTGCAGAAAGTAAGCGAAGCACTTGGTGTAAGCAGACAGACTGTCTGGAATTTAAAAAAGAGAAAACTGCAAAATCCTGTTTCCTCACTTCATCCTGAAAAGAGACCGCGTATTAAGCCGAAAACAGAGATCTACGAGAGACAACTAAAATGGAAGTGCGAAAAGTATGCTATTGATGAACTTATAAAATGTCATGGTCATGAAGTGCTGAGATTTCCTCCTTATCACTGCGATTTGAATGCAATAGAATTGATCTGGACCTCAGCAAAACGATATTATAATCAAAATATTGATAGGGATGGTTATCGCGATCAAAAATGTATTGAATATGTGGAATGAAGCACTACAACATTGCACACCCAACACCTGGGGAGAACTGTGTGAGGCACACAAATAATTTAATAAAAAGCTGGTATGAACGGGAAAAAAAAGTAGTAGAGATGGACATCGAGCCAATAATAATTGTTAATCCGAACGAATCTCAAGTTCTGAAGAAGAACACGGATAATTAATTGGAAAAAAAAACGGAACTGTTGTCGGTGACATGATAAGTCGGATTTCGAGCTGAATTGGCCGAAATGCATTTGAACGATGTATGGTTCAATTTCAAGCAGCAATGGACGTCCTTGGGTGAATGTTCTGTTTTATGACTGATTGAAATTTTGAATCACTTATAACATAAATAATATATTCTGGCGAAAAAAATAGGTCTTTTATTATTTTCTATCTTTTATTAAGGAATATTATTATTATTAAACTTTATTACTGTGTTAAATGTTTATTATTATACATTACGAAGCAGAAATTCTACCCAACTGGTGTTTAACATCACTTGACATATTTGCCAGTTAGATGTGCTTAAATGAAGAACAAATTAAAAATAGAGTTTCTTCAAAATTGAAAACCATTCAAAAATTACAAATAAAAGAGCAAACAAAAGAAATATATTAGCAAATACAAAAATAAAGCACTTGTTTTTAGGCTGGTGTATTTATTGGTGTATGTTATAAGGTAAAATTGAACAGTGGCAATAGGATATATTACGTTACCACATATTCTATTCTTGCATAGAATGGGTCATCCACACACTAAATAGTTCGCATTTGTAATTCAGCACCATTTACCTTAACTGGGAATATTCGTTTTCAAACACCATATGAGTATTCGACACAATTACGTGTTTGAAAATGTCCCTTGTTATTTCAATTTTCAACATGCGTAATTGATTAAGATTGTTTTTAAAGGTGTTTCGTTGAAATTCATGGCAGATATTGCAATTGTTGAAAATATGATATCAGCAATAACATTCCTCCGGTCTTAAGCATGTGGTTCTATAAAATAAATTAATGGGATTCCGGAATTCATATGTGTGTAATATACTTACAAAATTTGTAGGATTTGCTTAACTAATTAGTAATACGGTTAAGCATTCGCATTACGGCTATCTTTCTATAAACAGTATCTCACAAAGCAATGCGTGTTCATCCCAAATTTCGAAATTAGTAGGATGCCCACGATTAATTCTTGGTCTTCTAACACGCCAAAAATGTTCAATTAATAACGTCTTCATCAAAAAATTCCAGTAAAAATTCGTTAATATCAGAGTGACATCAGATGTCACAAACAATTACTTTAAGGTTATGTATTAGGTTATATTCAATTTGAGGGAGATATTAAAGTTTAAGCTTCGTACATAAGTCCGCTCAAAATGAAACAATTTTTTTGTTCTGTTCAAGGTTCAACTAATGCTGTGACAGTAGTATAATATGGTTTGAACGTAAAATTCGAACATAAACTCAAAATCGAATTTAACCAATACTGAAAGCCGCGCATAAGATATCCTGTTTATACGGTTTTTAATTTGACTCCGAAGTATCGATTTGATTCATACGGACAAAAATCGATGACGTTGGTTAAAACTTAAAATAGACAGATAGTATATGTGTATACAGAACGTCTCGTGGTATTCAATGATAGATTAGGCATTTGTATGGAATCCGAAATGGTAAAAATAAACTTATTCGAAGTATTCGTTCTGCCACGTTTATTAACAAGTTTCTAAAGAAGCATCGAATTTACTATGAATTAGAGCAAATATTAAAGCAACAGTCCTTACACTGAATATTGTATTGTAGTGATGGGTTTTTACGAAGCAAAAAATGTCAATCTTTTTATAAATCTAACAAAATTACTTGGTCCAGGGGTGAAACTTTTCGATTCAATAAGCTATTTGATTGATTTTTCATATATATGGTTTCGTATGCTTCTAATTCTTCACTAATTCAAGGTTTTCCATATCAATCTTACGTCACAAGCCGAGATTTGACAAAAGATTGCAATTCACTAAAAAGATAGCCATCTATAATTGTTACTCTTTATAGATGTAGTCCAGAATATAAAGAAAGTCAAATATAAACACTATGTAAGAAGTGCAACGACTTTAACTCCTTCTCTCCTTCTTTAGAATACTTTGACTTTGACAGAAGAAATCGCCTTTTTCTTGCAGTGTTTTTCTTTTCTTTCTGTCATGGGTTACTACATGATTAACATTCATTACATATACATTGAAAGCGCAAATAAATAGTTCTTTTAAATTTTATTAGACAATTGGTACAAGTCGACCCCATAAACTACTCACTCTAAGGACGCCATTGCTTGCAAAATTTACATTTAAAGGAATGCAACTTTATGCTGTAGTTCAAAAACGAATGCATGAAATAAAAATATTATTTATCTATTCGACTCTATTCATAAAAGTGCCTAAATATTCTTAAAACGGGGTCTTCGCATCATTAAAGACAAGCCAGTTATGAAGCATTCTCGAAAAGTCGAAAAACTTAATTTTTGGCTATAACTTAAAAATAAATTAATGTATTTCTGCTTTTTACTGTAATAATTAGGAGGAATTTTGCCCAAGAAAATGTTTTCTCCTCACGTAGGATTCGAACCTACATCCTCTCGTTTTCCGGACGAGCGCTTTACCAATTAAGCTAAGAGGAGATGTAAGTTCGAGCGTTTAACCGAACATACGTCGATGTTAGATCTTGTAAGGCCGGCAGGACGGCAATTATGCAAGGATTGCAAGGTTTTTACAGTGAGAAAATAACAAATTCGACGTATGTTCGGTTAAACGCTCGAACTTACATCTCCTCTTAGTTTAATTGGTAAAGCACTCGTCCGGAAAACGGGAAGTTGTAGGTTGGAATCCTGCGTGAGGAGAAAAATTTTTCTTGGGAAAATAATAGCAGAAATACATTAACTTAATTTGTTATTTTCTCACTGTAAAAAGCTCGCAAACCTTGCAAAAAAAATATCTAATTTTAGTTTTCATCCTCGACCATATCATTGAAAAAGAGACCAAAACCATTCACTTTTTCCTATCTCTTGTAATTACCAAGATGATAAAATTTGGATCATATTCCGTATAAGTATTGTTCCTGTTGTTATATGGGGTAAACGTCACAAAATTAAAGAAAAATAGACCTTGAGAGAATTTCGTTTGAAGGACTTATTGTAATAACGTGATATGCCACAAATAAAAAAAAATGAGTTTTCAACCTTTGAAGCTTTAAAAAATGCATAAAACTGACTACTATTCAATTTAAAATTGGAATATTTTTGGTAAGGCTTATGATGTATTTACAACGAGCCCTTTAATTTTGTTTCCATTTTTTGTTCTTTTCATTGTAGCCCACCTAGATGAAGGCAAAAAAATATAGCCGAAATATTGGTATAATAAAGATTTTTTGTTGTTGTTGGAATTCCATGGAGTCTCCAAAAACACTGCAAGTTCTTGGCTGTTTTGTATTTAATCCCTCTTTTTTTTACATTTTAAATTATACCAGCTGTTCCAGGATTCTAGTACCCTGCATTAACTGTACAGATCTCTGGTTGGTTGATCGAAGTAATGCTGTGGATACATGTTTCCACAAATATCCCTGCCTCTTGTGCCCAAAGCCTGGCATTCATAATATGGTATGCTTCTCTGTCATCTCATTACACAGTCTGCATTTGATTTATCCAGTGTAGGTGTCGTTTCAGTGTGTAGTATCTTGTTACGATGCGATGTGATTCCTACTAAGCTGCAGAAGGTCTTCAGCCTTCTTTTTTGATGGTTCCTTAATAAAGGTCTCACCATGGATTTCCCTGATTGTATTATTCCAGTGTTTTTTGTTTCTTTTGACCCAACTCTTTACCTGCTCCCGTGCTGTTTTTAGATACACCTTGAACAGGTACTAGGCCTATATATGGAGTAGATGTTCCAATTCTTGCTAACTTATCTTTGGATTGCTAAATGTCCGGGCACCCACAGCAAAGTGACTTTATTGTAGTCTGTCAGGTTATTCAGTCCTCGAATGCATTCCCAAACCAGTCCTGATTGTATTTTGGGGTTCAGTACCGCCTGGCTGTCTGTGGCAATATTGATCCACTTATTTTCATAAGCCCACTGATTGATTTCAGTTGCACGGTGCAATATTGCGCATCCCTCTGCTTGAAAAACTGTGGCATATTTTCCTAGTCGAAGGGTAATAATGTATATCATTGTATTCCCCCCATCCGTTTTCATTTTTTGATCATAAAGAATTATTACAGAATATTAGCTTTGTTCAACCAATCACAAACCAGTCACTTTTGTTAGAGCATTTTTGTCTAAGCAACTGTGATTACTTTGCTGGTTTAACTCTTTGGAAACTGTGGGTGATGACCAAGCCTATTGATGCTGAATACTCGATATTTAGTGTGTGGAAAAGTTAGTCAGCGTTAAATTTGTCTCTGTGTTAATTAAGGGCACTTACATATTTCAATCATACTTACATCCTTGCTTAGATAACAGAATACTAGGGCTACTACTACCCCTTGCAAAGCCTCCATACTATAAGCAACGTAATAGTAAATGTCACCCGCAACACAATCGTCCTGGTTTATGATGTCCTTCTGTGAGATTAAGAGGAGGGGCAGACCAAACAGTGGTATTAGAACTAATATAGCTTTAGCGGCCGATCTAAATAGAATAAAAAGCAAAATTGCAAAAAGAAGATTTCTTGCAAAAAATTAAAAGAGAAATACTCTTACTTAGTCTGTTTGGCATTCAACTTGGATCTCTGCGTACAAATCACGCGAATTATATCCAAGAGTAAGATAAAATTGATGATGAGCACCGCATATCTATAGACATCGTTGATCCAATGGAATCCTTGACCGTCGACAACCCAGCAACTCTCTTGACCGGCTGCATCCATGGCTAAAGCCCAATTCAAGGCCGGGACTAACGCACCCACTAGAAGAACAAGGTTAGAAATACTTCTACTAGCATTCCATTCATTCCTTACCAAATGCAATAATATAGATGATAGTCAATTTTATATTCTTCCCAAAGATCCTGGCGATGGTACTGTGCAAATAGTACCCCACCAATACCATAAATACAAACACCGAATTCGTCGCGAAAGTATTAAAGAAGGCTAACACCCTACAAGCGACGGTGTTATTGCCCATGACGTTCATAGTTTCGTTTGTAGGTCTCAGGGCGTCCAGGATCACCACGTCCTTTTCAACTATGGTCAATATGTTCTTCAGGATAATCGCTATGAGCAAACTGCGATAGAGTAAGTGACGTAGATCTTTGTGTCTGCGCATGAACGTGAAGAAGATCACAACCGCAGGGAAGGAGATTACGGTTGAAACGATGAGCTGCGTAGAAATGGAAAGTGTGACGGCGTGTTAAGATGGAAACTGTTGAGCACGTGGAGTAGTTAGTGATGTGATTCCAGTCTGTTTCAAGGCAGTATCGTTCGCTCTCCACTGTGGAAGATAAATTATTAGTAGTAAGGTGATAACGGTGCTGTGATAACGTAGTTCACACAAGAAAGATTTGGGGTTGTAACGTAGCTCTTACAAGCAAGATTTAGAGTAGTAACAAAGTTCATACAAAAAGAGCAGCAGTAGCAAGATTTGGTATGGTAACGTAGTTCACACGAGAGAGGTTTAGTCTGGTGAGATAGATTACACAAACTTAGAAAAAATGTCTAGTGTGGTAACATAGTTCGTACAAGAAAGATTTGGTGTGATAATGTAGTTCACAAGAGGAAAGTTTGATATGGTAACATAGTTCACACAAGAAAGATTTGGAATTGTAACAAAGTTCACACGAAAAAGGTTTAGCGTGGTAACATAGTTCGCACAAAGAAGATATGGTATTGGTTGTCTGTGGAACTGATTGTCCAAGAAGGTACAAGTAAAGAAATTAAAAATGACAAATTAATTTAGCTAGCTCAGCAAAAATGAATTCAAAGGGCGCCAAAGATTCTTACATCTCAGAGTAACTATCTTAAAAAGTAATAGTGGGCGTTTGCAAAATTGACTTTCTTTAAAATCTCCAAAAATTGAAATGGCTGATTCAAAAATAAAAGAAACTGTGATTTTAAAATGATATTTACAATCATTAAATTTATTGTAAAAAGAAAAAAAAAAAACATTTAATACAAATTACAGGAAAAATTAAAACCATGATATAAGATTCTGGCAAAAAACAAACCTGCATAAGATTCTACAATTTAAAAAGGACAATGCAAATCCTTTAGCAAACAAAATGGTGGATTCGTTCTAGAAGGAATTTCTTATACCACAAAAAAATCCACGTGGTTTGAAAAATTCAAAGCAAACTACAAATTAATTCAAATAACGTAGGGAAACAACCAAAATTAAAAATGAAATTTAAATCAAGCTCACAGCTTCACTTCACCTACCCCGAGGTGATTAAAATACTAATTTGAAAACTACAAAAAAAACGGAAAATTTAAACTCTAAACGCGATTACTTCTAAAACGAATATTATTAAAGAGCCTTACATGTAAATTGTGCACAACGATCTAACACTAATTAATAAACGAATTACTAGATGGACGATTCTAAAAATTTCAAAACAACGAACTACATCTTAAACTTAAAACGAATTACCAGACACGGTAACCAAAACAACTAAACAAGACAATACACGCGCTCGTCTATCTGGTAACTGCCCGGGCCTCTAAGGTAACACTCGCATATATATCTGAAATTTACATTTGCGTGCGAAAACGGCGCAACGCATCGCAAAGAAAAAACTAGCATATAAACTATACAATACTGGAGTACGCAAAATGTACAAATAAATGAATTAACTTTACACAACTGAACAATAAAATACTCAACAAAACTATTAAAATCCTTTCTTACAATTACATCTAAGTGAGAATTTGCGCGCGGCAATGCCAAAACTTGATCTTGGAAAATTAACAGCATAGAGTTCAAACAACCGGGGAGACATACCATAGCAGTAGTTCACACGAAAAAAAAAAATTGGTGTAGTAACAAAGTTCACACAAGAAAGATTTGGTGTGATAACGTAGTTCACACGAAAGAAGTTTGATGTGGTCACATAGTTCACACAAACTTAGAAAAGAATGTCTAGTGTGCTAACATAGTTCGTACAAGAAAGATTTGGTGTGATAATGTAGTTCACAAGAGAGAAGTTTGGTATGGTAATATAGTTCGCACAAGAAAGATTTGGAGTGATAACACAATTCACACGAGTGAGATTTAGTGTAGTAACATAATTCCCACAAGGAAGATTTGGTATGGCAACATAGTTCACACGAAAATGATATGGTGTAGTAACAAAGTTCACACTAGAAAGATTTGGTGTGATAACGTAGTTCACACGAGAGAGGTTTGATGTGGTCACATAGTTCACACAAACTTAGAAAAGAATGTCTAGTGTGGTATCATAGTTCGTACAAGAAAGATTTGGTGTGATAATGTAGTTCACAAGAGAGAAGTTTGGTATGGTAATATAGTTCGCACAAGAAAGATTTGGAGTGATAACACAATTCACACGAGTGAGATTTAGTGTAGTAACATAGTTCCCACAAGGAAGATTTGGTGTGGCAACATAGTTCACACGAAAATGATATGGCGTAGTAACAAAGTTCACACTAGAAAGATTTGTGGTAGTGAAACGTAGTTCACACGAGCGAAGTTTGATGTGGTCACATAGTTCACCAAACTTAGAAAAGAATGTCTAGTGTGGTATCATAGTTCGTACAAGAAAGATTTGGTGTGAATGTAGTTCACAAGAGAGAAGTTTGGTATGGTAATATAGTTCGCACAAGAAAGATTTGGAGTGGTAACAGAGTTCACACAAGAAAGCTTTAGTGTGATAACATAGTTTCCACAAGGAAGATTTGGTGTGGTACATATTATAACGAAAATTTATTTATGTCAAAGTATTCAGAAAAACTTGTACAAAATTATAAAATCAAGTCATTTGAGTGCTAGGGGATTACGTCCAGATATTATATTTATCATAGTAGCATATAAGTGAGTTACCGTGATTAGACAATATAACAAATGATAACAAGTATACTGATTTTTTTAAATCTTTGCTCATTTATCTTTTTTATAATCACGGTAATTAGTGCAAAACATGATTATAATATCTTATTGCAATCTCAGTAAAATAAAATAAATTTGCAATCCAAATAACAAGACTATAATAACTTTGAATTGTCCTTATTTTTTTTCGCAAAATTTATAGTGCTACCCTGATTTCAATTAATATTAAATAAATGATGATTTTTGTTATTAAAAATTATATTTTCTAGTGAAAGCATACAATTATAATTTTACCATGATCGAATGGTTTATATAATGGAATCAGAAATCAGAGCATTTTAGCTGCTTTTATTCTCATTGTGTAAAATCATACTGATTTTTCCTGACAATTATGCGTAAGTTATCAATATAATTGCTCGCTGTTGAATTAAAAGTTACCATGATTCTAGCAGTCATAATGACGATTTACAGAACTTACACATGCAAACTGTCTCTTTCGGTGTATGAGCATGCCTTGGACAGATTCTACGTAAAGTTTCATTTGCACGCGCTGGTGGCCAACAATCCCATCCATCCCACAGGGCCGGACACACGTATTCTTCGGCTAGATTAGAAGGTAGAGGTGTAATAAGCTAAAAGTAATTATTGAAATATCTAGTGATGAGCATAAGCCAATGACGGTAAGCGAATCATTCGAGAACTCGATTATGAATGATCATTCGATTATATTAAATGATGGGTGTAAGTGAATGTATCGTTGGTATTATTGGATTATTAAATCATTCATAATTCACGGAATCCGTCCATTAAAAGTTCTTTACTTTACAATGATATCTCGATTTTGATTAAGCATAGTTAGCTATAAACTAACATCATCTGTGTCGCACTTTCGATTACATTGAGAGCCATGGCTATTTTTTATAAGTAGAGACCGGATTATATGCAAAGAAAAACTGGAATATATGCGCATATATATGCATCGATTTTTGAGAAAATATGCCATAAACCTGGGGCAATATACGCAAAAAAATTGCGATAATATGTGCAAAATATACATAAAATAAAGAAGAACAGAAATGTAAACATTAAACTTTATTGCACAACATTTTTCACAACACATTTCTAAACAAATTATAATTAAATGTTTTTCAAAATTGTGTAAAAAGAAAGTTTGTCTTCTATCAGAATACATATGTTTCGAAATAGAAAAGCTTCTTTCAACATCCACAGATGTAATTGGTGCATTTTTTAACTTTGCAATACATTCTAAACTAAAATTAAAGTCGAAATCGTTTACTGTTTCACTTTCCAAAATTTTCTTAACTTTCTTCAATTTCAAATACCCCGCATTTTTATTTATCGCTTATATATATTTATCGTATATAGAATTACCTATTGTACCCTTAACCTTCTTACATAGCATATCAAATTCGTCTACTATTTGAAATATAATTATGCAATCACTAATTAGCGCTAATTAACTTCAATTAGTGTAATGCCTCTATATATACAGTATAATTAAAGTATGCAAAAAATAAAATATATGCACTTTGCAGGTCTCCATTTATAAGCAATTAAATATCTACTAATACAAAACCACATTTTCTGAAAATTACTAATCCTAAAAAAAGCCATAGAGATAGGTATAAGAACACCTATAGCTTTTCGTTAGAGGATTCAATTTTACATCACAAAGTGTACAAAATATAAAAGGCGTTCGATCCATTTGGAAAAGAAAAATATTTTTAGTACACTGTAAAAAATTACAGTAATTTTGCCATGGTAAATTAGGAATATTACATGTAATAACGTTGTGAATTTACCACAATAAATCATGTAAATTTTGTTTTACATGTTTTTCTAGGGAATTTAAACATGGAAAAAAAGATTTCGGTAAAATTTATAGCTTTTTCATGTAAGTTTTAAGATGTATAAAAAATTCGAAGGAAATACAGGAAAACACATGTACAATTTTATGTTACTATCAAAATTTGCTTAAAAGTGTAAAATTGACAATTTTTTTGGGTATTTAAATTTGGGTAAAAAATTGCGGATCTTTTATATTTATTTTTACTTGAATACGCCGCAATGTGATTGGTTATTAGGTTGTTTAATTGTACGCGTTCGGCAAATATACAGTTCTTATAAATATTACAAACGAATTTTACAGTACAATCGTTGAAAAATACATCAGCTTGTGAAATTCACTAGATGGTAGAAATGTTCCCTTATGAAGCAAATTTACCGGTAAAATTGTAGGTAACTTTTTTTACAGTGTACTGAGAAGTTACCCCAAATTATTCGAAAGCTTGGAAAAATACCCAAGTATATTTCAGGCGGAAATACACGTTATTGGAAGATGTGTTCAGTTCAATATGGATAGGAACTATCGGAAGCAGGAGATTATCATCATGTCTGATAGTCAAGCAGCCATCAAGGCGCTGAGCTCATATGAAATCAGCTCCAAGATGGTCTGGGAATGCCTAGGGAAACTAAATGAGCTAGGCAAAGACAATAAGTAACCCTCCTGTGGGTTCCGGGTCACAGGAGTGGAAGGAAACGAAATAAGGATAACCTCGCAAAGAAGGGGCTGGAATGCCTTTTGTAGGGCCTGAACCTTCTGCGGGTTAAGTAGCAGTACAATACTGAAGAACTAAAAATAGAAATGGAGCAGAGAAAATCCAGTTATTGGGAAAATCTGCAGGGAATGAGGCAAAGTAAATTCTTCTGGAACTTATAACCAAAGAGGTTTACAGAATGCATCAACCTGAGTAAGAACAAAGTTCGCGTTTAACAGGAATACTTTCAGGCCATTGTAGACTGAAAGGACACTGACTAAGCTTGGATTGGAAAAAAACCTGAATGCAGATTCTGTGGGGAACAGGATGAACACCCATCCATCTCCTCTCAAACTGCGTAGCACTATGCAACTCGAGGGCATTTCACCTGGGAGCATGTGAAATAGAAGAGGGAGACTTACCTAGACTGGGGCCCTCTGACATCCTACACTTTCTAAAAGGAATAGGACTGGAAGGCCAGCTGTAAAGCAGCAGGAATAGGGGACACAATAGATCTTTTAGGTCGCAGTGTAACACCACCCTTTTACTTACATACATACATACCCCAAATTAACCCTAGATTATGGGACATTTTGTGTAATTTTGTTTACATTTTATTTCTTAGTTAAATACTAGAGGACTCACACTCTCCGTAGTCAACACATAAAAATTCTCTACCTTTTGCTGTGTAGCTGTTATACGCATTCAATGCATCATATTTTTTGAGTTTTCTTTCACCAAAACTAAAATAAGTCTGAAATGGTAACCGATAGTTAAGTAGATGTTTTATAAAATTGGTTTTAAAATGCCTAGTAGAACCTAAAAATGCACTAAAAAAGTGAAGTTATTTCTTCTAAATAGATCATAGCTAAGTATGCTTAATGCCAAAATTATTATTAAAAATAAATTACGAATAGTCGGTTATGAAATCATTCAATTATACCCACCACTAGAGATATCCATATTATACTCACTAGGGATTACATTGGTTAAGTTTAAATCTTTTTCGCAACATTGTACTGCTAAATGACTACATTCTTGCCATAAACTGAAGAAGCGATCGTTGACGAAGAGCGCCCTCACTATGGCTGAACTTCTCTCGGACATATAATCAAAAAACAGAGGTTCGCCTTCGAACTGTAAGCAAATACCTAGTTATAAATAATAAGGTCCTATCACTTGATGCCACTGGAGTGAGAAAAATGGACGTCGTTCATTTAACATTCAATATCTTCAAAAATCCTTCTCTAATCCAATTTATAGTGTAAAAAATACATGTTATCCTAAAACATGTAATGAAAATAGGCATTCCAGATAAAATACCAGCAAAGAAAGCTTCTAAATAGCTCGTAAATCGCTGATGAAACTTAGTGTTACTCAAGGGAACTCTGTTGTGGCAAAACTTTAACTTTTAGAATGTAATCTGAACTTGAAATTCAAATTCAAATTTTGTTTATACGAAATAACTTTTAAACGGTGAGAGATAGCATGGTATATCAAAACACTACAATCTTATAATGACGTTTGTTGTAATACGAGTACAAGTTTGAGTCGCATGGGTACGAATATTACAACAGTCATTATAACACGGTTTTTTATTTAAAATGGAATTTCTCATCTATACAGGGAAATTCGATGTTTCCATGTTTTGTGACAGAATGGTTGTGTCATGCGCAATTAATTCCATGCAAAAGCGTATATGAAGAGTGTCAAGATTCGTATATACTAGGTAGCCTCGTAACTTGCAGGGGATACGCGATGACGTCGTGGTGAGGCGCCTCGCGATCATTTTTGAGTCAAAGTAATGTTCCACTGGCGCACTATAGATGACACCACCAGCATTTTCTATTGTTGTACGTTTGTAGTGCTAATATTTCCATAAGAGAATACTGCGGTGCCATCTATAGTACGCTAGTGGAACATTTCTTTGACTATATAATATGGTATTGGGGTATTCTGTAATAATAAAAGGAACTTGAAATTATATTTCAAGACACGTCTGCTTGACATAACATTAATTGAAAAAATTCCTAAATTAAGATTTTTGTAAAAAAATAAATATTTAGTCTGGGAGTACAAATCGCCATTTTTTTTTTAAATATATGCACCACTTTACTTATTAAACACAGCATACGTGATGACGTGTTCGCGCTCCTTCTCTTGATTGGCTAAAAAGTTATGAGGCCACCTAGTATATACGAACCTTGGAAGAGTGTTACATGTGAAATGTCAAACCACGAGTTGCGCTACCAACCTCGCAAAAATTGTCACAAAGTGGAAAAACCGTGTTACGAAGTGACACTATTTTTCGGCAAAACAGTTACACGAAATGCTGATTGTACCATGCTTTCAAATACTTTCTTGATTATAGTGGGCTGTTTTTTTAAGCAAATTCTTTAGTAAGATTGGACTATTTTTAAATTGTACTTCAGATTGTCAGTGAAAAATCAAAATTAGAAATATATAATGTTAGAATTACAGCATAAAACATTTATTATCGAAAGTTATTGTAGAACTAGTCGAAAATTAAGTAATGGAGAATGGGTTTATCCCTTTAATCAGTGCATACAGGATTTCCAGCAATAGTTTCCCAATCGGCAGTTACTTACGCACAACTTTTAAGCCATGTTCATGCTTGTATAGACAAATTTCGTGCAACTAGGGCAGTAACTCGTAAACCTGGCGATAGTGCGCCTAAAAAACGAACCGCAAATTGCTTTGAATGAACATTTTAGTAACTTTTTGCACTGTCAAACTGATTAGTGCGTGCATGCATTGTGACCAACGATTAAAAAAAAGCATAACTACTCTAATCAGGAAAGTATTTGAAATCACGGTATACTTTGATTGATTGTTCTTGATATTTTAGACATATACTGTTTATACAAAGTAACGACAGATTACGACTTCAAATTTACATTCGTCAAAAATAAAATACACTTCTCGCAGGAAAAATCGGGACACCAGCAAGCGAACATTTTAAAATTTCTTAGGTGTAAATGCAGCTTTCGAAGGACATATTCACTTATCAAAGCCATAAATTATTTATTTATGTGTATTATTGCGATCAAACGTAACGCCGAAAAATTTAAACAGAAATATAAATGTTATTTGAAAAGGAGTACCGACCAGACTTCGTTAAGGAATAAAATTGGATATGTGAGTACTGCGGTCTATTTAATAAAAAACAACTTTATATGATCTCAGTATTTCGTCATTTATTTAATGATTTCTTCAGGAGGAATTCTACAATATTATAAAAGGATATGAAGCAATAGTAATGGAAATATAAAAATAATACTTACAAATTTAAATAAAGTCAGAAAAACTGTTTTTTTGTCAATAAGGTAATGTGACTAGATATTATGTAAAATATTACAATAAATATATGTTGTTTTAAAATTAATTGAATTTTCATTGCTGTTAATATGCACCACTTCTAGAAACAACCGCTTTTTGTAATTATTTTCAACGTCAAGAATTTTAATGTTATCATAATTAAAATTGTGGTCTAAATTTTGAAAATGTAAAGATAAAGCACATGAACGTTTACCTATAGGACTATCACTTTTATGTTGAGTTATTCTATTTTTTAACATTTGAGAAGTTTGACCAATGTAACAACCTTGACAATCACGACAAGAATAATTATATACCACATCACTTTGGTCCCATATATTTCTGTTTAAAGCTTGAATCAATTCATCCTGTTGAAATGTAAATACGTTCCCTGAAAACTTTATTTACACCCATTTTTTTTTAATTCTTAATCGCTTGTGTCCCAATTTTTCCTGCGAGAAGTGTTGTATCTATATGTAAGTCTATCATTATTGCTATCCGTCTTGTATAAAAAAAAAAAAATTATTTATTGATTGAGCGTTTGTATCGTTTTGCAGATGACTCACACATCTGGCTATTCTTAACAAAAAAAGAAACAAGCAATTTAAATATACAGATTGCAAACGATATTTTAAAAATTTATTTTGTGTGAGGAATAAATAGTCTATTGTTTTATTAAATAAATTTAAAAAAAAATGTGAAAATAACTTATGGATTTTTTATATTGAACATGATTTCTAAAAGTAAATTTTAACCTGACTAATGGTGAGATTCAACGGTTATCTGTGGCGCCTGTAAAGTTAACTGAAAGTCTGTAAGCATATTCAGGGTTAGGCAAATGTATGGCTATTTTGATTTTAATAAGATCTTTCTCATTTAATTAAATGCAATTTGATGAATATATTTTTCTTAAACTGTCAGAATTAATATTGTAAACGTCTAAATAATATTAATAATGGTTCAATTAACTTAAAACGTATTGAAATTCTAATTATGATTTGAGTTTGGTGACAGGCACTATAGATATGCACAGAATCCCACCATAAATCACCGTCTCCATATTTTAGAATATAATTATTATACAGAAACTTTTAATTTTAATAAGGTGAAGTATCTTGTTACCAAAATGTAAGGTACTCTGACACCTTCGTGCCATGTGTGATTAAGGCGTATCATGTGGTTCAGGCGGACGGGTTGGGCAAATTCGTAACAAGCAGCGCCAGTCTTGTATCTCCACAAATAGCCTGGAGGGTACAACTCCACTACATCGCGAAACCTACATCTTCTTTCCTCGTCCACTTCCTGCAAAGATTATACCATAACTATTTCAAATTACAACGATTTTAAAGACGTATGCACTTATATGTAGTCCAAAAACTCACGAGCAACTAAACTGAAATGTACACACACATCCATCCGGATGTTTTAAAACGTTCCTTGACAAATTAGTTCTAATCTTAAATAAAGCTTATGAACTTGCTGATGATGTCATCTTGTGTGGTGATTTTAATATAAATTACCTGAATCAAAGTGTTGAAAGGGATATGTTTCTTCATGTGATTTCATCCTACAAACTAATAGTAACTACACAGTCACCTACAAGAATTACCGTAAATAAAAATGGCGTAACATCTGAAACAGCTATTGATTACGTCTTACACAGTATTGATGATTTAGAATGGAATTGTAAAATCAAGAATCTATTTCCGATCATCTATCTCACGTTCTCACAATTGATTACAAGTTGGACACAGTACCTAAGAATAATGTTACTCGAACTTATAGATTAACAGGTGATAACAATATAAATCAATTGATAAATATGCTTTCTAAAGAAGATTGGTATGACGTGTACAATGCTGAGACTACTGATGATGCGTTTCGAGCGTTCATAGACATATTTAGTTGGTATTTGGATATCACTTGCCCTATTATAACTAAAAATTGTAATCAATTTCGCAATAAGGCGTGGATAACTCCTGATATTGTCATGGAAAGTAGATCGTTGAGGGATTTGTTTTCCTTAGCTAAAGCTATTGACAGTAACCAACTGCATGATCTATATCGAGAAAGAAGGAAAAATTATAAGCGTATGCTAGATGATGCTAAAAAGAACTATAATACCAATATATTGCAGCAGTCTGATAATAAATCACGACAAGTATGGAGGGTTGTGAATAGAGAGATTGGCAAAAATAAACATGCGGGAACTGTCCTCACTGACTGTAGCGGTAGGGTCTTGTCTCCCAAAGATGCGGCTGAGACTTTCGGTAATGATTTTAGTAGTATTGCCGAGACTAAGATAACACAGTATTATGGGGCTAGGCTCTCACAGACCTGTACTTTTGGCAAGTCTATGTAGAACTCCATCTTTTTCCATGACATCACCCCTGGAGAAATTCTAACGGCCGTTCAAGCGTTGAAGAATAAAAATAGTTCAGGAAGTTCTGGTTTTCCTACGATGCTGATAAAGTATTCTTTAGATTTTATATTGCAACCTTTGCAATATTTATTTAATTTGTCCATCAATACATCCGTATTTCCAGCTATTTTTAAGAGCTCAACCGTGGTACCTGTTCAAAACCGAAAGACTGCATCGTCTGTTGAACAATATAGACCCATATCTGTGTTAAGTGAATTTTCAAAAATACTGGAAAGAATTGTTTTTGACAGAATGACTATATATTTAGATAACCATGCTGCATTGAGTGCGACCCAGCATGGTTTTCGTGCTGGGTTTTCAACTGCTACTGCCACATGCAGTTTTGTTGACGCAATCTACAAGGCTATTGACAATGGGATGTATACGATTGGATTATTCTTTGACCTGACGTCGGCGTTTGACACTGTACGCCACGATTTTCTTCTAGAAAAGCTTCGTTGCTTGGGCATTAGAGGGAGACTGCTTCAATGGTTTCAATCGTACCTAACGGAGAGAAAAATGATTATTAAGCTAAATAGTGTGACATCCAGTGAATATTCGATCCAGCATGAGAGTGCCGCAGGGTTCGGTGCTCGGGCCATTATTGTTTATAATCTTCACGAATGACTTATCCGAATATGTTAACCCTGATGGACTGGTGGTCTTTGCCGATGCTTGTGGTCTCTCATGATGAGTATTCTCTTTTACTTAAACTGCGACAAGTTTTGACTGCATTTAGTGAATGGTGCTATGCGAACAGCCTGTTGCTCAATACTAGTAAGTCGGCATGTGTTAGATTTTATAAACGCAAGGTTGCGAGTGTTAGCACACTCACTTTTCCGAATGGTGATGTATTGAATATTGTGGACAATATAAAACTGTTAGGCACCCACTTAGACGAACATTTGACGTGGAATACTCAAATTGATTATGTTTGCGCAAAACTAAATAGTGCTTACTACACGATTTTAAAGTTGAAGTCTAACCTCCAAGTTGACTCCATTATGACAGTTTATTACGCTTTAGTGTACTCCATCCTCTCTTATAATACTGTTCTGTGGGGTAATTCTTCAAATGCTGGACGTGTTTTTGTCTTACAAAAACGAATAATACGTTTAATTTTTAACTTAAAGTTTAACGAATCTTGCAGACCAGTCTTTGTAGGAGGGAGGGGATCTTAACGTTGCTCTATATGCGAAGAATAACTTGGATAAATATAGCTGTGGTGGTCATAATTATCCAACGCGGCAAGCTTATTTGTTGCGCACTGAGCAGCATAAAACTTCTTGTTTTGAGAGATCACCGTCGTATGCGGGTCTGGTATAATAAGTTACCAACAGAACTAAAGAATATGTCTAACTTAAAACAATTTAAAAACAACCCTAAAAACATGTTTACGGAGTAAATCCTATTATACTGTAAGTGAACTTCTGCGAGAATGAAAATGTAATTATCAATAATGAATCTGCTTTGTAGAATTTTTGTTGTTGTATTTTGTTTGTTTAATTTTTGTAAACTTTGACGTTCATATACACTGTACTGTGTCCGACTTGAATAAATATTATTATTATTATTATTATTATTATTATTATTACTGGAATAGGGGTCGGCAAACTTTTAAGCCGGTAGAGTCAGCAGCAATAAAAATGTTAATTTCATGAATTTCAAAGACCCATTAATTGTTATTTCTACTTTTACATTTTATTTCAAATTTGAATCGCATAAGAAAGGAGTTATTAGATAAAATACGACGTTACTTATTATAATTTTGTATTATTTATATTATTACTATTTTACAAAATATGCTAGAGAAAACAAACAATGAAACTATATTAAAAAAAATCAATGCGAACGATGACCTTGCATTTCTCTAGAAATTTTTGGTAAGTCTGGTATATAAGTGGTAGTTTTTAGTTTAAGACTCAACTCTAAATTTTGATTAGTTATTTGGCTTCTTAGCGTTTTTTTTTTATTAAGTTCATGGATGACAAAACTTGCTCGTACGAGAATATTGACGCAAAGATCATCAGCACACCAAAAGCCATTTTTTCTATTTGATCATAGCATTCCGGAAGACAATTCCAGGCTTCGAAAATTAGTGCCTCAGACTTGATCATCTCTCTTAAATCTGTTCATTTATGTTGCGATACCAAAGTACATTTCTGCCTTTTCTAGCTTTTCCAATTACTGGCTAGGTTCGTAAATTTCGAACTCCACAAATCTTTGCTTTTTAAATCTAGTCATTGAAATAAACCAGCATTGATATCAAATGAAGCAAAGTTTAGTTCTTTGCTGTTTGCTTTGAGAGGATTAGCAATGAAGGTTAAGGTAAGGTTATTCATTTTGAACTGGTCAAATCCTGCAGCAAAGCCATCCTTCATTGTTTTGATCGTTTTTTGTGAAGTAACTGGTATCAATAGAAGCACTGTTTCCATCCCGTTTTTTTTTTAGGTTTGGAAATATAATAATGTGCCTATCTCCATATCTTCAGCCAAAAGAAGCAATTTACCTTCAAAACAAACTACTTCTTCCAGTAATGAAAATGCAATGTTTCCCTTTTCTTGAAGCTTTAGATTTAATTCGTTGAAATGCATTGTAACGTCAGTCATAAAATATAACTTTTGCAGCCACTTATCTTCTTTCAATTCAGGATGATCAATGACCTTATTATTTAGGAACGTAATAATTTTATGCATACATGAGGAAAAATGCTTTAAGACACTGCCTCGTGAAAGCCATCGTATGTTATTGTGCATAATTAAGTCCGAGTAGTGGTGGTTACCCATGTCATATAATAATTCTTTAAATTAAATGAAAGATTTCCTAGTCAATGTTACTTTTTAAAATTGAAAAGAATCCTTTGTTTATCCCAGCCCTTTTTGCTCCATCAATTGCAATGGAAACAATTGTATTCACATGAATGTTTAGTAGCAGAAATCCTAATAATTCCTCCTTAGGGCCTTGAGATAAGACAAATTTTACAAATAGTGCCATTTGTGTTTTTATGTCACAAGACTCATCTACAGCAATTGATATTGCCGAACTCAGTCCGATATTCTTCGATTGTTGTTGTGTCACATCTAAGGTCATTTTAACAGTTCGATCGTGCACTGTTTTAGCAGATAGTGGAATATCTTTGATTTTTTTACAATTTCAGTTTTGTTTTTAAAATCATTAAACAGATCTTCAGACGTTTTTATAAAACACTGCTTAATATAATCACCGCCTGTGAAAATGGTTTTACTCGTTTAGCTATTTCAAGCGAAATTTTGAAACTAGCCATATTTACTCTGTTCTAGGATTGTGTCCAATTATATAACAAAGAACTTGACATCTGAATTGTTTAAATTTAATTTTAAAGTTGAATAGGTTCATTTGTGTCTATCCGCCTTGCTTTCATTTTTTTTTTTTTTTTGGGGGAACTTGAAGAGCCGCAGTTGTCTTTTGAAAGAGCCGCGGTTTGCCGACCGCTGTGCTAGAACACTATGATTTATATAATTCATTTTATAAAACTTTGACAATATTTTACGTAATAATATTGAAATGACAAAGAAAAATTTTCATATGAAAACGAATGTTGTTGCTGAACCAAATGTAATATTAAATTCTGCCAATTATGCTATGACAAAATATTTAATTTACTATTAAACTTCCTATAAGTTTAAAACAAAGCCATTTGGACATATATTCATTAGAAGAACTTTATGATCATAACAATTCTATGAATCGGCTCCTAAAATTTGTCACATATACAGGATGTCCCACTGAACTGAGTCATTAGATTTTTTTTTAAATTTCTAATAGGAATTCTATATTGAAACTTGCAGTGTAATCATGGCACAGTGTGATCTATTTACGAAAAATATTTTTAACTTTATAGCACTTTTGATATACACGGTGTTTATGTCAACTTTCTTATTTTAAATAGATTAGTGCAATTTCTATGGCTCTGATGAATTTACTGACAATGAGTTATTTGCAGTTAGTTGTATGAAGGTTTCCTATCCCTAAACTCAACCGTTTGTGATGTGTATCTACCCAAGGTAATCTGATTTGGGAAACGCAACGCATTCATTCAGGATCAGCGTATTTACAAATTTTACGTAGTGTGTACCTATCTAGTTAATATATAATAATAATCGCAAATTATTTGTCTTTTGTTTTTTCAAGTAATATTTGAATACTTACCTACTTCTGCTAATAATTGCCCCTAATATTTTCAGTAAACGTTAGCACAATAATTGGTGTTTGTTTAAAATTGTTTTTTAATAAAGAACAAAAGTGTTTTGGAAAATGGAAATTAAAATAAGTTTCAAGTAATGACCATATCTCCGGCTAAATTGTGATTAGAACTTAAATAAAATAACTGAAAGGGAAAAAAATAGAGAAAACAATATTTGTTCCAGCCAAACAAGTGCTTAAATAAAAATGTACAATCAATACACGACATAAGTAATTATAGCAAAAGTACACCAATAAGTGGATGTAATAGCTCTGTTATGGTTCGCGGTGGCATTTGTAGAGGCAGTTTAGCAGATGACAACTACTTGGAAGATATCATACTAGAGCGTGTGATAGCATTTGCACCGTATATTGGGGATGATTTTATTTTCATGCATGATAATGCTCGACCGCATGTAGCTAGGTGCGTTACTGAATACCTCACCAACGTTAGAATTGAGTGAATGGAATAGGCTGCACAATGCCCAGAGATTCATTAATGGACTTCCAAAGCAAGAGGAGGCAACATGCATTAGTGAAACAACTTTAGCTACTAATTCTTAAGTATATACAGTAAAATCCTACTATTAGTAGTTTTATGCAAGAAATGCTAATATTTCAGGAACTATCAGGAATAGGTATACCAAACCCTTATATCAGTCCATGCAGAATTTTACGCTGCATTGAAAGCTGTAGTAAAAAGTCCCATGTTCCCTTTGAAAGAAACATTTTTGTTAGCTTAAAGGTATCTACATTAGAGATGCGTTTTTGAACACACTGTGTTGTGTGTGATTCAGTGATTATTGCTGTAACACCTCATACATATGTTTTCGTACTTGTATGTATGTATGTATGTAATAGAAGGGTGGTGTTACACTGCGACCTAAAAGATCTATTGTGTCCCCTATTCTTGCTGCTTTACAGTTGGCCTTCCAATCCTATTCCTTTTAGAAAGTGTAGGATGTCAGAGGGCCCCAGTCTAGGTAAGTCTCCCTCTTCGATTTCACATGCTCCCAGGTACAATGCCCTCGGGTTGCACAGTGCTACGCAGTTTGAGAGGAGGTGGATGGATGTTTCATCCTGTTCCCCACAAAATCTGCATTCAGGATCTTTTCCAATCCAAGCTTACTCAGGTGTCCTTTCAGTCTACAATGGCCTGAAAGTATTCCTGTTAATATGCGAACATTGTTCTTACTCAGGTTGATGCATTCTGTAAACCTCTTCTGGTTATAAGTTCCCAGAAGAATTTTACTTTGCCTCATTCCCTGGAGATTTTCCCAGTAACTGGATTTCCTCTGCTCCATTTCCATTTTTAGTTTCTTCAGTATTGTACTGCTACTTAACCCGCAAAAGGGTTCAGGCCCTACGAAAGGCATTCCAGCCCCTTTCTTTGCGAGGTTATCCGTTATTTCGTTTCCTTCCACTCCTGTGTGACCCGGAACCCACAGGAGGGTTGCTTTATTTCTTTTGCCTAGCTCATTTAGTTTCCCTAGGCATTACCAGACCATCTTGGAACTGATTTCATATGAGTTCAGCGCCTTGATGGCTGCTTGACTATCAGACACGATGATAATCTCCTGCTTCCGATAGTTCCTATCCATAATGAACTGAACACATCTTCCAATAGCGTGTATTTCCGCCTGAAATATACTTGGGTATTTTCCCAAGCTTTCGAAATATGTAGTTCTAGGCCCATATATTCCTATTCCAGTTCCTTCTGCCGTTTTGGAGCCATCAGTGTACCATTTGATGGCATTTCTATTCAAGTTCAAGATGGTGTTATGATCCCACTCGCTGCTGTTACTTAGCTTTATGGTGAATTCTTTCAGAAAGCTAAATTTTTTTAACATATCATCCCGGGGCATATCCCAGGTTTGATCACCGTCAGCAGATTGAAGCCTATGCCTAATCATTCCTTCCTTGACCATTCTTAGCGCGGTTCTTTTCGCCACACCCTCTACTACTATGTGGAGGGGGGCAAGATCCAATACTACTTCAATAGCTGCTGTTGGGCAGGTTCTCATAGCCCCCGTTATGCATACACATGCTAATCTTTGCACTTTCGAGAGGTTAATTCTCGCGGTGGCCTGATTAGTTCTTTTGCTCCATGCTACTGATGCATAGGTGATGATCGGTCTCACTATCGCTGTATACATCGTTTTCGTACTTACATCGACATTAGTAGAACCACTAAATACATGATACTTCATGAACTATATCGAAAGTGCTATAAAGCTTTCAATATTTTCCTTAAATATCACAGCAGGACATGACTACACTGCAAGTTTAAAAATCACATACCTAAGTTCAAAAAATCTAATGACCCAGATCGCTGGGGCATCCTGTATTCAGAATCACCCCTGTTAATAAATAAATCACGAAGTGATATTCGATGCTATTGATTAATTGTCTAACATGCCACTATGATAAAAGGTCTTATAAATGAAAGGTTTCCATAAAACGTTCATGAAAGATGTCTATATTTTTTAAAAGTTAATCTATCCCACTACAAATGTTTTTTTTTTTTTTATCAAAGATCCTTGTCAATTAACTTTTATCGTATAGGTAATACCTGCCTTAATTATAGAAGCGCATGTAAAATTAGATTTGCATTATTGCAATATGAATCGTCAAATTCGTAATTATATCTTGATTTTTATTTATTATTTTTTAAGAGATTATCAAATAATAATTTCAGATTAGAGGAATCGAATTAATTCTCGCTTGTTATGATAAATGAGTGATAAAGCTTACCGAAGTCACATTATCCTCCTCGGCATTTCTAACATCACGAAACAGATCTACTATATCCGAAGCATCACACTGCAAAATTACAATAATTAACCTCTAAAATCAACCTTTACCATTAGAAATCACTTTAACTTACACAAATTGATAGAGTCACTAGAGCGGCACTAAATATCACTAGAACACTTGCAATCCGGGACATCTTAAGCCACCATTGTTTCGCTTACCACTTGTTTCTGGGCTTTAGTTGTTAAATTACAGCGAAAGGAAAACTTATTTTACTTACTCTTTCTCTACCCTTATTTTTAAAACGTAATTTCTACTACAATTGGTATATAGATGCTTATACTACGGACAAACGGTTACTGTGACGATAATATTGCGTTTTGATAAGATGGTTTTATCATCAATATTATTGTGTCGTCACCTTTAAGTTGGAGATAAGCTAAATATTTGATTAAAAATGATAATAGGTATACAAATTTAATTGATTTTAATTTTACTTTCATTGCTGCCATTATTCTAAAGAGCAAATGGCATTTTTTGTGTTCAATATATTGAATTTCTTCTGTAGGCGTACGTAGAAATTACGATAATTTCCTAAAATAAACGTTTAGAAAAAAATTCAAAAAGAAACGACCTTTATTTTTCCATTTTGTTTAAAAACTAAAAAAAGAAAAATTGAATTTATAATATACAAGAGCAGGGATGAGAAAAAATGGTATTTTTTAACCCCTCAACCAGCCCGTGTGTGCGCCACTGTTAATTTTTCAACCTAAAATGTACGGCCTCTAACGAGGAACGATTTGATCTTTCCCCGACCTCGAAATATCTTCTAGTTTTTGAAATATTGCAAAAAAAAATGTGTTTTTGGGGGAAACTTTAAGCCCCAATTACACCCTTAGAGCCAAATATGGGACGCTGAAAAAACCTACCTGTCAAATCTTTTTCGGTATTCTACATCCATTCCAAACTTTATCAAAATCTAAAAGATCAGCTTGTACGCCTTTCTTTGTAAGTGCAAGTTGGAAAATGGTGATACTGATTTTCTACGAACGTTGCTGAAGATCTATAAACATTTGGAAATATTCAAAAGATCCCAAAGCTCTTCTAGGGTTTATAAAATTTTGGGTTATATAATGTATCGGATGTCTTCTACTACGCTATTTACACTCAAAGAGGCACTCCTTTTAGGAATGCCATGTGATGCCATGGTTCAAAAATTTAACCTAGATAGAAAATATCAAGTTAAGAAGGACTGGGAGGTAAGTACTCCAGTAAGAGCGGACTCAAACTGGTATACCGACGGCTCCAAAACGGACTACGGCATTGATACGCTAAGAAGCCCAAAAAGTCTCTTTCGGTAAGCTTCAGCAAGACATGACGGTGTTCCAAGCTGAGGTTGCTGCAATACAGCACTATGTCCGAGATATAGAAAGATTTACTGAGCCAGATAAAAGCGTCGCTATTTCCCCTGACAGTCAGTCAACACGTAAAGCGATTAGCTCCACAAGCGTGGACTCTAAGCTGATTTAGGACTGTGCCCAAAATGAGGTGGGCACCCAAAGGAAATTAACCTTGACCTGGGTCCCTAGCCACTCGGACGTGAGAGGGAATGAGGCGGCGGACGAGCTAGCCAGGCGAGGTTCATCAAGGCCATTCGTTGGATCCGACCCCTCTTTCGGCACTACCAAAAAGCGAAAATTAAAAAATCCATTAATGAATGGATACATAATCAGTCCAGAAAGTGGTGGCAAAAATCATCTGGACAAAGACAGGCAAAAGAGTTCCTAAAGGAGCAGAGGCCTGAATTCACGAGAGATCTACTGAATAAAGACAGGAAGACAGGAATGATAGTAGGTCTGCTGACTGGTCACTGTAGACTAAATAGGCACATGTACAACATAGGCCTGCCAGATGACGCAACCTACAGATTCTGCACAGAGGAGGAAGAAACATCAGTTCATGTGCTGTGCCAATGTGAAGGCCTGGTGAGGACGAGGTTTCTAGTAATGGGCGCGCAGAACCCCACAGCTAGTAGCTACGCAAAGAAGCTACTCTCAAAGATCATAGACCTAATTAAGAGGGCAAAATTAGAGCGGCCTTTAGGAAAAGAGGGGATCAAAATATATCTGAAAAGATCGTAGTTAAACAGATTCATAGGTCACCCTAATCTTAATCTAATCTAATCTAAGGTATTTATAATAGAGACAGCTAGTGTGGTGGCAAAGATGCAGGCGCAAACTGCTATAACTAAACTCAGCAATATACATATGGTTTTTTATTTTGGAGCATTAGCATCAGTGAGGGCCATTCCTGTAGTAGCAATAAATACCTCTTAAATCTTCCTCCTCCACTCTTAGTGAGAGTAGGAAAGGAAATAATTGGGCATCTCAGATTGCAAGAGACCCCAAGTAGCAAGTATGCATAATTGTGGCACAGTAATCAATCATGTGAAAGGCGATCATGTCATCAGATCATTTAATCCCAACATATCTATTTATCCAAAAATCTTGAAGCGTAACTGACAGATCAGATTAATCTGTATAAAGTAGCATTAGTTCCAATCATTTCTAAAGTAATCGAAAAACTTGTCTATTAAAAAATATATTAAAGGAAAATCAAAATGGATACACAAAAAGTCGATCTACCATTAGGACTATATTTGAGCTCCTTCAGATTGTAGGATTTAATAAGAAGGAAAATTTAGCTTGTTTATTCATGCATTTGTGCAGAGCTTTGGATTCCGTTTTGCATAATATACTTCATTTATGTGCCTTGGTGCAAGAAAGGCCAGTGTAAAAATCCAAGTGGTTTTCAGATAATTAGCTGGCAAATAATTTATTCAAAATTGTAGCAACATAAGACATAGAACCCGAAATCACAAAAACATGACATTGGCCCTTTGGACTTTGATTGAAAGGATTTAAAAGGTGTAATAAATATTGAAACGAAAACAATATGAGCATATGAGGATGCTGGCGAAGAGATTGTGTTGGAATGAAGTGATATTGCTCATGCAGTCCTCAAGTTTCTATCTTGGCACCACTCCTGTTCTTATTCTACATAAATGACTTACCATCTTTCACTAAGAACATACCATCTTGTTTGCTGATGATTCATACTAATGTTGAGTTGACTGTATCGTAGAGAGAAATATTTGGCAGTAGTTGGCAACTGGTTTTTGTTAAATCATCTAAAATTAAACGTGGGCAACATAGAATTACTCTCTTTTAATGAAAATCCAGACACTATAAGAGTACTTATGGTGAACTGGATCTGGTGAACTGTCAAGGAACATGGAAACCACGTATCGAGTATCTTGCTTCCATACTGTATAGGAGTGTGAGTGTCAAGGCGAAAATAAACATATTTTTACAGATAATAGTATTCTCACCTTAGCTATTATAATAATAATAATAATAATAATCTTTATTGCCCAACAGAATTAACCACTAATAGGACAATATAAAACAGAGAGTGCGTAAAACTAATTATTAAAGGTTAACAAACTAAGCACAATACATACGATTTGTAGTGTGAAATAATAACAAAATAACAAAAACTAGGAAAAAGGTACATATAGAAATTTAATAGGACTAAGAGGGACGGTGGAAGGGATCGGTATACACATTATTTGCATTCCTGGCCATGTGAGTCAAAGGAGCCTTCATTAGAACATTTGTTCTGGCTGTGGGTGTGAAGAAAGTGTCCGTTGAACGAGTATCACGCGTAGGAACTATGAATTTGACTTCAGCTAAAAGATTGGGTGCATCTATATTATTATTTATTAGTTTCAGCATGAATCTAGCGCTGGCTGACTCGCGTCGAGCAGATAGACTGTGAAAACCATGCTCCTCAAGCAATTCTTGATATTCTGTACCACGAACAGGATATACACCCGTTTTTTTAAATGATAAATATTTTAGAAAACGTCTTTGTACTTTTTCTACTTGCAAAATTTGATAGGTGTAGTACGGGTACCATATAATCGAGGAATATTCGAGCTTTGTTCGAACTAATGAATAAAAAAAGCTTCTTCAGTGTTTCCAAGTTGTTAAGTTTTTGCAAGTTCTAATAATAAAACTCAGTGAACGTGACGCAGATGTACAGACGTGTAAAATATGATCAGCAAACTGAAGTCGTTGGTCGAATATAACCCCTAGATCTTCTACCTGCGTAAGTCTTGGTATAGAGAACTGCTCAATAGAGTAATCAAAAATCAGCGGTTTCTTGGTCGTCGTATAAGTTACTACCGCACACTTATGAGTGCTGATCTTGATCTTGTTTTTCTGACACCAGTTATTAATAGCACATAGATCTCGCTGTAGATCTTCACAGTCAGAGATTGAAGAGACTTTCCCAAAGATTTTCAAGTCATCCGCATAAGCAAGAACGCGGCCTTCAAGTGCTAACAGCAGGTCGTTAATATAAATATTAAACAGTAGTGGGCCAAGGTTTGACCCTTGCGGGACGCCCGAAGTTGCAGTATAGATATCGGACTGGTAACCGTTGTAGCAGACGTAGCATGACCTGTTATCAAGGTAAGATGCTATTAAATCAGTTGTATTCGACATAAACCCCATTGAGCTGAACTTGGATATTAGAATCGAGTGATCTAGGGTGTCGAATGCTTTGGTGAAGTCGGTATAAATAACGTCTACTTGACATCGAGCATCTGAACTGGTGCTAATGAGTTGTGTAATTTCTGCTAAATTTGTCACAGTCGATCTACCAGTCATAAAACCATGCTGTTGTGTTGATATCAGATGCTGAACACGATTGTAGATCTTATTGTAGAGCAAATGTTCGAATACCTTAGAGCAGCTGCACAAAATTGCAATCGGTCGATAGTTGGAGATATCCACATTAGCACCTTTTTAAATATTGGTATTATCTTACTGATCTTCCAGCAATCAGGAACTTCGACGTGCGAATTGCTAAATTAAATATAGTATGTAGCGGATGGCAAAGTATTGTGGCACAATCCTTGATTAAAAAATTTGGAAGTTCATCATTACCAGATGTAAAATCAGCTTTAAGGCGTTTAATAGATGTCAGCACATCGGAAGTCGAGAACAAGTCTATACTCAGTGCATCAGCGGCTAAAGATGTGGATGTAGTAGATGGTATACATGGTTGATAAACATCAGCGAAAGATTCAGCAAAGGCCTCAACTATAGCTTTAGCATCCGTTAACTCAGCGTCTCCAAAGCGCAGGCAACCAGGGATTCTAGAATTTCCAGATTTTTGGCCAACATATTTCCAGAACACCTTGGGGTCGTCAGCAATCTTATTTTGTATGCTAGCTGTGTACGCTTCGTGAGCCCTGCGTAGTTCAGATTTAACCAGCCTCCGAATTCTAACAAACTCATCTCTGTAGAATGATCGTCCAGTAGATTTCCACCTGCTGTGGTAATGTTCTTTCAGCTTAATTAACTTAATAGCATAAGTGGAATACCAGACAGGGAATGATCGGTTAGATGCTGAGTACGTTGGCACGTGCTTATCCACAATGGAAAATACTGTTTGGTAGAAATTAGCAACAGCAGTATCTACACAAGTAAAGACTTCCAAAAAGCTCCAGTCAACATGGCTTAGCTCAGCGTACAGTTCTTGAATATTCGCCTTACGAAAATTATACCTGGGGGAGGGGTTGGAAGGAAAATTGACTATCGACTCGAATGAAGAGTTTGCGGAAAAACTTAAGGCGGGATGATAAGAATCTTCATTTACTAAAGGAAATGAGTTATGGTCTACCAACAAAGGATAGTTACAATTAAAGAATACTAAATCTAAGAGTTTACCATTATTGTTCGTCACGTGATTGGCTTGTTTCAAGTTTAATACATTTATAAAGTTAAGTAAGGTTTTAAATCTAAATCTATTATCTTTATTCTGGAATATTCACTTCTTGTCAAACAAAATTATGATATATTTTTTTATTTTTTACCTTTATTAAGAGCCCATTCTAGGTTCTGGACCCGAAAAGGCAGGCAATTTTGGTAAGTCAAAAATGTACCCGGAGGAATACTTCGTTCAAGCAGTGCTAGGCCTATGATCCATTCTTGCCCCAAAAAAAATAAATAATGCAAAAAAAAAACTAGGCAAAAAGGTGGAACAAATTCATAAACTGGATTGATCAATAGATGGTAGGCTTAATTCCTTCAGGTTGAAATTCGGTATTTGAGTACTTATGGAAGGCAGTAAGTAAACATAAGAAATAAAAATGATTCACTTGTATTACTTTATTTAAAATACAGCTTAAAAAAAACATTTTCAACTAATTACGTAGAGATTTCATCCATAAAAATGATATTAAATTAATGACAATAATCGATACATCATAAAAAAAGGTAATGCTGAACCATTCATTTATATTAGAAACGTATTCAAGGAAAATAATTTACCAATATAAAATACTTTAGCCAATAATGTGTTTATCAGATATAGCGATATTGATGATTGATAAAAATGTCAACAAATTCATACACTTCATTCTCGAGTGTATTGATAACATATCCCATGTGGTATTATTTTATCGGAATAAAATATCCCAAATTTAGTGCGAAAAAATGGATATACAATAAAGGTCAGCTTATCGCGAGGAAATATGGATTACGAATTATTTGAACGGGAGCTTTGTCATAATTAAACCTATTATGATTGTGACTGATGATTTTTCGAAATATGATTTGTTGTGTATAAAAATATATATTATTATTATAAATAAATATTATGTCTTAACTATCTTGACTTTAAGCCAAATGTGTATTAAAATTTTAACAACTAAACTCTTTTAGGAAAAATACAAAAAAAAAATTAATAATAAGATCTTTTATCAACCGTTAATACCTTTATTTAATTTCTTACATTATCTGGAACGATACAAATATCTCGTATAACGTGATATTCTCATTCTATGATTCGCGTAAGTTTATCCCTGGAACAAGTTTCACAGCACAGTCTCCTGAATCCAGCGAAACCGCAATATTTCCTCAAAATCGGAAGAGAACAATGTGCGGACGCATCACCCAAGCAGGACCTTCTTCTGTGTTTTCGCTTACACAATCGATTCGTAGATCTAGTATACGCTCCTTTGCATCGTCTCTTCTGTGGCTGAGCTGCAGGTCCGCAAGAATACGAATCCTCACCTTCTGGTGCCTTGCAAAACGGTTGCCTTGCTGAAAATCCGACACCACACGACGTGGAACACTAGAAGAATCATTTTTATTTCACACTCTATAGACTTTTATTGAGATTAACTAAATTACCTGTGACCATTCTCCATACGACCATTCAACAGGGCATGGGTAACTATTACAAGGTCTGGCTGTATCAGGAAAAGCGTTTCCACATCTAGCAGGACTGACCATGTAATTCCAAGGATCGTGGGTATTATTCAAGGTGTCCATATCGGATTGAGGTACGCAATATACTTCTCTATACTGGATTCCTGACGAACCGCAGGTTTTAGAGCATGGTTCCCATTGCCCAGATACCCAATAGAAACTGCAACTGATTAAAAAAGATCTTATTGATCAATAAGAGAATTTTATTTATTAAATCTCAAACCTAAAAGTATTGCATTGCTCCGTTTCCAAATAGGGTTTGATAGTTAAAGAGCAGTATCGTCTGGGAACTATTTTATTCGTTTGGGTGTCGAAACAGGCAGTCGTTTTTTGTCTCTTCCCACCTCCACAGTTTTTAGAACAAGGCCCCCACCCGCCTAAGACCCAAGCATACCTCGGGGGCTTAGTCAAGTGTTTTCTGTTTATATAGTATTCTGCTTTAAATGAGATGTTGATACCGCTATCTATATCAGATTTGGAGGCATACAACTGGAATATAGAGGGAAAATTTGATGAAGAAATTTCAATGGCTAGCAAATAATTCTTGGAATTTTATAGAAGTGAAAATATGAAAAAATCCAAAAAAAAGTGATGTGAACTTACCGCAATCACAATCTCCGATAAGGGTGGTCCCTTGGCCCAGATGCTATTCCTCGTCCCAAATTTCTGGTAATGAAATTTCGCCCCAGCTATGATCTCACCACGTGCCCCTCTATTAGGAACACTAACCGAATAGCTATGCCTATTCCGATCTTTGATCAGAAATGCTACAGAAGGATCGTATGTGTTTACAGTTGAAAAATTAGCTTCAATTTTGATGCTTCTGGCCAAACGTGGCACAATTACCAAGCGACTGACCTCTACAACAAAAACGTTTAATTTTTTTTTTTGAAATATCTTTGAAATTTGATAATTTGGCATATCGTTTGAAAATCCAAATTCAACATGTTTCTTGGAGAATTACTGTGATTGCTTGATTGTAGACTTTCTATTGGGGGAGGAATTGTTTGTTGCAACTTTCAAGTTTCCTGCATTTTTTCGGAAAAACTAATGTAGGATCTTTTTTACTTATTATCCTCGAAGAATAGAGATCAAAAGCTCTATTTGCAATTTTTTTTTCCATTAAAATTTGGAGATTTCGAGATAATTCAGACACCTAAAGGTTATCTTCCAGTTGCAGATATTCTGTTCCTTTTACCCAGATGTTGATTGGCTTTTGCATTTTATATATATTATATGGATATAATCCAATCATAATCAAAATTTCAATTTTGTGGGACCCTGATAAGTCAATTATAGTCTCAGAATTTCATTTAACAATAAGTAGCTATAAGTTAAAGCCTCCTAAATATTATATTTATTTAATCTGTTTAAAACCGCCATATTTTAAGTGGGATATTGCATCGATGTTGCATGTTTAGGGGTAACAGGGGCAATGAGGACCATCCTCACAGTAGCCACAGGAATGTCTCTTAGACGTCTTGCATTTGGTGATAATGGAGGAGGCAAGAATGAAGACGCAAAAAGACAAGGCAATTTTTGACAAGCCAAAAATGAACTCAGAGGATTACTTCGATCAACCAGCCAGAGACCTGTACTCAGTTAGATTAGAATTAGTAGTGTAATTAAATGAGTGAAAGAAATGGGGAACTAAATACAAAAAGAAAGAAGCTGCGCTGTCTGCAGATACTCCATGTCAGATGGCTCCCACATCAAAAAAAAGAATATAGTTCCTTGGCTATAAATGGGTATTGGATGTAACTCTCGAACGAGCTCGTATGAAAAACTTACCACGTTTAATCTTTTTCGATATGTAGACTTGACACTCTGACAATCAGAATTATTCCCAGAGCATACTCCACAGGAATCTAATTTTGCGTTTGAATACAATACTCCATCACATCCAAGATTGTAGCAAGCGCCCTAAATATTGTTGGATTTAAAATAAATCATTAAAATCTGGAATACTTAAGGGTAGAATTACTTGAATGCAGATATTCAAACTACTCTCGTAGGAGCATGGCGTACCATCCATTAGATTTTCATCAGTCACATACAGTTCCCTGGTTTCTTTGCTGATGCATATCAATTTGCATTTATTCTCGTCTGAAAGAAGGGGGCGTACTTTATTTAGGGGGTTTTTTATTCGAGTGGTATATCGAAAGAGATTTACGTTCTTCGCTTTCGTACGGTAACCAGGTCATGTTGCCCTTTCTTGTGTTTTCAAAATTTAACAGTTCGGGTAATCGGGCACACTGTTGGGCGCGAAAATCTTTTATTGGTTCTGGGCACGGGTCCAAAGTGCATATCCTCCATTCCTCAGCTGGACCTTCGCAGTTTGCACCTCCGTATAATGGACTATTTAGAATGAAAAATCGTAGTGATTATCATATTTACACTTAGAGGTGGACCGGCTGTATGTAACAACATGTTTTAAAGCAGTAATTACTGGCAATAAATTAGTAATTGGTCAATTAATATAATTGTGAAAATTTGACGGATAATAGCAAGTTGATCAAATTAAATTATTGGTTATTAAATCTCAGTACATCATATATAAAGATATCACAAGGACTCTAGCGAAATAATAGACGGGACAATTGTTTTAGGGGACACACTGGTTTCCCATTTTTAACCGAAAATCGAAAGAATTAAGTCAAAATCAGAAAGGACCTATTACCTAAACATGCATCGCTATCTCCCTCTAAAAAGGAAAAATTTTTTTTTCGAAGCTCTCTTGACCCTTCGAAATACCATGAATTAGCGACAAAAGTGAACCAGTCTATCCCCCAATTGAGTGGTGCAGGATGATACTTATTGATTCAAAAGAATGTTTTTCAAATATTTATGCGACTAACTCTTTCGACGATTGTACATCTTTCACTAATTCATGATTTTCTATATCTATTTTATGTCTGGTATTGTTTATATGTTGCGTAATGCTGAATGTTTCAACCCTCCCATAGCGATGACTTGCTATGTGTTCCTTATACCTAGTTCCGATCGCACGCTTTGTTTCTTCAATGTAAACTCTATCACAGTCGCTACAACCGGTCTTGTAAATGCCCGATCTTTCATTGAGATGAGGTTTAACTTAGGGTGTGATAGAGTTTACATTGGACAAACAAAACGTACGATCGGAACTAGGTTTAAGGAACACATGGCAAGTTATCGCTGTGAGAGACTTGAATCATGGAGCGTTGTGCAAGATTGAATTAATTAAAAAATTACAATCACCAAAAGAGTGTAGTACCTTCAGGTGGGGCACGGGGTTGGGATGACTTGTAATTATTTAGTTTTTCATAAATAAAATGTTTTCAAAAGTTTCCGAGTGATCGGATATTAATGTGTCTCTCGGTACATCATGTTTTAACTGTGCATATACGAAAATTAAAACTAGATTTTCTACACGTAGAGAAAAAAAAATGTTGAATTAATCAAAATCACTTTGTTAAGCTCAAATGCGTTGATGTGACAATATTTTTGTTTGACTTTACATAAATTAATTGTTACAGTAAGAATTTCTTTTAGTTAACATAATTTGTTGAACTAAAGAAACATTTTAGTTGTTATGATGAAACGAATTTCTGTTTATATTAACTCAAATAATTCTCTTAAAATTACGAAACTGTCATGATCAAAACTAAGCTTCTTGGTAGTTGTTTTAACAAAAGATTATGGTTAATCAAACACATACAATACTTTAAATTAAGATTTCCCGTATTTTTAATTTTAAGTGTATATCCTAAATTCGCACCGAGAGAAGAAAATGCATTCCGTCAACCAACACCCTTTTTTTCGAAAAATATTATTGCATTAACAGCATTTTTAGTTACTTTAACAAAATTCGTTCTATTGATATAACTATATTAGATGTTCCGTAATGTTTGTTGCGTTACCAAAATTGTCGTTAATCTCGCAAGAATACCGTATAATGAAGGCAATGATCAGTGTATAACAGTTTTCTTCCAATAGTAGCAAAACTTAAATAAGGTAGGAAATGTATTTCAGAAATCGTAGAGAAGATGGCTTTCCTTCCATTTCTCACCAGTAAATGACACATAAGGGTTATAAAGCACAACAGTCAGAGTTAATAAAATATTAATCTAGTGCATTTGCCAATCAAACATTCAACAGGAGGCGCGACCATTAAAGCAGCGATTGGTGGTGTGCAATGGCAGTGATGTCAGTAAAACTGCAATTTGTTGAGGGTTTTAAAAATATCCCGCCTTACAGATATTTTACACTTTAGGTTGTGAATGAGATGATAAATGTACAATACCAAGATACTTGAACATTTCCCCTTGTAAAGCGAATCAAAAAAATGCCCAATAGGTTGCTGTAGCAATAAAATAGTATTAACTAACAGCAATTCTGTTTTGGCTCAACATAATTTTCTTGTTTAACACAACAAAAATTGTTATTTTGACATAACAGATAATTCAATTTAACTTAAAATGTGTATTTAACCTAGCACACTTCTGCTTTTTATTTTAATGAATTCTTTTGGTTAATTTAACATGAAATAGTTGTTTATTTTACTCGAACAATTATTGCCCTAACAATATTGAATGTTTAAAATAAAATTATCTTGATTGTTAAAACAATGCCAAAAATATTATCAAATCTACACAATTATTTTAAAATTTGCATTTTGTTACTTTAACAATGATTTTTGTTTGACTGCATTTAACTCGAATTTCGTAGTTAAATACCGCGTTTTTTGTTAGATTAGCACATGTCCTTCTTTACGTGTATGCAAACTTCAAACAGGTATTTTACTTATTTTGTTTTCCACGTCAAAACTCAAGTCGATTTATTTCGGGCTGCATTAATCCAATTTAATTTAGCATAGATTGATTAGCCAATCCCAACGCATTTCTCTTCACTAAAATACACGGCATAATCAAAAGTCACTCTTATCTCTTAATCAGAGTTAAGTAAATTAATAAATTAATTTCGTCGGTAGATTAGATCCTCCTTAATTAAAATTCGCATATTTATGTATATAAACGACTAACGGCCTACGCATTAGCAAACAACATACTAACGGTGGATTATCGCATTTTCTCATTCTAAACTCAACACCTGTCCCACAGGATCTCGAACAGGGTCCCCAGTGTTCCCACTGGCTCCAGCCGCCATTCTGCGGATTGTGATGCACCGGGTTCCGACCGAAACGCTTCGTATCGACTTGTTCGCAGAATCCATTGATGCACCACTTTACAGGGAACGTAGAGATAAGTTATAAAATTGAAAATTCGCTACATCGAAGCTAATACCTTGTCAAATCCGCATTCTGTACCTTCGAGAGGGGGTCCTTTCTTCGTTTTGCACACTACAGGCGAATTCGATGGCCACACCATAGATGCGAGCATGTGTCTATGATATCGAACGATCTGCATAATGAATAACTGAAAGAAATGATCAAAATAATGTTAATCGGCGTATATTTGACATTTGTCAAAGTTAATTCATAATTTCACCGAGAGATGGCGCGGATTTTCAAATTTACTAATTGGCGTTGAATGAAATCGAACTACTTTATAATGTGCGTTTTTTTATTCAAACCGATGTTTCTTTTAAAACCAGTCTCAGATAACTTTGCTCTATTATACATCGCAAATACAGAAATATTTCTTCCCTTGGATTCTTGCACAGGCAGTTTGAGACACAAGTTACAGATTTACTAAAATACCTTATAAGCTTTTACTTTTATTCCACAAATTTGAATATCCTTTGCCATCAGGTGCCCCACATTAGGGAAGCAACTGTTATCCTGGAACAACTTAAAAAAGTTCCCTGTTCCAGGTTATTTAATCTGTTCCAGGAGGACTTAAACTATATCAACAGCTGTTAAGCTGTTCCATAACCTATTTATGTTGTTCCAACTCAAAATTGATTCTTAAAAGAGCGATTTTTTAAAATAGATTTCAAAACTTGTTTTTAAAACCATTTCCGTAACCAGATTTTAAAATCGATTTCCAGCTAGGTTAGAATTTTTGTTTGTAGGACATTAATGGCCATTAATCACCAAACTACAATTTTGCCATAAACCGGTTTCGATTCGCAGCCCTATCAATTATATTATCAGGAAACTCAAAACTGAAATTCGTTTTCTAACCTATTTTTACAGTTATTTACACCAGTTTCCGCTAATAAGAAACTTAGTTAGTAGAGGCTCAGCTTAAGGTGAACTGCAAGGTGAAATGAGGACTTATATGAAACGTCGCGCAAACATGAAAAGCTTAGCTAGGAGCTGATAGTAAACGGTATGGCGAACATGTACAGACAGTGTGCAAAAAAGTGACTTGTAACCAAGAAAGAAGGAGAATGTTGACTTTTTAATCTATGAACGGTTTTCGAGTTTCATTATTGTTGTCAGGTCGCAGTTCTCAGGAATATAAACAGCTGATTCATTAAAAGCAACACTATTGCCTGACAATTTGTTGTTTTAATAGATAAAAACATAACAAACTGTATGCATTCGTATAGTCCATAGGGAATGGTTATTCGTCTTAGATTAACCATGTTAAACTTTAAAATTATTTTTTATACCTACTACACTCTTCAAAGGATATTCAAATCAGCTTCAATCAGTTAGTATAAATAATGTTGTACATTTGTTTACCCTAAATCGCCGGAAAATTTAAGTTCGTCAACGTATGAAAAATTCTGCCCTTTCATTTAATTGTCTAGGTGTACCACAAAAAATATATTTAATCTCGTCCCAATTCATCATCATCTTCAAACATTTTGTTATTTATTAAGATACAAATAATAAAATCCCTACAAACAATAACAATAAACATCCTCGAAAACGCCGTAATACAACAAATAAAAGTCTTTCTTTCCACTATTGCCCGCAATATTGTCATTTTGAAACCAAAAGTGAGGTTAACTGACTTTAAGCCGGGCAATCTTTCGGCTTATTTTGAATAACACTTAACTGGTCCTTAAACAGTGGTGGCAAAAACGAATCATAGTTTAGGATTCTACTTAAGCCTTAAGTTAAGCTTAAGTATAACCGGTGCAAATAGCCGTTAGTGTGCTTATTTTGACAATTTTGACTTAAAAATATGATATGATGTGCAACTATTACATTAGGGGTACATTAGAATTAAATAACAATCACAAGTTGGTCAAGGAAAAAATATAATAAATAAAATATACAGTGTGCGGAGGTACAACATAGTCACTCGATGATAATACAGACTCACCACACAACAGAATACAATACAGGCAATAGAGCATCTATTGTTACCATTTATCTCGATTGTTGCATCTGTATCATGCTTCTATTGCGTGGTGTTCGTATATCAGCAGATGACTATATTTGTATCTCGCACACGGTATATTTAGGATGAGTATCATGATTATGTAGCATTACTTACCCCTCTCCAAATTCCATACGACATTGCTCATCTAAACTAAAAGATGATTGCAAGGTGTTATTTAGAATTATTTCTCCCATTTTCGGTGGTTCATTCGATAAGCAGGTCTTCTTGCTGTGAATTAAATGTGATTTTGTATTCTCAATCCAGGACAATTTAATTTAATTAATATTAAATCCTAGTAATTATAAATACACGATTTCTTCTCCGATTGTTTTGAAAGCGCTTTCTTATTCCTTAATAAATTTTACCTAACAAAGATTGTGATATGTACACTTTAAAAATGCGACATTCCACTATATGTTATTTTTATCATTCCTTGACAAAACAAGGTTACTAATCCATCATCTTACACCTTCCAAAACCGACAATAACGTTATAATTTGCATAGATAAAAGATGAGTGAGTAATTGGTGTTCTTTTTATGATCGCGCTGCTTTTCAGACAATACTGACCTCGCCTTTGGCTGTTTTTCATTGTGGCATTTATTATTATCTAAAGAAAAACAACATCTGACTTGCCATGAATGTACTAACTGAAGGAGAAATTCTGTATCTCTCATTGTCAACTGCATTTTTTTGTTGTAAATTATTGTCTGCAATTAGAAATTAATAGCTATACCTCGCTTTTCTGTGGACTTCCCTCTTCGAGCAATCCGACCAGGCGAACTTGTGAAAGGTCGAGGAGACCATCGGTGCCATGATGCTGCCGTAGAAGGCGTCACCTCCGCACGTGTTGCCAGATTTCTGCTCACCGTCGTGCGAGAGACCTAAACTGTAATTGCTTTTGAAGTTATTTACGGCACAGTGTTACAAACTTTGTTGTTATTAAGGTACACATTTATACAACGTTTTCCAAAGTAAGATATGAGTTATTTATGGGGAAATGATCCACCAATCATGTTAAAGAAAATGAGTAAAAATTAGTGCCGCAGAAATCGTTAGATATTAGAAACCGATTTTGGGTTAAAAGCGGTTATAGTTTGTCGCCAACAAGTTTCTATTCATAGCCTGTATTACGTGTAAGCAACTCTGCTGTGATTTATACGAAATTTCGAAACCTGTCCATTGTTATGGCAAAAGGGACAACTTTTAATCACGGGCTTGACGATTTAAAATTATTTCTGGAAGCGCAGCACCCCCACACTATCTTTCAATTATATTATTTTTCATGCAAATGTAACCAAACCAGGAAATAAATATCGTTCTTTTTTCTGTTACAGCATAGTTCAATCATTGGAACTGTATATTTTGAAACCTTTTAGTGATTAATAATTCATTGTTATTAATTAAATTGTTTTTTTTTTTTAAGATGTCTAAGTAAACGAAATCTCGTCAATATTGTCGGTTTTGGATGCAAAAGGAAACGAATCAAAGTATTTTGCCTCACTGAAATAAAAAATAATGATGATCTAAGCAATCTAAGCAAATAAACACTAATTGATATTACCATAAGAAATCAAACTAATCTATTAATGTGTGATGTAAATTTAGAAGACAAGATACGTATGTGTCAAGTTACAAGCAACTCTTAGGCTGCGTGTTTGAGATTGTTGCAATAAGACGTTTGATGCCTAAATAACGATTTAAAACGATTTTGTTAAGATTTTTCAAACCCATAAAGTTATTAATTTTCTTTAAATAAGAATAATTTTCCACAACCGTTCCAACCATTAATAATAATGATTCCTTCTGGTTCCTATTTCCTCTTAACTGAACTTTGCTTCGTCTCTTCATATTATTTTAAATAAAAAAAATATCAACCTTTGTTTTATAAAAATTATCTTACAACGCATTTTTTTTTATCTAAGTTGGATTAAAATGGATACTATTATATTTCAAAATTTTATGAACAGATGCTTTCAAGGTGCCCACATCTTCAGAAGTAGCAGGTATTGAACTACTGAGATGTGTTTCAAAATGCCATAAAATATTGATCCTATTTTTCTTATCTTTCTTCATAACACTGCCAGTTTTTTTTTAAATCTATTGGTGGCAAGTAAGAGGAGTCTTCCATTGAATTCCTGACAAGCTTTTTCTGAAATTTTTAGGCATTCTCCAGGGCTATAGAATAAATTTAAAATATTGAGATTAAGATAAACTTTAATATTTTTCACTGTTTGGTTTATATATTGCAGAGTAGTATGTACTTTTCTGGGTATTAAACGTATAGAAAACAATGATATTTACTGGCAATAATAATTGATCATAATATCAAAGGCATAATCCATCATAATGTAAAAATATTCGACCATTTGGAAATAAATTAATAATTTAAAATATGATTATTAGAGGCTATAGGGAATCTTATAGACCAGGGGTCGCCAAACTACGGCCCGCGGGCCAAATCCGGCCCGCTGCGTATTTCAATCCGGCCCGCGCAAGTTGTAAGTACCAAGCGGTTAATTCAGCTATTGCCGATAGTTTTTCTCACCCACAAATAAGGGCTTACGAAAATTATTGTGCCGGAAGGTATCTACATCTACTATTCACTGACTGATAGTCAATTGATGTCGCGGTAAATAAGTCCGGTTAATTCATTTACTATGAACGCTTTCGGCGTACTTCCCAATAATATTTTTAACCTTATTTAGAATTAAATTTTAAATATTCATGAATAGATTTGCGATAACGCTGAAGTAGTGTGCCCAAAGAAGAGAGTTTGTTTTTCTGTTGACCTCTCAGCTCAAGCGACTGTCAGATAAATTGAAAAGGCAAAAAATGTCTAGTGTTTTGTTAGTTCTTGATGAGTCAACAGTCATTGTTGAAACTGCCCAAGTATTTTTGTTTTGTGCAAAGCTTTCAATAAGTTATTGCATAATTCATCAAACGCCATCAAACTTTATTGGCTCTCGGCGAGTTAACCATCGCCAATTCGATGGTGCAATAGTGGAAAAGTTTTATTGAGATTTTTGGAACTCAGAGAAAGTATTAATATTTTTTTAAATGAGAAAGAATTTCTACAATCGTTCCGTCCATTAATAGTAATTATTCCTTCTGGTTTTTATGTCCTCTCAACTGAACTTTCGTCCCTTCAAATTATTTTAAATAAAAAGATACTAACATTAGTTGAAGTATTACAAGAAAAATATGTCGCAATTCATTTCTTGTGATCTAGATTGGATTAGAATTCCTAAAAATGGATCCTATTTTACTTCAAAATTTTCTGGTCAGATGTTTTCAAGGTGCCCAAATCTTCAGAAGTAGCATGTATTGATCTACTGAGATGTGTTTCCAAATGCCCTAAAATAGTGAAATCTTATTTTTCTTGGCTTTATTCATAACACTACTATAGGCTTCCCTTTTTTATTAATAAATTTTTGGTTTATTGCGTAGTACTTGATTGTTTTATCATCGTTTATTCCAGCATCTTGTTTTCTGTTTCTTCCAATGTTACTCTTAAATATTTAATTTCCATTTGCTCTATCTTAGTATCATTTATTTCAATTTTAGTTTCAACATTCTGGTTTCCGAGGATTTTAGCTTTTTCTATGTTTATTGTCATGCCCTCTTCTTCCATGTTTCTTTTCCATATGTTCAAATTTTCTTTGTTTTTCACTGTCTGTTATTATTACCACATCGTGCAAAGATTCCATTAGGTAGCTATTTCAATCCTCTGCAAATTCTTATATCACACAAACACTTTATTAACTTTTTATTCGCATTTTGCCTCATTTTGCAAAATGCGAATCAGATGAAGATAAACTTTTAATATTTAATATTTACTGTTTGGTTTATATATTGCGTACTTTTCTAGGTATTCTAGGAGTTTCTAGGTACTATTATTATAATATTTACTAGCAATAATAATTTATTGTAATGTTATTTATAATCCACCAGGTAAAAAATATTTGACCATTTGGAAAAGTTAATAAATAATAGGAATAGTTTAAAATAAAACCACTGAAGCCTATACGGAATGTTGCAGAAAAATATAAGAATATACGGGGTGTTTTTGAAAAAAAATAAGTTCTGTAACTTTAAGATTTTTTGACGAGTCAGTAATTTTTAAACAGCCTGTATGATACGACGGAAACTTTTTGGTACATTGTTTTCGGTTCAATAAAACACAGAGGAACACTTAATAAAAAATATACACGTTAGAGTTTACAACTGGCCCGCTGAACTTAATTTTCGTTACGATTTGGCCCTGTCCTAAAAAAGTTTGCCGACCCCTGTTATAGACAAATATAAGAATATATAGGAAAAATTAAATTTTGTAACTTAAATTTCTTTGATAGTCAGTAATTTTTAGACATCTGTTTGGTACAACGGAAACTTTTTTTACATTGTTTTTCGATTTATTCTTACTAATAGAAACGCTTAATAAAAAATATACCAATTAGAATTTACAACCTGGCCCGCTAATTTAATTTTTGTCATGATCCGGCCCTGTCCTAAAAAAGTTTGTAGACCATGCCCTAGAGAGTTTGTCCAAGTTAATCGCAAATACCCTGTTGTAACCTGTATAATATCGGTAACACTTACGTGTGCGCTATCTCGTGGGCAATAATGAAAGCACTCGTCAGTCCTTCGTCCCTGTTCAGCGTACAGCTGCGCTTCGGGTCGCAAACGCCGGCCACCGGGGCGTATCCGGAAGGGCCGCCGATATCAGGTCGCGTCAGCCACACGGCGATATATCGTGCACGGCGTCGCCGGGCGAGAGGGACGCGTGCAGGCGCCTGTTCCAAGCGTTCACGTTCTGCAGCGACCTCTTCGCGTCGCCTAATCGAATCACCGAGTCTCTCCTGGATTCGAAGAAGTATAATCTGGTTATGACGAGCTGTAGGTTCGCGTCCAGGGAGGGGTCCTGGTAAATCGCGTTAACCTAGAAAAGCGTAGGAGGCGGCGTAATGAGTATTGAATGAGCCGGAAATTGGTGCCTGTTTCCTGCGCGAGTTTTTCGGGCGGAAATATTTCAGCACCGGAGGCAGTTTCGGCTCGCCGACTAGAGTGGTTGTTGTCGGGAAGTTTATTATTGTTACGATTATCAATATTATTTCAAGAAATGAGGCGACTTCAAGATAAGGGAATGACGTTGGAAAGTACAATCGAAAACAATTTGAAATCCTGTCAGTTCGCTGCAAAATTTTATCATTGTCATTAGCAGACTCTGAATGAACTGACAATGATTGATTATTGTTATCACTGCAGATTACCAAATCAATAGCATTTAATACAGAAAGACAATCTAAAAAATAACTATAGCTTCTCACGATAAGATAAACTGAGAGCATGACAGGCTTTACTAGTTTTGTGCAAAGAAATCTCATTTTATTTTTTTTTTCTTATTACTTTTTATATTAAAATTATGTTGAAATTTATGATCAAAATTAATGCACTATTACATTGTAAATTTACAATTAACTTTAAATCGGATTTAATGTATCATTTTAATGGAAGTTTACTGGCAAATTTACATTCGATGTCTTTCCGTATCTGCATTTTTTTCTCTATATTTCCTATAACGTGCTGAATAAAGAAATATTATTATTATTTTATTATATGTGAGAAAGCATTGTTCACTGTATTTTTGAGCTATTTAGGTAGAGATTCTAGGAAAATCACACAAAAAGCCATGACGTAATAATCGTAGAAGCAATATTTTCAGTTCGAAAACAAAAATATTTCAATATGTGACTCTATTGAGAATAATAGCATTTTAATAATAAGGCGTTTATTATCCAACAGTAATAATAATTACTTTTTACAGGATAACATCGGTACAAAAAAAGAAAATTCAAAGTTAACATGCGTGTGCAACAACAAAGGGAAAAAGAAAAGAAGATAGTATGCTTAACGAGTTGGAACAAAATAATAAACTAGAAACTAAATATATCTAATACATAATACAGTAGGCGAGTGTGCAAAGGTAATAAAAAAAGAAGATAATAAATATATAATACAAAAAAAAAAAACAGTTATACAGTTAACAGAAAAAAAATTAATGAAATGATTCTTAGTCAAACTTTTGAATTAATAATTTCTTAAGCTTATCACTAGTCATATCGAAAATATCCATATCAAAGCAAAAAGTATTAACATTACGACACATTGACAAAATTGGAGAAAACATATAATTATGTGTATTAGCAACTGTAGTAAAAGGTTGCTGGGTTCTAGAAGTGATACGTGGCACATGAAAATTCAGTTTTCCCAATAAACATGGATCACTTATTTCACCATGCAGTAATTTTATAAAAAAGTATTTGGGCTATTACCCTACGATTTTGGAGAGTATTGAAATGAAATTCCTTACATAGAGCATCATAGCAATAACCGTGGGCAAGGAAAACTGTGTATCTACGATAATACAATGTTTTTAAAAAATTACACTGAACACTTTCTATTAAATCGATGTACTTAGTATAATACGGGTGCCATACCACAGAGCAATATTCAAGCTTAGCTCTAATAAAACAATTATAAAAACTGATAAGCGGTTCAATACTATGAAAATTTCTAGTACTACGGGTTAAAAAGCCCAACAGTTTAAAACATTCCCCTGTAATGTTGTACATATGTTCATTAAAGGTTAATTTAGGGTCGAAAGTAATTCCCAAATCTTTTACTCTCTCACATGGATCTAGAACTATATGATTAACGTTATAATTGTATTGAAGAATCACGGTATTCCTGGTGGAGGACATCGTTTTACATTTGGCAATATTCAAATGAAGACAGTTAGACCGACTCCAATCAAATAAAGATTCCAAATCCGCCTTTTTTGTTTGGCGTAAATAATATTTGTTTTAATAAAATAGTTATTTGTATCACTAGGCCAGAAACTACAGTTTTGCGAGTATGAGTACGGTTTGTACGAAATACAAGTACGAATACCTGCAAAAGAGTTTCTGGCCGTGTGATACACAATGTTTTTTGAGACGACAAATCTTAATTTTGAATTGAAAATAGTAAAGAAATTTTGACACTAGGGAGTTGACAGTACAAGTTGGCACACATGTTACATACCTTAGTATTTTGTTTCCGAGAATAAATCTTTTTCTATAATTTTCTTTCTAGTTTAATATCTATTTATCAATAATAAGTGCAATGAAGAATCTAGTTCATCTTAGCATGGTTAAACAGTAGCTTAATAACAATTTATTACACGTCTGTCATGTGGAATCTAGTGTGGCCAACTTTTAGTGACATTTTTGCCTGCTGCTTTGAACTACTGCAAAATGAAGGCGCAAAATACCGTTTTATTAGTACTGTAAGAATTCGAAATTCCATTTGGTATAATGTGAAGTATTTCAATTCATTTTATTATTAAGCTGTTTATAAGTAATGTAGAATCTGCTGTAACAGCGCCTTCCCACGGGAAATGACAATCTATTTTGTTTAAAGTCTTGCATATTTAAGATAATACGGTATTTATTTTAACGTCATCTGTCACTCTGTCACAACTGTATGATATAATTGCTGATCAGCGAATCCCACATTACTTACATTACATTACATTTTTGCGCCCTCCTGTAGAGAGAAGTGGAACGAGTAACGACCAATGACGTCACAAGTTAATTTATAAAAACTCTTTACATTGCTATTTGAAATTAATTAGTTCGCGGGGATCGAATCAGCTTTAGAAAATAAGCTCGCGACCCCTTTCTTCGTCTAGATAGAATTCTAAAATTTTCCCAAGTTTGGAAATTCATTTATGTTAAAACTGTTCGAACAAACCCTTTTTTTGTGTATGTTCTATAAAACTATTGTGCCTTTAATATTTTGGATTATGGGAAGATTAAATTACCCACATCGGTTGCTAAGATGTTCTAAAATTTTGCTTAAAAACTAACCATTGCAAACACCTAGAAACCGTAACTCGTTCTCTCATAACAATCCTTAGCTAATCTCAACTATTAAATTGCCAAAAATTCAAGTTGAGCAAATTATTCTTTCTAATGTCACTGATTGTGAGTATAAATGGATTTCTATTTGGTGTTGTCTTTGAAATTTCAAATGCGAGATAAATCTGTGTTCAAATAACACTTTTTCTTTAGATGCATTAATGAATGTTATGTAATTGATTAAAATTATTGTAATCTGGGAAACCAAATAACAGAGATATCTTTTAGGTAAGTATGATAACATATTAACAGATAGATGCAGCTGTTAGCTGTTATATTTATATGCTATTGTATCGGGCACCCGATTAAACTTTTATTTACTTTGTAAAAAAAAATAAATTCCCCGTGAATAAAATAAACTAAAAAATAAAGGAAGACAACATTCCTAATAAACATATAGAAAATAAGACACCGATGCGATGGTTTGACAAACAAAGTTATCTGATGAGGTATAAATAACCTATTTTAATTTTTATATCTGCATTAACTTACGATATTCATAAGTGATAAGATGTACTGCTTAACTCTATCTTTTCCATGAAAATTAATGACGGTGTAATCCACAGCTAATGCAATTTCTAACCACTGTTGTGCAGTCGATGATGGTCCACTGAATTTTTTAGTATCTACGAAGTAGAAAATACATATTAGTAAGTTAATTGAATGCTAAAACGGCATAGCTCACACATCGAGGTACTTATCCTCGATTTACGAACTGCTCTAGGTACTTTTGTACCTTTTTTTCGTGATACGAACTTTATTCAGTCCACATTTAACCTCGAGATACCAACTTGAATTCGACATACAAACTTTGATGATATATGTAATCCAATAATATTTTCTTTCGATATTTTTAAATTAAAATATACTTACGATGCGATGCTCTTTAGAAACCTATTCGAATATTGTTTGGTATACAATAAACTCATTTGTGTATTTATACTTTGCCGCTTGAAAAGAAAAGAGAGTTAGACTCACTATGTTATGACAAGGAAGAGAGACGGCGTGGAGAAAAACGCGCCTAATCAAGGGCCAAAATTTATGGTAAAGCATTTGTGAACTGTTATCGTGTAGTGAAAGAAAGCTACTCACAGCTGAGAGCGATTTTCTACTAGTCATAGCTAGTTATTACGAGGTGTGTACTAATACCTTTTTTGAAAAAGTTAATAACAAAGCTTGAGCAACTAGACAACTATTTACAGAGTGAATTGCTGTTACAGTACAAAGATGTCTAAGTACGAGAAGAAGGTCTATTCGAGAAACCTCTCTTATTAATGGACAATGCTCCAGCTCATCCACCAAAGTTGGACGAAGATTTAGTTGACCTCCTTATATCACCCCTAATCTACAACTAAAGGATCAGTAGGTTATAGCAAATTTCAAAAAGCTGTATATGTTTCAAAGATGTTTTGAAGTTACCACAGACACGGAATTCTGAAAAGATCATTTTAACATTCTTCATTGTTTAAGACTGATTGAGAAGACGTGGGGAGATCTTTCTGTGAGAACTTTAAATTCAGCCCGAAAAAGTTGTGGCCTGAGGCTGTCAAAGAAAGTGATAAGGAAATAAATGAAGAAGTTTTTGATGCAGTTATTTCCTTAAGTAGGACCATGGATTTGGAAGTTAACGAAGCAGATATAGAGGAACTGATAGAAGAACATGCTATGCAGTTAACTACCGAAGAGTTGCAGGAATTGAAGCAAGTACAGCAGGAAGGAGAAATGAAGAAGATGTATCACCGGGGGATCAAGACGACAGAAGTAAGAAGTGAAAAATTTCAACAAATGAACTAGATGAGAATTTTACAGTTATGGAATCAGCTGAACGAAACTGTGATTAAGTGGCATCTAGATGAAGCTGTTGCTGCCAGAGCAACTAATCTTTACAATGATAACGTTAAGCCGATTTTTCACCAAACTGACTAGTCGAGTTTCTGTTTTGTTCATAGTTTTTAGGAGTTGGAAAACAAATACAAAATTGAGGCAAATCCAAGCTCTTATTTTCACCAAGGGAACTACATTTTGTTCTGGTTTTGTTTTTGTTTTCAGTCCATTTCAATTAGATGATGGTGAGTTTTGTTTTACTCAGTAACAAATTTAAGCAAGAATTTTTAAAACATCTATTTTATGCTAAAAAATAACCATATTCCTATATCTCAATAACTCAAAGGCACTTGCCATTTACACCGATCGTATACGACGTTCCAAATGTCAAAAAGTGATATCATTTTTGAAAACAACATCGTCGGATATGTCGAAAACAAGTGCATTACAAGTGATGCGACAGTATGTAAGTTAGTGAATCTGAAAAGTACTATAGAAAATTTGACACTTCGACACGACACTGTCAAAACGCGACACTTTCGATCCTTACAGAATAAGGCCCCAGGACAAATATTGGGCTACATTTTTTTTTTATTCAGAAAAAGAAGTGATGGAATCCAAACTAATACTACATACCTCATAAAATGTAAACAGATTAAAACTATAAAACACAACTGTTTCCACTAGGCAGACATAAGTTCATAAACTTATCGAAACCTTTTGATGTTACCGCTTTCGTTCGAGACACCAAAAACAAAACAGCAACAGTCGCCTAAAACTAGAGTTGCGAAAAAGTTTGCAAAAAGTTACGGTGTTTTTTGTGACACGTGTTTTTGTTTCTGTTTTGTACACTTCTCACAGGAAAAATCGGGACACCAACAATTCAGAATTTTAAAATTTCTTGATTGTAAATGCAACTTTCGGAGAACGTATTCACTTATCATAGCCATAAATCACTTAATTATGTATATTACTGCGATCAAAGGTAGCGACTAGAAATTTAAACAGAAAAATAAATATATAGAGAGAAAAAGGTTTATGTATAGAATAAACAAATCGGAGTTTCGGTGGCGGCGTTTCCTTTAGAAATACCAATGAAAAAAAAAATACATAACAAAAAGAACTCTTGAATAGACGGCTTTATTTAGAAATATATATGTATTTAACTTGTTTGATGTTATGTAGAGATAATTCTTTTTTAAGAAAACATGTGGTGATGGGATTTTATTATTTAAAATTATGCTATTCGTTAGTGCTGCTTTGATATTAGTTACTTACTTAGATTTATGCTCGCCAGTATTAGTTTAGCAATAGATAATATGTCAGTCAGTCTTCTCAGTTTTGGGATAATGTGATTTTCACATATTTATTGACTACACTATTATTGATGTATTAATTACTATTGTTGTGTAATATTCTTAAATATTGTATTACTATGAAGATTTCTTCTATGTATAAAAAATTACCAAAACCAGGTTTAAGATTATTTATAAAATTCTTAAATAAAGCAATTAAGTTCGCAAAGAAATTATTTATTTTATGAACTCTCCGTTTATTGTATTTTCAGGAAATATATCTTAGCTATCGCGTATGTAATCTGACGTCGTTGATGTATTTTCTTGAAATATGGCCAACACTGGGTCTCTTTACAAACTGTCTTTATGTAGCACAAGTTTATTAACAATTATTTACAATATTATTGGATTTATAATACATAACAAACATTGTAAGAAAGCATATTGTTCGTCAATCTCAGTTAGTGCTAAAATATTTATTTTTGAATTTGATACATTTAATACTTTTTCGTTGCTACTGCTTGAAGCTGTGCTACAGACCAAAAATGTTGGCTATAATTTTTTAATACATAGAAAATTTTTTTCGTAGTAATACAATATTTAAGAATACTAAACAACAACAATAACGAATACATCAATAATAGTGTAATTAATTAATGTGAAAATCACATGGATCAAAAACTCAGGAGGCTGATTGACATATTGTTTATTGCTAAAGTGTTACTTGTGGGCATAAATCAAATTAAGTAACTAATATCATAGTAATAGGTAATATAATTTTAAAATCCCATCGCCATATGTTTTCTTAAAAAAAGAATTATCTCTACATAACATCAAACAAGTTAAATATGTATTTCTAAATAGTGCCGTCTACTCAAGAGGCCTTTTAGTTGTTATGTATTTTTTTTGCATTAATATTTCCGTATTCGGTATTTCTAAGGAAACACCGCCATCGAAATTCCAATGTGTTTATTTAATGTATAAACCTTTTCCTCTATATATATTTATATTTCTGTTTAAATTTTTAGTCTTTACCTTTGATCGCAATAATACACACAAAAAAGTAATTTATGGCTTTGATAAGTGCATATATCCTCTGAAAGCTGCACTTACACCCAAGAAATTTTAAAATTCACATTTGCTGGTGTCCCGAATTTTCCTGTGAGAAGTGTACGTTTGGTGGAATACCGGCTTTATCAACCATTTCAGAAGAAAATTGAGGAAACGGTAGATTTAACCAACACTGGAAAGATATTTTGCAGCTCCTACTATTAAGAAACGGAAAGAAATGCATAACTGATGATTGTTAAGCATAAAGTGTAAATTTGAAATATTTACAGTTTCTCTGTTTTCAACATAGATAAAAAAATAATGTAATAGAAACTGTGGAAAACATTAGAATACATATTTATTTAAATTTGTTAATCTTTCTCTATTTTTTATATCACCTGGAATTTTTATATTCCTTGGCCATATTTTTAGGCATTTTGCTTTATTTTGAGCTCTGAAAGAGAATTTCGAGAGCCACGGCTAGGAACGAATGCGCAAATAATGATAACGTATAAGGAAACGTTCTTTTCAAAGTAATACGGTTTCTTCATTAAATTTTTATCCCAAATAGATCGTGAAATAAAGGTAGTAAACGAATGGTGTGAGAAATCATATACAAGTATTATATAGAATCAATAATAATATTATTATTTTACTTTTACTACCAAATTGTTGAAAAACAAGTAATAATTATTTAATACCCCATGACTTACTGATTATTCTGGATTCCCAGGCCGAATCCACAAAATATCCTGTAATTTCCGGATCAATTTCCCAATCCAAAAAGTAATATTAAAAACTGGTTCCGAGAAACCGCCAACAGCTTCTGTAGTGTTATTCTCTTCGAAAGTATCATCAATCCCTTCATCGTCAAAATCTATGGTATCTCCCGTCAAATTGAAAAATTCCCATTGTTTATCGTTTAGAATATTGACCGATCTTTTCAGTCTATTATTATAGAGAATATGGGGAATGTTCCCTCTTGTCCCCGTCATATTGTACGGTTCAATCAAGTAACTATCGTGCCCGATCCGCAAGTACCCCTGATCTCAGAACCACATATCGAAACGCTGACAAATGATAAATCTTCGAATCCCTGAAGTTTGCCAAATCTAAATTGGCATTTCTCTAAAATATCTTTTCCGTCTTCGAAAACTGTTGCAACCTCTATTTCATCTTCGTAATATATTTTGAAATTTTCGTGCAAATTTAAGCTAGACTCTTCTTGATCCAATTCCAATACCCAATCGTTCAACTCGACTATTTTGGAAGGCACAGTTTCTTCGTAATGGACGCTGCTAGAAATATCTCTCCTGCGCCTTTTAGTGGAGTCGTACATTTTTGGAAACACTATTTCACTATCGAAAAATGTTTGAGTATCAGCGTTCAAATAGTCATCAAACGTTAAGGAGTTAATCGCGACGAATTGGACGAGGAAAACATAGAAGCACAACATAGTTTCACGCACCGTAAAGCGTTGGAAAAGTAAACATAGATTCTGCTATGGTTCGATGTGCTTGACTGACTAACTAACACTTGCTTGATGTGTAACAGGGCGACAGATGCAGTGTTTAGTGTGAGATGACACAAATTAATTGCTGTCTTAATTGGTCGACCGCCACGAGTAATTGAAATGTTCGTCTTGACTTCTTAAAACAAACAGTAATTGAACGATTGCGCATACCCATAATAAAATATCAAATGGGATTATCGGATCCACTATGATGAAGGCTGCATTAAAGATGCTGCAGAAAAAAGAAGTAGGAAGCGCATCTGGAACTGATGGAGAAATAAAAATCTGGTGTGCCATAAGGTCGTGTTTTTTTTTATATCTTATAATACTAACATTGCTTTTTGTGATATTGCGATTAGGTTTATTGAAATAGCTGTTTTATTTTATTTATTTTCATTTCTTAATCTAAACGTGTTATGGCAAATTATATAATTGTAAAATATGCATATTAAGGCGGACCTTATTTATACAGTGACCGGCATAAATATTGCAACATATGGGAAACTTTTTTATTATTAAAATATTCCAAATTCTTTTTGGGTGGATAAGTTATGTATGTCTAGGAACCTCAAAATTTGTTTTGACATACGTCACGTGACCACTAGTATGGCGATAAATTTAAAAAATATGTTATGAATTTCCAAAAAGTGAGGTTAGATGACATGATACTCCAAAAAAGTTATTTGAAAAAGTTGCTTAGAATTCAATTCTGAGGCTCTGTGCAAATTTTTGTGAAGTTATTTAATAAAAAATAAAAATCACATTTTTTCCAAATATTGTTTAATTGAATTACATATTTCAATTTTTCTCGTTTTTAACAGCTCAACTACAGTAATATTTCTAAATTTGGTTGATGCTCAAACAATTTTGTCAATTTTTGCATAATTAACAGAGCGAAAAATAGGCATAGTGTTAAAAGCGACTAACATCAAAGTCAAATTTCAAGGAACTATAACAGATAAGACGGACACAAATAAAGGTGTGAAACAAGGGGACCCAATCTCTCCAACGCTATTTAATTTGACGCTTGAAGGATCAATGAGAAAGGCAAAACTACATGACAAAAATATCATAGAGAATCCAGTGCAAGTAGTAGCATACGCCGACGATGTGGCAATAATAGCGACCAGTCTAAAAGATCTGATGCAAGCAGTTGACCGACTAGAAAAAACAGCAAGGGACTACGGATTGGTGATTAACGAGGAAAAGACAAAATACATGAAAATAGGAAAGGAAGAGGAAATAAATTACTTAAAAACGCATCAACATACATTTGAAGCAGTTAAGACGTTTAACTATTTAGGGGTAACAATAGGGCAAGAAGCGAGAGATAGAATAAGAGAAAGAATTCAGAAAGGATATCAACTATGGAAAGGAATAAAGCACTATTGAAAGCAAAGGTATAAATAAACAGACAAAATAAAGATATACAAGACCCTAATAAGACCAGAATGAATTGAAGAATGAAAATATAGTAAAATACATAAAGGCACAAAGACTTAATTGGGCAGGACACATTATGAGGAGAAGACCGACTGAAATAATTAGAAGAATACACAATGGATCCCATTATGGCCAAGAAAAGAGGCAGGCGAGAAGGACTGGAGAGATGAGATAGGTGAGGATGCACGTGCCTGGCAATAATGGACTGGAGGACGGAATGCCGGGCAGAACGAAATGAGAGAAATAATCAAGAGAGCAAAAACCAGCAAAAGCTATAAAAATCGAAAGAAAAGAAAGGAGAAACGAGGAATAATCCACCTCATTAAGCGGATTTTAAAAAACGCTCTAAGCGTTAGCCATAATCCTAAGGATGATGATGATGAACAGAGCGAAAACTGAAAAGTACCTTTTCGATGTGACAATTGTTGTTGCAAGTAGACTGTATATAGTACTAATAAATGAAATTTCGCAAACATTTTCATTCTCAACTACTTAGCAAACATTATTTTTATCAAAAATTATAATACTTTTTTTTTAGTTTTCTGCATTACAGTGAAAACCGTTAGTTCAAATCTGGTAACGCTACATGCACCTACCGAATAATAAACAGTAGGTGAAATAAAAATGGTAGTAATAATTATTCATTTACCAGAAAATTAAAATAGTTTACTACATTATTTGCTGTTTCTAATTTCAAAGCCTACCTTACTTATAAGAAACAGAACGATATGTGTGCCTAACAAGTTGTTCATTACTATTATTTAAATGTTTTTGCTTAATTAAAATTTCACTAAAATTAAGTAGGTACCTACCTTATTACTAATCATTTACTTTTATTGAGTTTAATAGATATTGAACTATTTTTATTTTACTTACTATTTATTATTTCTTGTTCTTTAATTTCAAAACCTATTTTAATACCTTATTCAGTGCGCGCATGTAGTGTTATGAGTTATTAGTTTTAGACTAACTGTTTCCACTTTAATGCAGAAAACAAAATAGTGTTATAATTTTCAATAAAAGTAATGCTTATTAAGTGGTTTAAAATAAAAATATTTGTAAAATTTTATTTATTACTTCTAGATACAGTCCCTTGCAACAACAACTGTCACATCGAAAAGGTACTTTTCAGTTTTCGCTCTGTTAATTATGCAAAAATTGACAAAATTGTTTGAGTATCAACTAGATTTAGAAATATTACTGTAGTTGAGCTGCTAAAAACGAAAAAAAATTAAATACGTAATTGAAGTAGTAATCAATATTTGGAAAAATTGTAATCTTTAAATTTTTTAAAGTACCTTTACAAAAATTAGCGTACGGCCTCAGAATTTAATTCCAAGCAACTTTTTCAAATAGCTTTTTTAGATATCATGTCACCTAACCTCACTTTTTGGAGATTCACAGCATATTTTTTAAATTTACCGCCATATTAGTGGTCACGTGACGTGTGTCGAAATAGATTTGGGGTTCTAGACATGAAAAACCTATCCCAAAAAAAGTTTTAGTATATTTTAATAATAAAAAAAATCCCATATCTTGCAATATTTATGCCGGTCACTGTATAAATAATACTTAAACAAAAAAAAAGTTGAGATTTTATAGGAACATCATTTTTTTCCCTGTATTAAGAAATATTTTTTTCTGTGTACCTACGAGGAAAAGAATAAGCTATGCCTGAAATTGGTAAAGTGTAGCAATCTTTTGAAACAGCTAGTTGTTCCAGCTTTAGTAATAGTTATTTAAGTTAGAGTGTGGCAGGTGTCTCATTTATCTTAAATTTTTTGGCCGAGAAAAATATTCAGAAATTCTTACTTGATAAATAATTAATACGCCAACAGTAGTCAGTAGATGTAGATTGGTACACTGAGGAAATGAGTAAGCGAACGATTCAAAACGCGACGAGCAAAAGAGAAGATATCGGTTCCTTTCCCCGCTTACCCTCCCCCCTCTAGACGCCTTCCCAAGCAGCAGGGCATTTTCTTTCATTTACTTGCGGACGTTCGGACGTAGCATATTGGAAGTAATAGCAAAGACACCGGTGACGTTATACTGTCGACAGGTGTGCTTTGAGCAATCCGGACCTGTCTGTTTGTTTGGTTACGGTGTGAGGAGAGAAAATGCTGTGCGTTTTTACTGGTGCATCAGCTGACAGATGTGTTTACGTTGACAAGGCCAAAAACAATTTTAAATACAAAATATGTTAATCGCCCTGCAGGTTGACTGCCAAAAAATCACCCAAAGCCATAATTGCATTATTTATTGTCTAATTTAGAAGACAATGAAGCAAATAAAATAGTTAAAGGAATACTGTCAATTGGCCTAATAAAAATATTATTAGGAATACGTTCAGCAGGAAGATTTTTGTAATGGCAATGTATATAATATGGAAATTTTTTGAAATGTTTCTTATAAAGAATTTTCTATGATTTCTAGCCGAATCATTATTCATTTCAGAATTATGTAAAATTTTGTAGATATAAAAAAAAACAAGGCTTACACTTATTATTTTTTTTTAATTTTTCCATACAAGTCAATTTACAACAAGAAGTTGACAGTCCACTTTCTTATAAATCTCTCAAACGACAGTACCATTCCGAATCCTTTGAGAATCGTATCGACTCCTGATGACCTTCCAGAACCGTTTCCGATATTACAGAAGCTATTCTCGCAACAAGTGGTGCAGGAATGCAATTTAGTCCTCTCCCCAATCACTATACAGCCAGGTTCGCAAGTTTTGGTGCAATTCCTTTGCAGCAACCAAAGTTTCGGTTTCCAGTGATATCTTCAGTGCTTGCCGACATGGAGATGCTTTTAACCTAAGCAAATATTATCAGATTTATGCGATTTTAATCTTTTTACGATGCTACGGACCTTGCAGGTTCTCTGATCGTTGGAACATTTCACATTGAAGCTGGTCACGTTATCCTTCAGATCCTGGCAACGCTCCCCGTCGATCATGGTGTCGCATCGAAAACAGTAGAGGTCGCTCAACTTCTGTAGGGCCTCTTTAGTCCGATGCTCGGTGAGGACGTTCGCTTGCAATATGAAACACGACAAATCGATAAATTCGAGATGGTCGCCATGGTGACGGCATCGCGGTGAAGAGGTTGATTATCCCCGGGGCGTAAATTAATAAAATATGATATTTAAAAGGAAAATAAAAGCGATTTCAAATGTTAAAGCGTGAAAGGAGGATGGAAAAATAAACTTACGCCAGATCGAACATAGCAACAAAAACTTCAAGACGATGTTAATAATATCTTCTCGCTTCTCAGTCGTACGGAGCATACTTCCTCGGTTCTTCCGCGAACGTACACTTTACAAACGCGGGCATTTTCACTGCTCTTCGGCGTGTAACTTCAGATCGTGCGGTTTTGTTTTGCTATCCGGCGCCATCTTCGATTCGGGGCATTCGTAACCGCCATCTGTGCGCGCGCGCCGCTAGCTTTCAGTCGATACTCGGTCGCAACTGTCGAAATGGACTATCCGGTAAAAAGAAATAAATATTTACGATTTGGATATGGTTTTTTTGGGTTTTCTCATTTCGCCCTTGATAACTGCGTTTCGTTTGGGGTAAATCCCTCGAGTAATGATTGCCGTTGAAATCGTTTATTTGAAGCTATTATGACGGATAAAACGGTTTATAGGTCGAGTTATCAATCCTTTTGTTATCCATTTACAGTCTTATGAGCTGTATATACGCTTTATAAAAGGAATGTTATGAGTTTGTAATTGGAGTCGAATGCGGGTGTTTTTAGAATTAGTGCTACTGAGTATAGGAGACATATACGATTATTTCATTATTTTTGAACACTTAAAAACATCGATCAAAATTATATCAGTTGGTAAAAGGGTTCGAATACTTCTGGCAACACCTTTCCGGCATATCTTTTGTTTCCTTTTTTGGTAAATATACTGATTCAATCCTCTTGAAATTGGTATTATTCCTTTCAGAAGAATTTTTCTCAATGGGTTAGCATAGATTGTCAAATCTGCTATCCGATTATCAAAGAATTCATACAATCTTTCATCGTTTCCATTATCTTAAAATCAATTCTCAAGTAATTGATTTAAAAATGGTTGTAATTAATTATTGCGATATCGTTCCGCATTTATGGTGCTATTAAAGAATATTGGACCAATAATCCGTCTGCTAGAAACAGCAAGATAAATGCCTATTTTTAGAGAATGCAAGAATTTCCTGTGGATCATTGGACCAGATGAGCATTGTATGGGTATATGTGTGTATATATTGAAAGGGTGATATTACACTGCGTCCTATTGTGTCCCCTGTTCTTGCTGTTTTACAGCTGGCCTTCCAATCCTATTCCTTTCAGAAAGTGTAGGACATCAGAAGGCCCCAAGTTAGGTAAGTCTCCCTCTTCGATTTCACGTGCTCCCAGGTGCAACGCCCTTCAGTGCACAGTACTAGCAATGTGAGAGGGTGGATGCCGGATCCTGTTCCATCTGATCCAGTGTGTTTGCTTCTCCCCTTTTTCCTTCCTTGTGAGGTACTCTCACTTTGAAAGTGGAAGGCTTCTTATAGAGGTCCTGCTACAATTCCTGTTTATTAACAGTGTCATCCCGCTAATAAACGTCCTTCCTAGCTAGGGAAGAAAAGGTCCACCTCCACAGAGCCCCGCATGCAGAGGTAAGGCTAAATACAATGAGTGTTTGCGCCAGGTGCCCCAAGGTTGGACTAGTAGACTGGTCTTCTATCCAGCCACGCATCCCATCAGCCTAGTCCGCCACCTTAGGATTTAGGTTTTTGTTGAGGTTGTCTCCTCTCGGTCCGTGCAGTTAGTTAAGCCAAGACCCCCTATCCCTTTCGAGACCTGGTTTAACAGTTTGGCTTTCGGTAGCCGAAAACAACAACTGGCATCGTTGTAGAACCCTGTGCAAGCCCTTAGCCACGACACGACAGCTCGGGCGAGGGGGAGTGGTTCACGGCAACGGTCTGCATTCACCCTACTCCGGTTTTAAGCAGAGAGGACAAACTTATAGCCGCCACTAACCATCTCGTCTTGAGCGAACCCTGACAAGATGGCCTTTCCCCTATCCACCACCTCGGGGACGCGCCTGATAGGTACTCCCAAACCCCAGGCGATTTTTAGGATTTTCACTGGACCAGATGAGCATTGTTTATTTGTTTAAATATCCAGATAAATGAAACCATGCTTCATCCGAGAAGAAGAATTTTTTTTTCGGAAGTTTATCATGTTCTACAATTTGATGTACTTTAATTTCTGTATTTCTGTCAGGTTGGCCATCACAATTATTTAGTTGCGTATAATTTTATTGATATCCAAACATGTTTTCATTTGTGTGTGCCAAGGAGATATAACACACATTATTTTACCATTCCACTGTTTAAGTAATTCTTTCGACTCTCATCTCCTTTTCCAAAAATAATTTTATATCTAAGTAGCAAAACCTTTATTATGACTATGGGAAAACCAGGTCAAGGGTCTTTTCATACTGCTTGCTTTCTGAATTCACTGATTTTACACAGGCTTGGGATTGCCTGAAAAACCTAAAAATCCTTGCCAAGCAATAATAAAGTTACTTTGACGTGGATGCCGGATCATAAGGGCACAGCAGACATTGAATCTACAAACAAGCTTACAACGAAGGGTTCTGAAATGATATTTGAACCAAGTCTGGGAATAACCAACGCAAGAAAATACCAAGTTCACTACAATTTAGCTGTTAAAACCTTTTGGGAAACTGCAAGGAATAACGATTTGTACCAAAATATTATAACTATGAGCAAATAAAGTCAGTGGTCTTGTCATACTTCTTGCTTTCTGAACTCATTTTGGTTTCACACAGGCTTGGGGTTGTCTGAAAAACCTAAAAATCCTTGCCAAGCAATAATAAAGTTACTTTAACGTGGATGCCATATCAGACAACGAATCTGCAAACAAGATTGCAAGGAGTAATATGCACTGAACTTGAACCAGATCTGGAAATAACCAAAGCAGAACGAACACCAGGTTTACTAGAATCTAGCTGGTAAAACCTTTTTGCAAGCTGCAAAGAATAACGATTCGTACCGAGAGGTCTTCTGTTACTACTTGCTTCCTGAACTCACTTTGGAAGTCAGCAGTTGTAAAATCGCTTCAGGCCTAGTATTTCAGTGTCACAATGCTTTGGAAGCGAACGCTATTGATAATGACTTGATACTCAGATGGGTTAAAGGTCATAAAGGTAATCTGAGAAACGAGGCTGCCGATAGGTTGACGAGATGGGGTTCGTGTTCTCCTTACATGAGACCGGAGCCTGTTCTTCGCATTTCTTCGGCTGCACTCAATACCCTAATAAACCAGTGGATCACTACTCTACACGAGGAGAGGTGGGCATCCATAACCATCTGCTGTCAGGCAAGCAAAGCCATCCCCAGGCTGTCGTCCAGGACAGCAAGATACTGTCTGCAGCTTTCTCGCAGTGAACTACGTCAAGTTGTAGGGCTATTGACTGGCCAATGCAAACTTAACATGCACCGCATAGGACTGACTAGCAGTCCACTCTGCCGTGCATGTTACCTAGAGGACGAGACACCGGAGCACATCTTATGTGAGTGTCTGGCGCTTGCCCAACTTAGGAGTTCCATCCTGGGGGAGTTCTGGCCCAGTATGGCCAGCTTCGGCGGTACCTCACATGCTGCTATACTGCTCGAGTTCATTCTTCGCTTGGGTTGGCTCGAGTAGGCTGCGGGTAAGTGACTCCGCCCAAGTAAGGTAGCACAATTGGCCAGGGCTAGAGTGGCCTAAGTGCGCGTGGCTAGCCACCCTTCCCAGCCAACAATCCAGAATCCATAATCCAGAACAAAGAAATAATATGAACTACTTGCCTAAAGATTTTGTCAACTTGGATGGGTATAGAATTATTCTTGGAAAAATAGATGACAGTCGGAAGACTTACTTAATCAGCACTATGATAAAGTACAATGCATTACAACTCTTTGACACAAGCAACTCAAAACACCTGAAACATCTAAAACTTTCGGCAAGCTTCAAGTAATAATAACAATTTCACTCAATATATTCAGACTATGTGCAAATAAATTCAGAAGCCTTGCTTTAGAATCTTGTTAGAGCATTTTTTTTTCATTTAATATATCTCCAAATGCAGCTTATTTTGAGCACGACTGTACCAGCACTGTCCCAGCGGCTAGCCTTAACTCAATAAAGCCAGGGTATCCCATTTTGCTACGTTAGCAGGCGAAATATCTGCGAACCGTAATAAACTGGCAATTCGTTGGATCAGACCGCGGATATTAAATCCTGATTAGAGGCCTCCAGCGTCGAACACCGACTGAGCGCGCTTTACACGGTACTGGGGGAATGTTGTACGCTGGTACGTGTGTAAGCAGCAGTAGAAACAGTATATAGATCGGTAGTTATGATCTGTGACTACACTTCAAACGTTGAAGGGAAGTCTCCTGCCTTTGAGAATTGCTGGGTAGATACATACAGCATAAGCTGCTGCTATAAATACAAACGTTAGATGTTAAATCAAATTACTTTATAAAGTGCCATTAAAGGCATTACTTTATAAAGTAAGTTCTAGAACTTCTACACACAATTCCTATTTAGTCCTCTGCTACTATTTTCCCCCTACAGACTATGAAGTTATTAACTCGTAAAGACTTTTCTTTCATTCTCCCTTATCAACACAAAAAGCTCCTAATCACCTCGGAGTTGTATTTCAGACTCTGATACTTTCACCGGCCGTAATTACTTAAGCTCCGGACTTCGTCTAACTTAAACAGCACGACACACAAAACAAAATACAAATCAGCATCCCGATGCGAAGGGCAAGTGAGAAACGAGGACTTAAATTTAGCCAATTCGACCTGTCGCAACTGGGGAAAATTCGCTTAATAAGAACCTCCTGAAATAAAAGGGAAGCTAGGGACGGTACGGCTACAAAAAAAAAGAAGGAATACGGTCGCTTTGGGCCTGATAGAGATTAATTTCGAGTCCTGACTCTTTTAAATGGAGCCGAGATTATTTTTCCGTCCCGCGTGTTTTTTTTTTTTTTTTTGGGCGCGAGGGGAGAATGTTGGAGACGCGTGCTTGGGGAATGAATTAATTAAAAACTTCGAGATATAAAGCGCAGTTTGATTAGTTTTCTGGGTTATCAAGGAGATGTAAATTGTTTTTGATTAAAGACCAAAATAATAGGGGCAAAATTTAGGATGAAATAATTTAACGGCATTGTTTCGCTATGCAAAAGCTTTTAGAGATAGTTGTGAACATTAACTATTAACGAGGTTTAAATGTAATAATTTTCGGTAATAAGTTGAAAAATTTTAAACATTAGAAGAGCAAAGTGTATCTATTTAAATTAAAACATTGCGCTTCTAAACACTCTCTGGTTTACACGATACAAAGCAATTAAGACGCTAAATTAGTTAACTTGGAATCAACTTCTTGAGCAGATGACAAATAAATGTAAACGAGCCTTAATGAAAATTCGCAGAATAATTCTTTATGTATTTCTACAATCATTAATTCGTTTTTTTAATGGGAAACGCGCTAAAAGTTTGGACAATAAATATAACAAATAATAAATAAATACGTAAAATATTTATTTCTTTAATGGTCTTCCTTATCATTGAAGGGAAGGTGGCACCATACGACTTGCCTGAGGAAAATAAAAGATCTATAATAGAAGAGCAGTTCCCCAGAAGATTAGGTCAAACAACACTCCAGTTGACAATAGCGTAAGTACCTCTCTTTACTACGAACGAACTTACTGGAACTGTCCAGAGCTTAAAGACTGGAAAAACGCCAGGATCAGATGGCATCCCCCCTGAGGCTAGAAAAATAGCTGTCAAAACAAATTCACTATGGATGCTGGACATTGCGAATGCACTTCTGCAGCGTCAGCTGTTTCCACCTGAATGGAAGACCGCTAAGGTCATATTGTTGTTAAAAAAAGATAAAGATTCAGAAGACCTAACTACTGTTAGCAAACTGTACGAGTCATTAATCCGACTACGATTAGAGAAGAAGATCGAAGATAACGGTGGACTCTCACCTAATCAGTTCGGATTTACCAAAGGAGTGTCAACAATACATGCAGTGGAAAAGGTTAAGAACGTAGCCAGAAACTATACTGAAAAGTGGTGTGCGCTGATAACGGTAGATGTTCAGAATGCTTTTAATTTAGCTGATTGGTTCCTTATAATTGAAAAGCTAAAAACCAAAGGAAGTTCACACTATCTATCTAACGTCGTGGAAAGTTACCTGAGCGCCATATATTTACAAGGCAACAGACGAACAAAAGTTGAGATAGATTCTGGTTATAAGTTTCCTCAGCCTCATTCCCTGGAGATTTTCCCAGTAACTGGATTTTCTCTGCTCCATTTCTATTTTCAGTTTCTTAGGTACTGTTGTACAATTGAAAGAAATGGAAACCAAGATATAGATATTACCGAACGAATTAATAAAACTGTCAAATTATACCATTCAATGAAGAAAACATTTATATTTAAAAAAGAAATAAGCCACAAAACTAAGATGACGGTATATAGGACAATATATAGACCTATACTCACCTATGGAAGTGAAACATGGGTTCTCACAGATAGACTCAAAAGCAAAATACAAAGCATGGAAATGAAATATTTGAGAGGCATTATGGGAATAACACGTAGGGACAGAATCAGAAACACGGGACATAAGGAAAGAACTAGATGTACAGCCCATCTTGCAATATATAGAGGAGAAACAACTAAATTGGTGGGGGCATGTACAGAGAATGGAGGCAGACAGACAAGCAAGAAAAGTAATGGAGGCGAGGATCATAAGCAAAAGGGGACCAGGAAGACCAAGGATAACGTGGGATAAAGTGGTAGCAGGGGCAATACTGAGAAGAGGACAAACGGTGGTAAACGCAAGAAAACTAGCGGGAAATAGAAAAGAATGGAAGGACTTTGTACATTTCACTTAAAAAGAAACACACATGTAGCAAAAGAATGTAATTTAATTTTATTATTATTATCTCTACACCGAAAGGTAAAAGAGGCATGTGATTATATATTATATTCAGTACTGTACTGTTACTTAACCCGCAAAAGGATTCAGGCCCTACAAAAGGTATTCCAGCCCCTCTTTTGCGAGATTATCCGTTATTTCGTTTCCTTCCACTCCTCTGTGACCCGGAACCCACAGGAGGATTACTTTATTCCTTTTGCCTAGCTCATTTAATTTCCCTAGGCATTTCCAGACCATCTTGAAACTGATTTCATATGAGCTCAGCGCCTTGATGGCTGCTTGACTATCAGACATGATGATGATCTCCTGCTTCCGATAATTTCTATCAACATTGAACTGAACACCTCTTTCAACAGCGTGTATTTCCGCCTGAAATATACTTGAATAGTTTCCCAAGCTTTCGAAATATGTGGTTCTAGGCTCACATATTCCTATTCCAGTTCCCTCTGCCGTTTTGGAGCCATTAGTATACCATATGATGGCATTTATATTCAAGTTCAAGATGGTGTTATGATCCCGCTCCTGTTACTGAGCTTTGTGATGAATTCCTTCACAAATCTGAATTTTTTTTAACATATCATCCCGGGGGCATGTCCTAGGTTTGATCACCGTCAGGAGATTGAGGCCTATGCCTAATCATTGCTTCCTTGACCATTCTTAATGTGGTTCTTTTTGCCACGCCCTCTACTACAATATGGAGAGGGGTAAGATCCAGTACTACTTCGATAGCTGCTGTTGGGCAGGTTCCCATAGCCCACGTTATGCATACACATGCTAATCTTAATTGCACTTTCGAGAGGTTCATTCTCGCAGTGGCCAGATTAGTTCTTTTGCTCAAGCTACTGATGCATAAGTGATAATCGGTCTCACTATCGCTGTATACATCTAAAGCAGTATTTTTGGGTTGCATCCTGATGAAACCTTTAGTCATAACATAAATTTGAGCATAATTTTGCTAATTATGATGGCCAAACATTTTAAAAGGAATCCAGAGGTTAAGCTAAATCAAATTGCAGGACTTACAACGAGAATTGAGAAAACAAGTAGTACTGTGAGAAAGTCTCTGAAGTTATTTACTCATTAGCATTATATGTTGATTGACGCTGATACATATTGTTATTCTTGACTTCAAAGAGCAAGTTGTACGAAAAGGATTTGGATCTTATTTACTATACTCATACTAAAAATATGACAACTCCCTGAGTGAGAGGAATGAAAGCATCCACTCAATTTAAAGATGGCTCTGCTGATAGTTCCAAGATCAACTCGAATAATTTCTGCGGTATCAATGTTCCTACCAACGAGTTATTCTCTGTTTTTAGGATTTTTCACAACAAAGTGTTCTTAACTTTCCCAAAAACATAATATAGGGAATTGAGGTGATCTTTGCTGGCCAAGTAACTACTGCACTTCTTCCAAAAACCAGCAGTACGTATAGTTTTGACTGGAAATATATTACTTATCTATCACCGTATTGTATCTAGATTCATCTTACATGGAATGAAACATCATCTGGTAATGTTGGAAATAATAAACAGTCGCAAGGGTGATGTTGGAAACTCGTATATTTTCCATAATAAAACATACTATTTTAGATTGCTTGGAAATACAGTTTCTATTGGCACATCGCTAATGTAATTAAATGCACCATCATGATGTTCAACTATCACCGCACAGACAACGTGTACCCAAGAGAATTAGCATTATTTATACTTTTAAATTATTAAATATCAAGATAAAGTTTTAAATTGCTTATAAATTTATAACTCCCTAGATATTACACACGTACTAAGTTTTAAATTGCGATAGCTTTACCACACTATCGACCAACACAAGTCCGTAACTCTCTCGGAATACTAGCATTGTTGCCGCTTATATGGCGCTATTGTTCGCCTCGGCATCGCACGAAAGAAGAAGAACGAAAACAAAGTTAACTCGACAAAGCCTCCTTAGCTAGTGAGATAAAAGCCGCTTTCCAACACGAAATGCCGGCGAACTATCCTCGCAAATACATGTGTAGACTAGACTCGAGTCTGGCGTTGCCATATAGTCTCTATTGCGTTACGGGTCGATCGCGCTATCTCCGTCCGACATAAACGAATTGTCGCCATTCAAGCGAGCGCTGCACGTCGCGTCGCTGCCATTGGATTTTTAAAGGATCCATTATCTAAATTCTCTGCGGCGTGCTCTTTCTCATGATCCAATTTCATTATACCGAGAAGCTTAGGTTCTCCTAGGTCTGCTCGTCATCCCGGATGCATACAGTCTCGTATAGGAAAAACCGATGGCCGTTTTCCTATATGAGATGAAAACATGATGCATTGTCGTGGATAATTAGGTTTCGTGTGTGATTTACTGTTTTCCGTAATTAAATAGTTTACTGTCAATGCGAAGCGTTGGATGATAATACCTGCTGTTCTAATTTCTACACCAGGCTCATCAGCGGCTAGATTTATTGATCATCTTCGCTAGGTCATATGAAACAATGTGCATCAATGTTGACTGGCGTTTAATTTAGATAATTTGTGGATGTGGAAGATCTCCGTCCAGAATTTTGCGCAATATTTTCCAAATTGCCTTCATAAGGTAAGGAAATGAAGACAGAAATGACTGCAAAGTAAATTGTGGTTTTTTATTTACACAAATATCTTCCTCGACATCACGGAGTATTGAACCTGGCGCGTAAAATAATGCAGGTTTCTAGGATACGATGGGCAATTCAATCCTTTAAAGCTTTTAAATCGGCTGGTTTGGACGGCAATTTCTCGACACTGTTTCAACAGGACCTGGAGGCACTATCCCCAGTTTTATATACCCTCTTACAGGCAACCTTAGCTGGAGAGAGGCCAGGTGATACACGGAAAAAAAGAAATTGTTAAATCAATGAAATATTCATTGACACAAACAGGTGGCTTGTTTATATATGGGCAAACAAATATCTATTTCCTTCAAGTAACTTACTTTGTCAGTACCGGATTCAAATGTTTACAGTATTTGTTTTAACAAAGATTAGGTTAAATATTCCAGAAAATTGGATTAAATGTGTCTACATATTTGAATCAATTAATTAACTATTTATTTCAGATTAAACGTTTGTTTACACTAAATAATTACCGATTTGTTGTATTAGTTATATTCATTTTTCAAATGGTATACTGATGGCTCCAAAACGGCAGAAGGAACTGGAATAGGAATATATGGGCCTAGAACCACATATTTCGAACGCTTGGGAAAATATCCAAGTATATTTCAGGCGGAAATACACGCTATTGAAAGATGTGTTCAGTTTCAATATGGATAGAAACTATCGGAAGCCAGGAGATTATCATCACTGTTGATAGTCAAGTCAATCATCAAGGCGCTGAACTCATATGAAATCAGCTTCCAAGATGCGTCTGGGAATGCCTAGGGAAATTAATGAGCTAGGCAAAGAAATAAAGTAACCCTCCTGTGAGTTCCGGGTCACACAGGAGTGGAAGGAAACGAAATAACGGATAACCTCGCAAAAAGGGGCTGGAATGCCTTTTGTAGGCCTGAACCCTTTTTGCGGTTAAGTAGCAGTACAATACTGAAGAAACTAAAATAGAATGGAGCAGTGAAAATCCAGTTACTGGGAAATCTCCAGGGAATGAAACAAAGTAAAAATTCTTCTGGGAACTTATAACCAGAAGAGGTTTACAGAATGCATCAACCTGAGTAAGAACAATGTTCGCATATTAACAGGAATACTTTCAGGCCGTTGTAGACTGAAAGGACACCTGAGTAAGCTTGGATTGGAAAAGGATTCTGAATGTAGATTTTATGGGAAACAGGATGAAACACCCATCCACCTCCTCTCAAACTGCGTAGCACTGTGCAACTCGAGGGCACTGCACCTGGGAGCATGTGAAGTCGAAGAGAGAGACTTACCTAGACTGGGGCCCTCTGACATCCTACACTTTCTGAAAGGAATAGGATTGGAAGGCCAACTGTAAAACAGTAAGAATAGGGGACACAATAGATTTTTAGGTCGCAGTGTAACATCACCCTTCTATTTACATACATTACATTACATTATATTCATTTAGCCATACCAAGTATTTTGTAGGACTCAATTGATCGCACTGACTTCAGTTGACTAACCATTAACCATACTGTGTCAAAGCAAGTTGTTTTCAATCTAACTGTATATTACTACGTTATTGATTTAATAAATCAATTTATCCTATGAACATGTAAATGACTTCTTGAAACTGGATTTTAGTAATCGTTACTCTAGGCTTCTGCCAATTGCTCTCCGTATTGAGATTAATTCGCAGGCACTGCGAGTGATGATCACAGTTACTATTAAGATATTTACCTGGTAAAGAGATAAATATTTTATAATATTTATTATAAATATACGTTGTTACTATAGTGAAACAGGAGAACTGCCATCTTTACGGCAATGTCTGTACTCATATAATATATTCAATGTATTTGCTACTATATGGGTAAAAAACTTTTCGATAATGTTTAGATCAAGGCCAGTAGTTGGGAAACTTTAGGATAGAGGTAGCCCTAACATTAGAACTGCATTAAATTAACTGCAATTTTGGTTAGACTAATCCTTATTTTTTTTTTAATTACATTTGATATTATATATGATGATTGAATCACACTGAATAATAATATAATTCGTCAACACCGGCGCATCTAATGCAGGTATCTCTTATCCGGATTTGTTGACCCAAAGTATTTCATTTTGCAGAGTAGAAAGACAAAAACGTGTTTGTTATTTATTTATTATATCTTTCTCAAATTAAATGCGAATATATATCTTCGATTCTTTATGCAACCGAAATTATAGGACACTGAAATATTAACTAAAAATTATTTGCGAACAGTTCTAAATTACGTATCGCCAGATGTGCATTGCATGTAGTTTCAGATTCGTATTTAATTTGACAAAGATGGTACGTACTGCTGTGTACTGACTGAATTTATTGAAATTGCAAAATGAAAAGGAAAATTAAATTAGCTAGCTCAACGGATAAAATTTAAAAAAAAAACCCAAAAGAACAATTAACCTCAGAGTTATCCTCGCGAATTAAAACTTGAATCTAACCACGAAAAGTAATTTATGAGTGAATGAAAACTGACTTTCTTAATTACCCCAAAAATTGAAAAGGTTTAATTAAAAATAAAAGAACAGAATTTTTAACCCAAAGATGCTAAGTAACAATCAAATTTATTATTAAGTAAATGGGTAAAATTACAAAATGGCAGAAAAAAACCGTGAACTGAGGGTCTGGCCTAAATTTAAAAACTACACTTGATTCTAAATTACAATAGGACAATGCTATTTCCTATACAAAGCAAAAGTTTAGTTTGTTCAGGAAGATAATCCTAATTCTACCAATACAAACCACGTGGTTTCAACAAAATAAAATAAATTCGTGGACAAATACATGAAATTATACAAAAATGAAAACTAAATGCAAGAACAATGCTTCTCTTCACCCCAACCGAGGTGATTGATAATTAAAAACGAAACAGCAAAATAGAAAAACGGAAAAATTAACACTTTAAAATATAATGAGAAAAATTAAACTGAAAACATATCTTCCTGCACAGAAATAATATATGATCTTATATCTATAATGTGCACGCATCAATATAATAACAATTATTATAAAGCGAATTCCTTGATGGACAGGATATTTAAAAGATAATTTATGCGAATTAAATTACGATATCAAAATGAAATACAAAATGCAAACAATGATTCACAAAAATACGTGTACTCACGCTAACAGTCGACCAAGGAACTGCCTGACAAAATTCTACAATCATTTTTCTTACAACAAACACGCAAACGCACAATTTACCGACAAAATCTAGTAGCAAAACATAAAATAGAACTAGCAAACGCTAGACATCTTAAAGAATGAAATTAATTAAAAAAAACTAAACACTTAAATAAATCATACAATCAACTCTTTACCTAAAATTAAAACAAACTAAACATTATCATGAAAATTTCTCGGTACAATGATTTATCAAAACGGAAAATTATGACAACTTAGGAACTTAAAATACATTCGCGAAAAACGGGATGCCTGCCACAGCGGTACCTATATTTGTAAATCCAATATCATTTGTTATAATCGTAGTTGCCAGTAATACTATTCTCAATTTAGTGCCTACATCTACATATTCCAGGGCATGCATTTCATGTCGGACCTATAATTAATTATTGGAAGTATTAGAGTGGAATACTATGGCTCCTTCTGATAAAATATCACTTTTCTCTCGTCAATTGTAGGAGATAGTGCCAGTTTTGCCGTACGTTACTCGTATATTGCATCAAGCTTGTATTCGTATTGACAACAAACGTCATTTTAACACTAGTGTTTTAATATACTATTAAAAGATATTGTAACGAACGTTGTAAAAAGTTAACTGCAACAGAGTTAATAAGCTTCTAAATTAGGCAAAATTAAAAAAAATTAAAAAACGTCAAAACATTAAATGTTTGGATTTTGAATAAATGAGGGAAACTCTGCGTTCAAAACAATTGATACGAATGTCGGAATATGATTGCTCTGAAGACAAACTTAAAGGAAAGCCTGGAATCCGCGACAGCGAAGAGATAGCGTTGTTTTGCTGGAACAAACAAAAGAAATCAACAAAATTTAAAAAGAAGCCGCAGCTATGTTGATCGCTCCTAAGAATTTTATTCTTAGCATTAAAATATTGGATAAAAGTTATAAATTGCTAAAAATAGTGAAAAAAAAACAACTCAACTTAAAATATGATAAGTTACCTAGCGTTAAAAAAGAAATCGGCCACTTATTTCCGAAAATATTTCAATACTCCCTTGATTCCAAAGCATGCAACCCCGGTTTTGAACCTGAATGAAAGAAAAATTGTAATTGTAAACACCAGAACACGCGTAAACGTTCCAAAAACCTGCCTTATAGTCGAGGTAAGATCCTATTCAGGGATACAACAAAAACACTAATTTCCAACCTAGAGAGATTCAGAACGGTGCAAAATCGCGAAAAAAAAAGGAACAAGGTCCTGTCATTACATTTTGCAAACCAAACATCTAACTTTCCTACCTAAAAGAACTAAATCCTTTTTCGATAACTGATGTGTAAAATTAACGCATACTAGCATTTCTTAATGTCCTGTATTTACATTAATTTTACACATCAATTATCGAAAAAGGATTTAGTTCTTTTAGGTAGGAAAGTTAGATGTTTGGTTTGCAAAATGTAATGACAGGACCTTGTTCCTTTTTTTTTCGCGATTTTGCACCGTTCTGAATCTCTCTAGGTTGGAAATTAGTGTTTTTGTTGTATCCCTGAATCGGAGGATCTTACCTCGACTATAAGGCAGGTTTTTGGAACGTTTACGCGTGTTCTGGTGTTTACAATTACAATTTTTAATTTTAACGCATACTAGCATTTCTTAATGTAAATACAGGCATACTTTCTATTATACTGTTTGGCCGATCTTCATTTATTAATCTTTCGTTAATAACGGATGTTAAAAATCACCCGCCAGGTCAAAGATAGGTAAGGGATTTTGAATCAAAAGATACTTTTCAATACAAAAAAAAAATGACACATCGCTAGGAAAACATATTTCAATTCGACGCTTCTATTCTACTTCTTTTATACACTTACCAGAAGAAGAAACAGGAAATAGGGTAGGTATCACGTATCACGAAGTCCCATTGATAAATAAACCTTATATATATACATTAATCTACACAGCGAAACTATAAAAATAGAGATCACATTTTTAACGAGCGTCTTTCAAGGGGGAACGCATCCTGTCTGTTATCTAAAGGAAATTGCGAATTTGAAACGTTGTCCGACACGGGAAAGGCGACATCAGAGAAAAGAGAGTAAGGTATACGTTTCTGTTAAACTACCCATCCATTTAAACGCACCTATATCAGAACCAAATCGATAAAAAGATATTCTACGCTACGTTAAAATCACTTTCGCTATTCCAGTTATATTTTCGCGTAAACATATAAATTATTAAACAGAAACGGAGTGCGTTCGGAGCCCCTCTCCGCAAATAGGGTAAAGCATAAGCAAACAAGACCCCTTTCCACGTTAAAGGTTAACTATGGCGTAGGACGTAGGGTTTATTTTGCGCTGTATTTGCTTTGCGGAATGTTGTTTTGGTAAATTATTTGCTTAATATGATGTTTACATGCGTTAATATACAGGGAGGATCATATATTCTGAATAATAATGATAATACTGTAATGTAATAATATTTACTAAATTCTAGGATAACATTTCCAACTAGCGACAAACTTGGAATACATAATTTATTATATTTTTAAAGATAACTAAATAAGGTTTCGTTGTTCAGGGGCACTATCAGGGAAACACTCACAAGGGAATATCACGTTTGAATAATAATAAAACAGTTTCTTAAATCTTGTAAAACGTTTCGATTATTTTAATAAGTTTTTTTTTCAATTACTAAAAAAAAAATATTACGAGAAACATTTTTTTTTATATAGCGAAAATTAATCTATTTGTATTATCTTGGTTGTTAATTGTTTTCAAGTTTTTCACAATATTGCGTTGTTATGTCAAATTACCAATGACTAATGTGCCGTTTACAACATATTAAAATATAAATAAAATAAAATTGTATATGGGACAACAACAATAACATAGAATTCAATTGAGAGATACCGCAGACACGTAATTTTTTTAAAGAATTATTTTAAAGTATTAAAGTACTAAAGGAAAATTTAAAATGTTAGACGATAAAGATATACAAGGATATACAACAACCGTTGAATATACAGGATGTTAAGTAAACATGCGGCAAAAATTCAAGGGGTTATTCCTTGGCCTATTCTAAGAATATTTTGTCGTATGTCGAGAGTATTATGACATATAGCCCTGAAGTCTAGTCTGTAAGAAAGAGAACACCTAAGACACTGTTAGCTACAGAGGTGGATTTTTGGAGGTGAGCAGCAGACAGATCCAGAATGGAGAGAGTAGCCAACATCAGCATAAGAGAAATCATGAACGTCGACATCAAAGATAAACAACTGATATGGTTCGGACATGTACAAAGAATGTCGGAAGTAAGATTACCAAAGCAAGTACTGAAATGGAAGCCAGGAGGAAGAAGGAAGCAAGGTAGGCCACGGAGAAGTTAGCAAAGTGGTATAAATGAAGACATGAGAGAAAGAGGACTGGGAGAAGAACTTTGGAATGATAGACAGGAAAGGAAATTGGGAATCGGAAGGCATAGGATGCTATAAATAGATATAAAGTGAAAATCATGAATGTTTGTAATTACATCATTAACTGATCGGTAAAGTAAAAACAGGTGTAGTTTCAAAAAAAATGGAAGCATTCATATACACAAGCGAGATAGAAGTATATAACATACATCGTAGTTACTTAAGCTACACGTCCGTATTTGATTAAGTATCAACAAACTAGTTGAAGTGAGATAGAATACGGTCGAGGAATGCCTAAATAAGAGCTTTCATAATGTTTATTACTACAGTGCATGCAACCACGCAATTTTAATCCTTTTTACCACTTCGTTGACATTTGATATCTACTTTTCACTCGTTTTTACTGTTTATTTGTCCTTCTTTAGTTTTGAATTTTTATTTACCTCTATAATTTCTTGTGCCAAAAGTTCTTTTCAGAGCTATAGTGAAGTAAATCGTTTAGTTTATGGCAAGTTTGGAGGTGTTAAAGAAGCATACAAAGACTTAAAACTGCCCGGTGAACGACTTAGTTCTTGTTGCCAAGAGTTGGTCAGTGTATTTCGAGGAGGAAAAGCGAAATGGAAGTCCTTTAATATCCGTTGATGCAGTCCATGAGGTAAATTATAATTGGTTAGTATTAAATTAAAACTTGCATACGAATTGTAGAGAGTTGAGAATGCTTTGGGCATTTCTATGGGTACCGCCTACAACATAAAACGCAAAAAAGAAACTACATCTGCTGCTCCTTCATCGAGCCCTCTACAAGCCACGATTGATGCCCAAAACACGTGATGTGTCAGAGAAAAATAAAATGGATGTGCGCAAAGTAATTTATGAGATGTACAATGACAGTAAGTACATTTATGCAATTAAATTTCAGTTCTAATTTAATATATTTCTATAGAAAAGCATGTAACAGTAAAGTGTTGAGAACACAGAAATATTTTACATACCAATATTTCCTCACTACAACGTTTACTTCATCTTTTGGGGTATAAGTTTAAAAACAATGATAACCGCAGAGCTCTTATAGAGGAGAATGACATTTTTGCATTACGATTTCCTTTTAAGGAAATACAACGAAACGTTAATATCACCTTCAAAGAGAGATATCGTATTCCTAGACTAGACGAAACATGGATATTTTCAAAGGGAAGTCAAATAAAATCGTGGCAGGATGACGATATAAGGAGTGTCAGAGAACCGAAAGGTTATGGTAGTAAACGATTTATTGTCTTACATGCAGATAAAAAGTGGCTTTATACAAAATGCAAGCTTGATATTTACGTCAAAATCAAATACGGGTGATTACCACGAGTATATGAATGGTGATTTATTTACAAAGTGGGTTTAAACACAACTAATCCCTAATTTAAGAGAACCATCAATAATTTTAATGGACAATGCTCCGTATCATAGTGTTCTAATTGATAAGTCGCCAAATCAAAGTTGGACCAAAGGAAACATTATTGCGTGGCTAAATAATAACAACATTTCCTATGAAAATATGATGAATAAGAGTGAACTTCTGGAAATAACCAAGAGATATAGGAAAGAGAAGGTTTATGTTATTGACGAATTACTTCGAGCACATGGGCATCAAGTTTTAAGGCTTCCTCCGTATCACTGCGATTTCAATTGATATGGGCAGATGGATATTATAATAAGCATATTGATCGAGGTGGTTATGGCGCTAAACAGATATTGGAAATGTGGCAAGAAAGCTTGGACAGCTGTACACCAGACATCTGGCAAAATTGCATAAACCACACAAGGAAAATAATTAAGGAGTGGTACGAACGTGAAGCAAACGTAGAAGACTTTGTTCTGACGGTTAATTGCGGATCAGAAGATGAGAGCGGAGACACAAATACATTTTTAATTGCACTATTTTTTTCCTTTCAATATTAATGTTTTAATATACAGGTGTCCCACCGAACTGGGTTTTTAAAAAAATAAAAATTACCAACAATGGATATCACCTGTTTGTTAGCACATCTCATGGCCTACTAGTATCTAATAATTAATGTACGTTCTCTATGACTAAAAGAAGTTACTATTAAGAAACTAGTGAACGTTAGATATCTGAAACATAAATATTTAGATAGGTTAGGCAAATAATGTACAGAGTGTTTTGTAGGAAAAAACTCATTTTATTTGGTTAAAACCTGGAATTTAGGCATATTTTTAGCAATTTTTTGCAAGAAATGCTAATATTTTAAAAACTATTAAGACTAGGTAGACCAAACCCTAATATCGAGAAGATTTTTGAAAATTAGAATTTTGCGCTGCATTCAATGTTGTAGTAAAAAATACCATGTTCCATTTGAAAGAAAAAAAATTTGTTAGATTAAAGGTATCCACATTGGAGGCGCGTTTTTGAGCAACCTGTATGTGATTCAGTGATTATTGCTATAACACCTTATAGCTACGTCCTTGTATTTACATCGACTTTAGTAAAACTAGTAAATATCTGCTATCTCATGAAATATTTGATTTTATTTGAAAGAATGCAAATGTCAAAAAATCAACGAAAATGAAAATATCTCAAAAACTATCGAGTTTAGAGATAGGCAACCTGCATATAAACTAGTTGCAAATGACTCGCCAAATTCATTAGATCGATAAAAATTATACCATTCCATTTAAAATAAGGAAGTTGATCTCAACACCCTGTATACCGAAAGAGTTATAAAGTTTAAAATAATTTCCTTAAATAGATCACAGTAGGCCATGACTACGCTGCAAGTTTCAAAGTCAAATTCCAACTAGAAGTTCAAAAAAATCTAATGTGCCAGTTCGATGGGACACCTGTATATAACATGGCATGTTCCATATGAAAGTTGCCTTTGCTGTGAAAGCTTACGAATCGACTTCTTAAGTCATTGAGTTATTAGCTCCTTAGCATCTGCTATATTTTCAACTGTCCGTTTTAATGGTCTACCACTACCTGGTTTTCGGTACATAGACTCTGTTTCACGGAATTTGGCAACTGATTCTTGTATCAATTCCCGCAAACTGTCATATGTTACTGGAAAATTTGGAAATTCTGCCCGAAATTCTTTTATACATAGCTGCAAAGAGTACACTGTTGAAAATATTACGGTGTTGGCGTTAATTTTGCGCTAGTCAAATATTTTAGTGTTGATTTTTCCAAACTTTTCCAGACGAATTGACTACGCGTATTTAATAGAACAGAAATGACTAGAATTTCGTGTGAATTCTTTGTTCAGATATGAGGATTGACAATTTTTCTAGACATTCAGAAGCGTCAACCAATCAGAATTTTTCCCTCGGATAGAAATATAGAAACCCCACCTATTCTAATACAGTATTGCATTTACGCCACCACTGCATTGCACGTGTATCTGTTTTCGTGTTTGATTCTCCGTATTAACATATCCAAACAAAACTACCAAATGTGACTGACTTGCAAAGTGTAACCTCCTGTTATTAAACGTTAATTCCAGTGGGCATAAAAAAATTCAACATCTTAAAGATGTATTGGGAACATCTACTTACGCAATTAGTTTAATTAGTTTGAATCAAATAGCATAAACATTCACTTAATTTTATAATGGTTCTCAAAAAATCATTTTAAAATTGGTACGTTTAGTTGAAACCGAAACTTGTGAATGAGTGGTTTTAACATATTTATAATTGAGAAAACGTCTTTAAGAGAGAATATTATAGCACTAAGAATAGGAGTTGCATATTAAAAGACGTTGTGAAAATGGTGTTAAAACACCCAATAGATCGCATTCATTTAGTTAAACAGCTAGTAAATTTGTCTAGTCTAGATCAAATAAAATGTGACTAGAAGTATTTTATAATTCCACGTGTCAGTTGGACAAAATAACCCCTTAGCAATAGACAATACTTGACTATCTTTGCTCGTCAAATTTAAACTTCTATAGTTCTCGACAAAATAACACGAAAAGAGTGTGGACCTCTCCTGACTATTAAATTTGTCAAAAAAGTGTTAAAATTTTCAACAGTGTATAACCATTCTCTATTTTCTAATTTTTCATCATCTCTAAAGTCTGATTCGATAATAAAAGCTTTATGATTTATTGTAAACATTTTTGAGTGTCAATTAACTAATGTAGTACATATGACAAATGTATTTTTTTTGTTACTACCAGCATGATACTTCGAATAAATAAAAATCATATATATTTTATTCGAATCTAAAATAAACGTCGATGAAAACAACTATTGTATTTAGAAAACAAACACCCAGCGATATTAGAATCCCATCGAAGCGTATAAACGGACCAGCAACAACAACGACAACATTCTTCCATCGTATCGTCGACTCCCGTCCTAAACACACTTAATGACATTCCGATGTGATCCTCCTCTGACCCTGTTGCCGCCGATCGCTGGGAAGGCGCCAGTCCGAAGAGGATCCTGCAGCTGCCGTTTGGGAGGACCCTTTTCCTGGGCAGTATCTCGTACGCATCCGCGTCAAACGTACCACCAGTGTACCGCCTCCTGCTGTTGCTCTGTATCCCGAGCGCGAGATACACTCACCGTGAGGGCTTCTCACTCAAACGATTCGGTTTGGCCACTACGCGAAACGTCGGTCTTGCGAATCCTGCCAAGGATCTATAAGTGTGCGGAAAGTTTGGCAGTTGGAGTTTTGAAAGAAGCTAGAGCAGCAGGTTTATTGGTAAGTTAAATGTTGGGTGTTAGACTAAGTCAATGAACATACGATAATTCGCGTTTATAAATTCGGAAACAACAAAGAAATATAGTTTAATATCCTTTAGCAACTAGAAACTCTGAAAAAATAAAATAAATCAATCTCGCAAACTCTGAAGAAAAATAGCAGAACAGTCTTCTATATATTTATGTTTATCCTCCCAAAAGGCGAAACATAAACTAAATAAAAGTTTCCAAACTTCATTCTAAGGGCAGTATAGAGAGAGAAGAAGAAAAAGAAACTACAGAAATAAATACAGTGCCAGGGGAGAAATTGCAGCCCTCCTCTAAATTTAACATTAAAATAGATGTCAAGAAACCATTCAACCATTGTTTGATTGGCATAATAAAAACCACACCCATATTTTTCTACGTCATCTATTTTTAGCGTTTACATCATTACGAAGATGAGCGCCACCCCATTCCCTAAAACAATAACATGAATTACGCACAAAGGAATGGCAAAATGATTTTTTTTAAGCGATAAAAATATTTGAAGCGGTTCAAGTGATTATTAGTTTTTGCATGAGAATTTTACAATAAACAAAGCCATTTTGGGCAGGATAGGGCAAAATGGAAGGAAAGTTTCGTAGCAAGAAAAAAAATTAACGTCATTTTAGACATTTTTTGAAAATCCCGATAAAGACATCTCCACGACAAATCAGTGATTCGATAAATTTTTGAAAATTTATTTTCAAAATTCTTTCAATAATCACGCAAAATTTATTCTTCGTCTACCAAAATAATTAACTATGTTTTAAGAGTTCAGCATCAATTTAGAGCTACCAAAACGAAAAAGGAATTTCAAATTTTAATTCAATCTTATCAGCATGGGTTAGATCGGTTTTTGTACTCACTTAAATAAATAAATGAAATTGGAACCAAAACAATGAATTAATAACACCGCCATTTTAAAGTTGTAACAATACCTGAATTGGTGGTAGAATCATAGATCCTGCCATAGATTCAAACACCAACTGTCACAAGACATTGAAAATCAGAATGAAGATATGAGTTACATTTTTCAAAGCACTCCTTTGAGGTTAGTTTGGCCCTAAAGGGCTCAAAACCTAAGGAAGAAAGGCTTTAATCGTATAAACTAGTGACATCAATCCTCGCATAGATTTGGGTAATTTTTTTTCTGAAGTAGCTTTATGTATAACATTGAATCTCAGAAAGTTTTGAATTTGTAATAATCATAGTTTTCGAGAAAAGAACTATTCGTTAACATGGGCGATATATTCTTTCGGGCTGGTAGTATGTTGTAGTAGTTATGGATAATGGTTTTCTGTACTTTTTTGGCGACCCTGGGCGTCCTCCAAGTAAGACAATAATATAAGTATACTCAGTAAGATGGAAACTTGGCAGAAATGTTTAACTACTAAAAGGGAACAAATGATTAAAATTACAAAGAAAAATTCCCTTCCTTATTAGTTACACAATCCCTCACTCTTCGGGGCATCGATTCTAGCAGATGGTCGATTTCCTCTTGAGGAATTGTGCCCCAAGCATCCTGTAATTCGTGCTGAAGAGTTTACAGCGTATGCAGAAGATGCAGTGAGTTCCTGACTCTTCATCTCATAATGTCCCAAATATGATCGATGGGCGAAAGGTCCAGAGATTGACATTTCTCTGCAAAACGGTCTATAGAACCTCTTGCAATATGGGGACGAGCATTATCTTGCTGCAACATTCGAATTTCCGAAGAAATGGAAGAATATGGTGTTCTACCACCTCATCCACATATCGCTCGGCGTTCATATTGTCACAGACGAATACCAAACGAAATCTACTCCCATATATTGTAACACCTTGTATCATAATCCCCACAGTTTGGTGCACATCACTGGCAACAGAAAATTCAATTGCCCACGTCTTCGCCTAACCCTCATACACCCACCATGTATTCCTTCATTCATCACTAAAGACCACTCTATGTCGCTCTACATTCCAATGCAATCGCAACCTACACCACCTCAAACATTGCTGTGGGTGTTGAGCCGTTAGTGGTAACACAAGATGTGGCCGATACGAATGCACACCAAATGCTCTGATTCTGCGGTAAATCGTAAATTGATCAGCTGTTACTGGAGAATCGATCTCTTGTTGCCATCAGATGATCGGAGATGGCGGTCCTGCATCTCATTTCTTCTTCTTCGCCTTCCGGATCCTCTTCTGCGGCGTTCCTGCCCTCCTAGTCCATGCCTGATGGTGTATTGATTAAGGCGATTTTCAATTTCTCTGCATGAAAAACTAGCTTCGCCCAAACCAACAATATGACCATGACAATAATATCCCTTTTGAATTCGGTTTATTGGCGGTAATCTTGCATATTGGCACACACTGGGCATGATCATATCGTCAAAACAAACGATTACAAGCAAAAACAGTAAAGTACTGAACAATATCTCACAAAATATACACCTGATAAGATTATGAAAAAATACTGACAGATAAGCCATTAACACTTTGTCAATTTTTCTGAAACTTTAACCAATCCCAAGCATTTTTACCAAGTTTGTTCAAGTTTTGGTCGAAAATTTCCAAGAACGCATGAATCTCGACTTGTTTTCCAAATAACTTATTCAGCCAGATAAGCCGATTCATGCTGTCCTTTGATGCAAATATAGTGACGACCGTTTGCTAGATTAAAACATCTGACTAGTGTGGCCATAAAAAACACAAATCAATAATTGAAATCTGAGTGAATTACAAAAATACACCACAGTTACAACAATTTTATTCCAATATCAGTAAGTAAATGTGCTTTGACTTCTTCTAAATTATTCGTAAAAGACTGATTTTGCAAAATAAAAAGGCTTGAACGAGGTCCATTAAAGTGTAATAATTTTTTTTTTTTAAAGCTTCAATTCTTGACCATGTATATAATATTTAATTTCTTTTTCTCTTGGTTTTTAGGTTATTTGGTTTATTAATTATTTGGTTTGAAAATTTGATTTATTTTTTCGGATAAATGTTTAACATAAGGAACTTTTTATAAATTTTGTAATTATTTGACTATTATTTATATTTTTTCTTGATTTATCATAAAAAAGAAAAATTCTTTGTTTGAATATTTCGTTTATAAGAGAATTTGGATAATTATTTTGTTCTAGAATATTTTTTGCTTTGTTAATAGTATCTGATCGAAAAACTGGACTTGTTAATTTTATTGCTCTGTCAGCTAAACTAATAATAACACTAACTTTTTAAGATAGAATATATAGAATAGATTTATCCGAAAAAATAAATCAAATTTTCAAACCATATAATTACAAAATTGCCTATCAAAACACAAACAAACTACAAAACCAAATCTATTCAAAATTAAAATCAAAAATTGAAAAAAGTAAAACATCACATATAGTGTATAAAATAGACTGTCAAAATTGTAATGGTGTATATATAGGTGAAACCATGCAATATTTGGAAAATAGAATAAAAGGACACAAATATAATAAAAATATTACAGCTTTAAAAAAACATGAAATAATTCAAAATCATACCTTTGATTTCAACAACGTAACAATTTTAAACAAAGAACAAAATTTAAAAACACGTAATATACTTGAAATAATTCAAATTTATAAACATAAAAATGCAGTCAATGATAAAACCGATATACAATATTTCACAAAATTATATAATTTAATTTTATAACTAAATACAATATTTTCAAAGAAATATTTAATTACAAAATTCAAAAACAAATAATCAAAACATCCTATTTTAAAATGCAATCTTTAAATAAAACATAATAATATATTCAAAATCATAGTAAACAAAACAATTTGTCATTTATTAAACAAAAACATTTTATTTATAATTTACACTTTTTACATTTATTTATATACTTGAAAAAGCTTTGCAATAAAGCGAAACGTCGTAGTATTCATTCATGTTTTCAATATTTACGACCTAAAACCAAGAGAAAAAGAAATTAAATATGAACATTTTTGTAACTATAACATTACCTTTATCACCAAAATCTCTTTCTACCTGCATTCTGAAAGTATAGAACTGCATCTAGAGATTTTGAAAATATATTCACTGTATTTTGTTCCCATATTTACTTTGTGCCATCTTTTCGCCTATCCAATCACCCCTCCAACCGAAGCAACATCTGATGAAGGGTGAAAATTACCCCAATAAACCATAAAGCGAGATCACTTTTATTAGGAGATGTTATATACAGAGCAGAGAGGCAGTGTGCATCTCTCTCTCCTCCTCTCTCTTTTAGGTTGAACTCGCTACCGTCGCAGCATGTGTTGAAATCCAGGATTTATATTGCGGTAAAATATGGCGGTGTGATGTGTAGAGTCATGAAGTTGGATAATAAATCTGTGGTGTCATTCTTCTGGGTGATATACCTCTGGAATTACACTTTTCTAATTCAATTTCAAAGTAATATAAGAGAGTTAAAAACGTTTAAATATGTTGGCTGAATAAAATCCTATAGATTACTTGGAAAGTTACAGGTGTTTCATTTGACGAATTTTGTAACATCCCAAAGAGAAAGTCTGGTGATTCCAGAGATTTATTTTAATCTATAATTTAGTCAATAATACTTTAACTGCCATAGGTATATCTCAGAATAGACAATCGTCTTAAAATTCAATTAGAAAATTTCGCGTGCAGTCAAAGTGCTAAACAATTTCCGAAGCAGATTTGTACTTTGGTAAAACCGTTAGAGCAAAGTAGCCTTGCCAATTCAAGATTAAACAGTTTTTGGGAACAAATTTAGATGTTTAGAATGTCATAAAATGTTCATTATCAATAACAGTAACATAAAAATATGCAACCAGCCATTCTTACACCAGAACATACACAAGAATCGCAGAATCATCGTTTCTATTAGTTTTTTCTACAAATCACATTCAAAGTACCAGATGATTAACCAGATTTTTAAATTTTATATTTTAGAAATGCTCACAGTAGTTTGATTGATTGATTTGTTCACTGGGTGTAGATCACCTCTGTTGTTTATCCCTTTGACATCACAGTCTAAGAGCTACTAAATAACCGTACATAAGCAAGTTAATCTCCTCAATTAGATTCAGTGGCCTGCAAATCCTTTTCCATCAAATCTACGAATGGGTTGACTGCTTCCAGTAAAATGAGTATCAGCTGTTCCACTTTCAAAAACGAGGTAGTGTGTAGTTTTCTCCTCCTCATATAGAATCTTCTTTAAAAACGCCTATGGTATCACGACGCCCTATGCAGGTCCAGTGAAGCCGATGAAGCTAGTTTGCAGGTTATTTGATATAGAATGCTGGTGCCTTTAAGGCTGTTTGTCTGTCAGATACTATATAAATCAACTGGGCCTGAGTTGTTTTGGTGTAAAGTGATTTATGATTCAGAGTTTCTGCCAATATACCAGTTCCAGAACCTGTGGTTCTTTTTGACCAATTTGCATCCAAGTTTTGGTTTTGAATCCCAGATTTCTGTTTTGCTGTCCACTCATCCCGCTCCAAGATTAGCTCGAAGGGTTTATCGAAGAAGAGTTTGTTTGTGTTTGTGTTCTCACTGCTCCTTCTAGCCTGTATGCCTCTATTCGTAATTGTAACTCTAGTATTGAAAATTATTTAAAGAAAAATATCCTCTTTTAGAAGACCACGTTTGGAAATGAAACATACAACAACTATTAGATCGAAAATCTGCTTATGATGGGTATCCAGTACATCCGAAAAGTCTGGAAACACCCAAATAACAACCTTAATAATGTTTTGAACAAAATCATTAAACATGTCAATTACTGTTTTTAAAAACGCTATCTTTTAATAACAGTAGTGTCGTTTTTGCAATGATCTTGAAAAGTATTTTTTAAGTGTCATTTAGATGACAGCCTATATCCAAAAATGAAGCAAAAATTTTAAAAAATAAGAAAGTTACTTGCCTTTAAAGATAGCGAGAATTAAAGGTATGTTTTTGTTCACCCTGTATAATTTTTTGCATTACTTTTATTTTATTATCAAGTGTAATGTTTTAGTTAAAAAAATATAGTTTAAACATATCTAGCTAGATGACAGGCGTGCCTCTTAAATTTTAGTCTACATTTTGAAGAATAGTTAATTATCTCGTAAACAAGTTGAGTTAGCATAAAAATCTAACTCTAACTTGTTAACTTGCCTTTATTTAGGCTGTACTATCAAAATATGCCATAATGTACAGGGTGTTCCATTTAATTTTTCGCAACTTTGATAACTTTTATTTGAGTCACCCTGTATAATTCAAAATAATTTTGAAATGTGGTCCTTCTGAACCCATATAACCTTTAACAAACCAAATTTGAAAATATGTCACCACTTTTCGCATATAAACCGCCGCGAATGTGGTGGTTCACCTGTATATATCTGATGGCACCCAGATTTCGTCTAAATATCTTACAGATCAAATTTCAGCAATTAAAGTTTGAAAAATGCTGATATTATAATGATATCAATGTAAGAAAAGCTTCCCAATCTAATCCGTAATTCCGACATAATGATACGTGTTGCAAGAATCCTGTTCCATTAAATTTAAATCAAATAAGTAACTTATTCGCCTAAGAAATTGATTCATAAGCTTTCACAGCAGATACAACTTTCATATGGAACATGCCATACAATCCGTAAAAAAAATCCATACAAATTTCATTGCATGCAAGGACTATTACCCACTGATCACGTAACCCGACTTAATTACCGTCAATGGTTTTTGGGCACGATGAAAAACGACAACGTTCTCGACAAATCATTTTTCTCGAATGAACAAACAATGCGCATCTGGTCTAGTGAAATTCTCCATGCATTCTCCAAAAATAGGTGTTTAGATTGCTGTTTCTCGCAGACGGATTATTGGTCTAATATTCTTTAATGCGGAACGATATCGTAATAATTTATTACAACCATTTTTAATCCAATTAATTCCAGCGAGATAATGCAACACCTCATAAGACAATGGAAACGATGGAATTATTGCATGAATTCTTTAATAATCGGATAGTAGACTTTCTACTACGATCTCCAGAATTAACAATCATGGATTATTTCATTTATCCACACCTAAAAATTAGAGTATTTACAAATCGTCCTCATACAATTGAAGAAGCTGTCCGAAATGTCTGTGAGGAAATTACATGCCATAATCTAAAGCATGTCTTCGATAACATGGAACGAAGAGTGGCGTTATGGATAGAAAATGAAGAAAATCACTATGAGCAGTTATTATAGCTGCTTTTTTATTATTAAACTTGTTATTTTTTCAACTGTAACGTTTGTAAAACGACAAAACCTAATTTGTTAACGATATAACATAGCCTGCATCACACACACGCCACAGAATAAGTCACTTACACGTTTTAAAACTTATATTGCCAATTCAAGTTTAAAGGAGAAGAATTCCATGACCTACTAGAGCGCGTAGAAATATTTGATCATACGATATCAAAGCCGACAACCAGACAAATGCACATACAAAGTCAATCGAATCGATAACATGCAAATTCTTTTACCTGTTCCGTATTCAGAAACGAATTCCTTATACATACAAATATTCTTTCCAGCATCCTCAATCGACTGGCTTTATTTTCTTTCTCCCACATTCAAGAGATTTGAGATGAAATTCTTCAGTTGAAAGATGAACAGCAACTCTCCAGTCCATTCAGAAGGAGGGAATAAAAGAACAATAGAAATTCGTTGACGATAAACACAGCGCACGCTGTTAGTGCGGATTTTCTCGCCACCTTAATCCTTGGACTAATAATGCGAAAACCCGAGAAGGGGTGCTTTCCGGCGCGTCTACTTTCGGCCAATTTATCTTGACATCACGGCCGGTGTTGTCTGTCTTTTTCTAAAACCTCAAAAATGCCTTTGTTATAACGGCACCCACCTCGGTATGGGAACGAACTTGGAGGCTGAGTTATCGACGTGTCTGTCTCGTATAATTCGCTCCACCAAATTAATTTGACTAATTGAATGGGTTCCACCGTGGAAAGTGTCGAAGGAGAGTGGTGGGGGGAGAGGATACTTCTGGCGCGCGGCCCTCTACGAAGTCCGTGTCTGATTAAAATTCATGTCGTTGATGAGGTCGCCTTCGACTGGGCTTTGACTGGGGGAGCTAAAAGCCCATTTGGAACGGTCGTAAATATTGCACGGGCTTATGGCGAGGCGGTCTGTGGAAGTGTGCTAATTGAAAACGTCCGCTTTTGATATCGGGCCGATATTGGGGCGAAAAAAAAACCTTCTCTCTGGATCTCTCTAAAAGTTCTCTAACTGTTAATATGGTGGCCATGCTTTTTTTTTGTGGATGCAATAAAATGTAGCAGTAAAAATTGCGTGTAAAACAAAACTGAATTTGCAACGAAAATGCCATGGAATAAAGTGAATCAAAATTAGTATTATGCAGAATTACTTTCTTCAATGTTGTCACCCAAATCATAATAATCAATGATTCCGCCAATGCCTGTTCCAGCCCAGCATGTAAAAGAAGGTAGAATAGAAAGCTAGAATCTTAAAAAAATAATAACAGAGACTCTAAGCGAGAGGCGCACAGGTCAAAGTTAAGAGGGGTTGACAAAACTCACTATTCAAAACGAAAGACTTTAATGCATTAGGTGGGGAGATGCATTAATCATCGCCATAAGCTAGAAGAGAAAAAAACTGATCTCTTTGCTTGTTTACATAAATCCACATATCAAAATACCTTTGAATTTTGCAGAGTAATGGCTTCACCCATTACATAATTAATGATTCATTGATTTCCAAAGGTATTGGTTTTTATTGGCAATATAATACCATGAGAAAAATACTCCAAACTGTGGCGCTGGTAATACTGCGAACTTCTCCTAGACCCCTTACCGACAACTGCACTAAACTGGACGTACGATAATGATATCTTTGCTATTGAAACCTACTGCTGTGCATTAATTGAATTAAATGAAAAATGTAAAATGAATTTTTAAAATGAAAAAAGAAAATAAAATTAGCTAGCTCAACGGATAAAATTTTAAAGAACCCAAAAGAACTATTAACCTCAGAGTTACCCTCGCAAATTAAAACTTGAATCTAACCACGAAAAGTAAAATGTGAGTGAATGAAATCAGCCGACTTTCTTAATTACCCGAAAAATTGAAAAGGTTTAAAATAAAATAAAAGAACAGAATTTTAACCCTTTAGTGACGCTAATTAAACAATCAGTTTATTGTACACAATGGGTTAAATTACATATGTGCAGAAAAAAACCTTGAACTGAAGGTTCTGGCCTAAAATAAAAACCGCACTGAACTAAAAATTAAAATAGGACAATGCAGTTTCTTAAACAAAGCAAAAAAAAAGTTTTATTTGTTCAGGAAGACTATCCAATACACAACCTTTGAATTACAATCCACGTGGTTTCACGAATTAAAATCCAAACGTGGACAAATGCAAGAAACTTACAAAAATGAAAAAGCTAAAAGAAAAAACAAAGCTTCTACTCGCCGAAACGAGGTGATTGAAAAATAAAAATGAAACAGCAAAATTGAATAACAGAAAATTAACTCTTTAAAATATAATAAGAGAAAAAAACTAATATAAATCTTCCCAAACAAAAAAAAAAAATTGATCTTATATCTATAAGGTGCACACTTCAATATAATAACAATTATCACAATAAGAATTCCTTGATTGACTAAATAATTACAGAATTAAAATAAAACTTTCAATTCAAAATGAATTACAAAATGGCAACAAAGATTTAAAAAATACGTCTACTCATGTCAATAGTCGAACAAGGAAGTCCTTAACAAAATCCTACAATTGTTTTTCTTACAAAAATCCCTCTCTCAAAATCGTACAACGCAGACGTACAACATTACAACGACAATATTAAATAGAATACGCATTAAATCAGCACAAGCCAACAATAGACAATTTAATGAATGGAATAAATTTAAAAAAAACTTAAGACTACATAATAAAAACATACAATAAACTCTTAAACTAAAATTAATCAAAACAAAATAAAATTGTGAAAATTCTAGGTAAATTGAAAAACAGCTGATCGGAGAAATCAAAAAAAATATGCAACTTAAAATACACACAGCGAAAATGGGTTGTCTAACCACAGCAGTACGTCCAGTTTAGTGCAGTTTGTGGTAAGGAGTCTAGGAGAAGTTCGCAATATAATACCAATTATATGAATGATGATAGGTGTAAAAAAAAAGTAAAGCGAATACTACTAACATTACATACCGTAATTTTCAAATAGTATATGAAAACACAAGTTTCATAAAGCGTACTTTTGTCGCACGAGACCAAGTTTGGAAAACGAGACGCGTATTGTCGAATTTCTCCCTGCTACCCCGTCTTCTGCTTGGCACCCGCTCGGACGCCATCATTAACACCAGCCATTATTGTGACCGAAGTTACAAAAAGGAAATAAAAATCCTTGCGCGACACCCCTATTGAACGTATCGGAAATCGATACAAGTCAACTATTCGACGATCCCAGTTTTGCTATCTGCAAAAAGCACCCGTGTGCGATTTGCGGGTCTCGGAACCTGTTCTTGTCGAGATTTTGTCGTCTAGTGACGTTAATTTGTGAATAATTGATATTTCAAAATTTCGAAGTCTTAATTTCCCTAACAGCCAGAAATATTACATAGATGTTTTTAAAAATATATTTTATAAATATTTTTCGTGAGAGGTTTTTGAATATATTTTTCATATTTTTTTCTAAATATAGATAAAATATTCAATTAAAATATTTATTCCATATTTTAAAATTGATGTAAGCGCTATATTTTTTCTAAAATATTTGTAAAATATTTATGTGAAAATTGAGATTTTTTATGCAATCTATTTAATTTGTCAAAAATGAACTAAAATTGTTCTTGGTTTATTTAGAATGTATAACGTCGATAACGAAAAGTTGAAACATACATAGAGTTGTCTAAAAGGCAACTTGTTTTTTCACACTCACCATACAAGTTAATAATCGATAATTCTGGCATCTTTTAAGGCATACTGAAGGTTTATCAAATTAATCGCTATTTTTTAATTGAAGTGTTCTAAATAAAAAACAAACGTGTTTATTAACATTTTATTTGAATAAACCAATAAAAATGAAAAATACTCATTTTTAAGTCTAGCCTTGGCTGGTGCCAGGTACAACCCTATGGCTTTTTTCATATCTTCGGTAGTGGCGCTCTCATGGCGTTTCCTTGTGGCCTCTAAAACAATGCAAATTGTATTAGATCATACCATGAATAAAACATCGTACAACATTATCAACACCTACTAATACATTTGGAGCATTTACAATAATTGGAGTGGTAGCTACATTCTAATACTTACGATACTTATTTTTACTTTATTTCATAATATTTGAAAACATTCTACGTACAAACAATAAAACAACACAACGTATTCTATTTGAGGTTATGACGCTTATCTACCGAGATGAATCTCTTAAGCAAATCAACTAGCAATTTATCTGGTAGATGCAGTACATATATGATGCATAAAATTCCTACAATTATATTATTAAACGATTTTCGTACATAGCGATATTGAGCATTCCAATTATCTTATAAATGCCATGACATGTTCAAAGTTTTGCTTACCTCGTAGTCACCACAAAAACTAAAACACACCCCGCAACAATTAATTACACAGTTAACCCTAATCTGCCCTAATCGTATACTATTATAAACTATATATAACATGTAACGAACAAACGAATGAAAAACGTTGATGATACGCACGTGCGCGTATGCATTCTATGTACCTAATCCATAGACGCATAAACAATACTAAATCATATAACACCGGCACCGTAATGAATAGAGGTGTTGTGTTGACGTTCGCAACTTACAAATATTACAATAATATAATACAAAACGCAGATATATCTATAGAAAAGTTACAGCGCTCAACTTAGATACTAATTAAATCATATTAGATATATATTATCTAATTTAATCTTTAAACTATCATTTTAAATAGGTACATACCTACTTAATATGTATGCATATTTTACCCATTTTATATTATTCGTCCTACGCACCAAATGTACAAAAGCAAAAATTCAATCTTTATTTTTTATATAAAATAAATAAAAGAGTTATGAAAAATATATTCAGAAAACATTTGCAATAAAATATTATTAATGCTACATAACATATATATTTTTTAAATGTTTTCCTAATATATTTTCTATAATATATTTTATGCATATTATATTAATATAACTAATATTCAAGAAAGATTTAATATTTTTTAAATATTTATAAAATATGAATTAAATATAGTTGGTCACTGGGGTTGGTAAACTTCATAGTGTAACATTTTCTTTTTTTTTGAACGTTATATACATTCATTTCATTTTTTGTTGTTGTAAATTTCAAAATTTAACCTTTGTAAACCCAAAATTTATAATTAGTTTTAATATATCACCTTTTTTTTTTGTTTTAATCCCTAAGATAATTTAAATTTGTGAACCTCAAAATTTTAATAACTGTAAGTTATTTTAAAATTGAAATTTAATATTGGTAAAAGTTTTAATTACTGTTAATATATCACGTTTTACCTTTTTAAATAGTTTTTTTTTTTTTTCTTCAACCTTTTATTGTTACGGTTTAATAATCGTAACCTGTAATAAGATGCAAATTGGCATCATTGCATTTTGACAACTAAATTATAATTTTGGTTGGTTGCAAACAAAACAACATTAAAAATATTAGTAAATATTTTTTTTAACTAAATTAAAGGATATTTAATATTTTATATTGGAAGTAGCTGAAAAGATGAGAAAAAATGCAGTACGCTTTACCACAGTACGCCGGTAAAAATGATCCTACATTCCGTATATGATAATTTCAAATTTTATAATAATTATTTTAACTTTTAAATCAAAACACTTTGCGTTTGCTAATACAATATTAAATCTAACAAAGAATTACTCCATACATCCATTTCAATGGGACTATATGCGGGAAGATAACCTTCCATTTTGAAATCATTTAAAAGCAAATGAAACACGTGTAAGCATTCCAACATGGTGGCAATTTCCGAAACCATTTTCCATTAATCGAACGGCATCAGGTGAACGCCACACCTTTGCAGATAAAATGTAAAATGCATAGCGCAGCCTGCCGAAATGGAATACCCATCGATTATCTATCAACCTGATGGAGAGATAAAATTGAAACTGACACTTTTCGCTCCCGATAATTCTAGACGCGCGCTCCATCACCACCAACATCCACGCTCCCCAATATACCGGTGATCTGATTTAAAACTACTCTATTTCGCTTTAAGTTAAACCTTGCACCAATTTTAGATTCGCACACGTCATTAGTCAATATCGCAAAAATATCCGGTTTCTCACATAGAACGTTAATGATATAAAATTGATTTTTATCCGGTACGCTCCTCATCACGCTGGTCGGTAATTCAGTTATCGCTAATGAGGCGACGCCGCTAACGTAAAAACCAGAGCTGAGAGCAATAAAAAGAAATGAATTGCTAAAATGGGAGTAGGGAGAAGGTACCTACGTCTTTATCGATCCCAATCTAACGGCCGTAATGGAAGAAGCGGAATTTAATTTTCATTTCGTCCATGTCTCAAAGGCAATTACCGTTGCCCGGTAACGATTAGAACAGGGCGAAGGTCTGTTATAGCAGGCACCGTTTAAAAATACGCTCAGCGAGACCGTAGGTCACGTGACCTTGAAAATTGGGGGAGAAGATATGCTAATTTAAGCATGAAAACTGGTTTAGGGACGCAATTTGCGCAGTAATTTTGCATTCAACAGTCCATTACGTTGGGATTTGTTTCAACGAATTCGTCATTTAAGATGAACAAAAAACTTTTATTTGTTTTGTCATTAACGAATAATTAACTGAAGCGCTTACCTAATGAACTTTTTGCGCGTCCTCATTTTGCAGTGCTTAAAAGCGGCTAAAAAACGCAAAAATGTCACTAAAGGTTGGCCACACTAGATTCACATGACAGATATGTAATAAATTGTCATTAAGCCACAGTATATTACAGTAAGGACATGTTCGCAAAAATGCATTGTTCTTGAGTGGTCCGTTTTGAATGACTTGAAGGTCATTCAAAACGGCCCAACTACCATTTTGTAAAGCTGTTGCCGGGAATTTTCAAACGTGTAGAATAATTTACATTTTAAAGGAAGTAGAAAAATAGATTAAAAAAATACACAAATTTATGCGTTTTTTATTCTGATTTTGTTGCAAATATTTATGAACAGTTTATAGTAATAAAAAACACGATTCCAGTAAAATAATGTTTGATTAAGTGATACATATATTTGCAAGTGTTTTACGATAATTATGTTCATAAGCTTTCCTTTTTGTGAAATAAATCTTTGTTTATATTTTTATAGCGTAAAATATTCTTCCAGGAATAAATATGTTGTGGTTCTTTCTCAAATAAATTAATAAAAATGCAACAGCATCGGTGGAAGGGACTTTCAAATGTGCGATACAAAGATTGTTCCTTTCTATTCGACTACTTCATTTCTAACATCCGACCCTGCACTGGTTTGTCAACAATAATGTCCGGAGGTGCACAACTGAATACAGTTCAAACGTAGACTATATAATATCAAATTGTCTGTAATGAATGCGATTGAAATTTATGCCAGTATAATGCAGTTCAAACCAAAATCACATTATTTTAAAAAGCGAACATAAAATGAATTAGGTTAGTTATTGCGATAAATAGCGATCTAGCTTAAAATATGGATCTAACAAATAAATTGATTTAATGTGACCTAGGAATCTCTGCACAACGATAATAGTTCTTCTTATTCATGTACTTTCTTAATTCTTGTCGTGTCATATATATTAGATTCATTCGGAAATCCCAAGAAACTACGACCATTGTAGCATCAAAATTTATCTTGCGAGAGTGATTGGTACTATAACATGATACCCATTGATGTCTTCTTTCACGATTATTTGAGTTATTTCACTTAAACCTAACAATATAATATATAAGAAAGTATATAAATGTTATGGCCACTGGCCACCGATCTTACCTTTTACACAAGAATATCATGGTTCATTAAATGTTTTTAAAACTGCAGGGGTAATTCGAAACTAATAAAATACATAAAATAAATAAATAAAACAAGTAAATCATGTAGATTAAACGGATGAGTAAACTAATTTGTGTAGATACGAACGTAAACAATAACAAACTGCCATTTTGGGAAGCTGTTGTGTGAAGTTAGGCTTAGAAATTTGGTCCGCTATAAGTCATCTCTTGTCCTTACTCGGTGTACTCTGGTAAAACTATTGTTTTCCTGACTAGGCAGGCAAAAATGCCACTAAAGGTTGGCCACACTAGATTCCACATGACAGACGTGTAATAAATTGTCATTAAGCTACTGTTCAACCATGCTAAGATGAACTGGATCCTTCATTACACTTATTATTTATAAATAGATGTTAAACTAGCAAGGAAATTACAGAAAAAGATTTATTCTCGAAAACGTCAAAATACTAAGGTGTGTAACATGTGTGCCAACTTGTACTGTCAACTCCCTAGTGTCAAAATTTTTTTTCTATTTTCAATTCAAAATTAAGATTTGTCGGCCCAAAAACAATGTGTATCACACGGCCAGAAACTCTTTTGCGAATATTCGTGCTTGTACAAACCGTCCTCATACTCACAAAACTATAGTTTCTGGCCCCGTGATACAAATAACTATTAACCTATTGGATCAGTTTCTTTTTTATCTCGAGACAACGTGATACCATGGAACAACAATTCAAGCAAATTGCTCATACCATCCCATGATACTAATCTTAAAGGATGATGTATTCCCATATTTGGCCACTATGTCAAGACCAATATGCGTATCAAGCAAGAAAATCTACAGACACAGCATTGCATCCCCTCGTACAGAAGACTGAACATGTTCTGCAAACCAAATACGACAATATTTCTGCAATATCAATCCCAAAGCACCGAGGAATAAAGGAATCAATGAAGCAAGCTACAAGTGAATACTGCACGCGTAAAGGGACAATCAGTTTACACAACCATCATGGAAGGGTCATTGGTGGCTCGGGTCGAAAGGGTTTCTTCCCTTCTGCTATGGAAACTGGTTGTGGACGAGCTGGACAATGAATGACAGGCTAAACTCAATAGCGTATTGCGAGACAAAATGCATGTACCATCTTCAACAAATTAAATGCGAAGTGAAGCTCCAGAAATCTTTGATTATTTATGCAACCGAAACTACAAGTACTGCGTACCGAGCGATGCATAATTCAGAATTGTTTGCAAATAATTTTTAATTACTATTTCAATGTGCTCTAGCTTCGATTGCATTAATAATCGAAGATTTGTGAAGCTTAGATTCGCATTTAATTTGTTAAAGATGGTACAAATTATGCAAGCAGGGACCGAGGAGGAAAGTCTAAATACCAGTGTCAACGAAACGACCACAAATGGCATTTCCGAGAAGGAACTTAGTTGGTCTTGGACTCCTAAAACTCTGGCAAACCACCCCAAGAGGTAACATCCAAAACAGCAACGACAATAACAAAACGATAAGAAATGATTTCAAGCAAACGATCTAAAAGTGAACGACAAAAAAACACCTGTCAAATAATGAAATAGTTGAGATAAGCATCATTAGATATTTAGGATTGAGCAATGGTTAACAAACTTTCCTGGGAAACACATATACAGGAACTTGCAAGGATTCTCTCATAACAGCGATATGCACAATGAGAGGATTGAAAGCAATAACAACTCCCGAAGTAGCAAAAACTGGCTACTATGCTGATTTTGAAAGCAGTCTTACCTATGGAAATCTCTTCTGGACCACATCAACATCAGGGGAAAAGGGTATTCATTCTTCAGAAAGAGTGTCATAAGGGCTCTTTGTCATCTACCAAAGAGAACAACTTCAATAAAAAGAGAGAATACTTACCTTACCCTGTATATACTGTAATCGTCAAAATTTAACTAGAGTATAGGAAAGCAGAGCGTAAATAAAAACCGACATATAGCCGCGTCTACCACCACATGCCTAACATCCAATATCGTTTCATGATTAGCACTGGTGCGTATTGCAAGGTCATTTTATGCATACTAAAAGATCGCTATACTAAAAATGAATTTTGTCGACTACGATATATACTTACCTACTTGAAGTACGTATTAAACAACAAAAGGTTTTAACTCGATGGCAAAACACATCAATACAGCACTCGCAATAGAGACCAGAATATGACCAGATATGTTGACTACTAAAGACCAATAATTTACAACAAGTTCTCTTTCCTTCATCCATGAAATCCAGAACTAAATCGAGCAATACACAGCCAAGGAATGTTAGGGTACCTTAAGTGAACCGTAAGAAGCAATGAAGATTGGTTTGGGAGTATAAAGATAGCAATAAAGCCACTTTGGTGTAGGTAACTTGACATTCGACAATCGAAAGAAACGAAAAACTCAATCAGTTAGCAAGAAAAGGATTACTCGCTTCATATATAAAGCCAGAACTTGTTCTGGTAGCATCTAAAAACACAGCACAAAAGCAGATAAGGACTTGGGTCAAAGAGAAACACAAAGAACACTGTAATAATACAGTAGTCGGGCAAATTCGTGGAAAGAGAAAAGCAAAGAGCCCGTAGGGATCGTCTTCACACCATAACAGGTTTCCTAAGAGAACTCTTGGGATCAACAGTGGAGATACCAGCTGCAGATTGTGCAATGGGATGATAGAGAACGCTTACCACATTCTATGTGAATGGTAGGCCCTGGGCCTAAAAAGATACGATTTAGGGCAAGCAAAAAATGAATCCAGGGCATTACTTTGATTTGATCAACCAACCAGAGACCTGTACAGATTAGCGCATTAGAATATTGGAATGACTGGTATAATTTAATGGGTAAATGAAATAGATAACTATAAATACAAAAAGGCAAAAAGCTGCAGTGTTCCGGAAATTACATAAAAATAAGAAAAGAATTATACGGAATTCAATCTCACCCTCGATCCCTAGTCAGGTAGGGCCGCAAGGAACTTTCAAATCACAAATGGAAACCTCAATTCTTTATTGCAGATCTTGATTCTCCCAGAAAAAAAAATACGTAACTGCATAACCTTTTATCGGACGATGATTCCTGTCGCACGGAATTTTATGAATAATGATTAATTCATTAATTCATAAAATGAATATTTTTTCAATAATATTCTATTTACCGACGAATAGGTACTTCATTTACTATTATTAGGTTTTTTAGAATCGATATTTGTTATTTTACTTGCTTATTGACTTTTAAAACTCTTAAGTCAGATAGGGTCACAGAGAACTTTCAAATCACAAATGGAAACTTCCATTCTTTATTGCAGATCTTGATTCTTCAGAAAAAAAAAAATACGTAACTACAGAACCGGCGCATCCACCAGATTCGTACCTTTTCCAGCTTTAAAACTGTATTACTGCCGAAATTACTGTAGAAAAACCTGACGTTGTTTTAACGTATTCATTATTCGACCCTATGCTAAACGTGTAACCAAAAATTATACTAAATAAACCGAAATTACTGAGGCACAGTGGCTCACAAATTAGAGAGGGTACAGTTAGTCTATCTTGTTTGTACTGCGTCCGTTTTGCTTCAGAGGGAGAAGCTTCTGGACGCATTGATAAAAAAAGAATTAGTTAAAACATGTAAAACTCCGCTTCCATCTCGTAAACAACCGACGCAAATAAGCTAATAACGCCAAACCCGCAGCAAAGTAGGGAGTAAATTAATTTCCCCGTAAGCGAATGTTTATTTTTAATACGCTCTAGCGTTTAGACGCGTACACGATGTTGCTGCGTATGTACGATGCTTGACGTAGTACGATATGTTTGCTAGCTTATGCGTGCCCACGTAAAATATTAGTTTAATATTTATTCGAAGATCCCGAGCAAAATTTACCGGCAGCGCTTGCAACTAGGGATTGGGATCCCAATTTCGGATTAGGTTAAGTTGTTTTAAGTTAGTTCTACAATGAAATAGAACACAAACTTCGACAGTGTGTTAGACCATGGGCGTAGCCAGGTATGGGCTTAATAAACTTTTTTGTAACTCCCACAGTTACTGGAAGAAATAAGTTAACTTTGCAATATTAGAATCTATATTTAGCTGGCTGTTTTGCATCGCTTCCCAGTGACCAACTATATTTATTTTATATTTTATAAATATTTAAAAAATATTAAATCTTTCTTAAATATTAGTTATATTAATATAATATCCATAAAATATATTATAGAAAATATATTACGAAAACATTTAAAAAATATATATGTTATGTAGCATTAATAATATTTTATTGCAAATGTTTTCTCAATATATTTTTCATAACTCTGCAAGAATATTTTGCTTTGTATTTCTGTAAATATTTATTTCATATAAAAAAAAGATTGCTTTTTGCTTTTGTACATTTGGTGCGTAGGACGAATAATATAAAATGGGTAAAATATGCATACATATTAAGTAGGTATGTACCTATTTAAAATGATAGTTTAAAGATTAAATTAGATAATGTATATCTAATATGATTTAATTAGTATATAAATTGAGCGCTGTAACTTTTCTATTAATATATCTGCGTTTTGTATTATATTATTTGTAATATTTGTAAGTTGCGAACGTCAATATAACACCTCTATTCATTACGGCGCCGGTGTTATATGATTTAGTATTGTTTATGCGTCTATGGACTAGGTACATAGAATGCATACGCGCACGTGCGTATCATCAACGTTTTCATTCGTTTGTCCGTTACATGTTATAGTTTATAATAGTATACGATTAGGGCAGATTAGGGTTAACTGTGTAATTAATTGTTGCGGGGTGTGTTTTAGTTTTTGTGGTGACTACGAGGTAAGCAAAACTTTGAACATGTCATGGCATTTATAAGATAATTGGAATGCTCAATATCGCTATGTACAGAAATCGTTTAATAATATAATTGTAGGAATTTTATGCATCATATATGTACTGCATCTACCAGATGAATTGCTAGTTGATTTGCTTAAGAGATTCATCTCGGTAGATAAGTGTCATAACCTCAAATAGAGGTTAGAATACGTTGTGTTGTTTTATTGTTTGTACGTAGAATGTTTTCAAATATTATGAAATAAAGTAAAAATAAATATCGTAAGTATTACAATGTAGCTAACACTCCAATTATTGTAAATGCTCCAAATGTATTAGTAGGTATTGATAATGTTGTACGATGTTTTATTCATGGTATGATTAATGGTAATACAATTGGCGTTGTTTTAGAGGCCACAAGGAAACGCCATGAGAGCGCCACTACCTAAGATATGAAAAAAGCCATAGGGTTGTACCTCGCACCAGCCAAGACTAGACTTAAAAATGAGTATTTTTCATTTTTATTGGCTTATTCAAATAAAATGATAATAAATACGTTTTTTTTTATTTAGAACACTTCAACTAAAAAATAATGATTAATTTGATAAACCTTCAGTATGCCTTAAAAGATGCCAGAATTATTGATTATAAACTTGTATGGTGAGTGTGAAAAAACAAGTTCTTGCCTTTTAGACAACTCTATGTATGTTTCAACTTTTCGTTATCGACTTATACATTCTAAATAACCAAGAACAATTTTAGTTCATTTTGACAAATTAAATAGATTGCATAAAAAATTTCAATTTTCATGTAAATATTTTACAAATATTTTAGAAAAAATATAGCGCTTACATTAATTATAAAATATGGAATAAATATTTTAATTGAATATTTTATCTATATTTAGAAAAAAATATGAAAAATATATTCAAAAACCTCTCACGAAAAATATTTATAAAATATATTTTTAAAAATATCTATGTAATATTTCTGGCTGTTAGGGTTGTGTTAGGAATTAGTAACGACTGTTGAAAATGGATGCTATTAGCACCAAGTTACCAATTGTCTCGCATAACATCATATTTTAACCTGGAACGTCTTAGTTATAAGTAAAATCTACCTATCTTTTGATAACGGTGGGAGAAACTGTTTGTTATTAGGACTTTTTTGCCTGGCCTATCATGCTTTAACACTCTGTCAAATTTTGTCGCCTATTTCAAAACTACCCTATATATTGATGACGTAAGAATTGAGTAATGTGATTTCTTAATTATTTACAGGAATAGTTGCATCTATCTTTGAAACTACTCATTAAATCAAATGGTGTTTTGTATTTTCGAAGGTAGTAGAAAAGGCAATTTACACTGTTTCTTATATAAGCTAGCATTTTTTTTAATACAGGGTCTATTCAGAAATGATGCAAAAAATCTATACTCCTATTTGAAAGAACATTAGATGTAATGTAAAACTTTTTCAAGGTCATTATAAAAATGACCCATTATTATCATTCATTACATTATTATTTGAGCGTTCCCGGACTTTTGGGACGTACTATATATACATATTTCTTTTAAGAGGATTTTGAAACGGATTAGCAGCAAATTCGAAATTGGAAATCTCATGTTTCGCAGTTCAAACTCGGAAACGAAAGGATGCAAAATACGATTTATCTGTACAACCCATAATGGCGGGAACGTCCTTTGCCGAGTTTCCTTTCAATAGGAGAGAGAGAGAGAGAGAAACGGAAAGGAATCGAATTTCGCCAAAGTGGAGGCAGATATTTCAGGTTTTCGCACGACGGTGGAAAGCGGAAACCGGGATCCATTGAAAACGCTTGCTACGACTTCAATAATACCCTAATTTTAAATTCAAATCGTCCCTTCCTGGCGCATTCACATATCTATTCGCTTACATTACAGATTTCCTTTTTTCGGGGGGAGGGAAGTGTGAAAACTTGAAAAGAAGAAAGCGAGATGATAAATAAAAATAAATTCTACAGCTCTTTAAATTTAAATCTAATAAAACATAATATTTATAAAAACATAAACATAAGAATAAATATCGATCGTATAAAATTAGCACATCCTTTAAGAATTTTTACCGGACGATTATTCCTGTCGCACGGAATTTTATGAATTAATGATTAATTCATAAAATGAATATTTTTTCAATAATCTATTCACCGACGAATAAGTACTTTATTTACTATTATTAGGTTTTTTTCAGAATCGATTTTTGTTGTTTTATTTGATTATTGCCTTTTAAAACAGCTTTTCATTCTGTTTTTTTTTCCTTTAATATTGTTTATGAGCTCTGCAACTAAAACTTATAGTTTACATTAACTGATGCTTCGATATAAAAATAAGTGTGAATAGAAAAGAAGCATGAATAGATTTTAGTTATCGAATAAGTATTGTCTTATTATTTCCTGTTTCACTAATACAAATGTAATGTTGGATTTAATATTACTTTTACAAACATCATAAATAAATCGAGAAAAAGAATATCGGACTCAATTTAATTCGGCCGAACTATGACAATTCGCCGAACGTTAATAAATGTGTACTGTGGCTTCGTGCGTAACCACGCCTACAGTTGAAGTTCTTGCCATTTTCAGTCGCCCAGAATGCAATCAACAGCTGGTAACTTTTCTTCCGACATATTGCTATGATAATTTCATTAAAAGTCCTATTTTAAACTGTACTATAAATTATCATTTCTAAGGATGTTTCAAAGTAAAATCATTGATCAGAGTGGTGAGGACGTGATATGATGACAAGTGTTGTTGATTGATTAAAAAGAAAGCAGTTTAGAGTTTCTCGATAAGTGTGAAAGAGAGTGATGTGTTGGGGTTTGCTTGCACTGTAAAAAAAGTTGCAGTAAAATTACATGTAAAATCGTTGGTAACAAATTTGCCTACAATTTTACAGGTAAATTTGCTTCATAAGGTAATATTTCTACCATCTAGTAAATTTCACATGCTGATGTGTTTTTCAAAGATTGCACTGTAAAATTCGGATGTAACATTTATATGAACTCTATATTTAACGAACACTGAAGTAATTTTCATATGTATTTTTATAAAGAGAGCAAGCAACTTAGCTAATTCTTTTATAGCACCAAATAGGTCATACTGAATCGCTCAACCAGAGATCAAGAATGCACACGGTTACGCGAAACCTACGATTGTTTGTGACGTACATGATATCATTGAGCCAATAATAAGTTCGACAAACGAATAGAATTACCTACGCGCACAGATAAATAATCCAATAACCAATCACATTGCGGCGTATGAATTTCGTATTTTCCATGATATCTATAGTTTTACCCGAAAATTCAAGTAAAAACAAATAAATATAAAAGATCCTCATATTTTTACAGCAAAATTAATAGTTCACTAGTAAAATTACCTTTAAAATGCACTAAATACCCCAAAAAAATGTCAATTTTACACTTTTAAGTAAATTTTGAGAGTACATACAAAATTGTACATGTTTTTTCCTGTATTTTCCTTTTGATTTTTTGTTACATCTTAATCTTACATGAAAAAGCTATAAATTTTACCGAAATATCTTAGAAAAAACATGTAAAACAAAATTTACATGATCTATTGTGGTAAATTCACAACGTTATTACATGTAATATTCCTGATTTACCATGGCAAAATTACTGTAATTTTTTACAGTGTGGTTGGGGTAGTCTACTAAAAGTTGATGATCTGTTTGGAGTTGGGCTTCTTTTGTTATCTCTGGATTGTGGTGGGATTGGTTGTTGTTCAGATCTGCACTCATCATCCATACATTAAGAAAATGTTACTTATTTGATATTTGAAATTTGAAAATTATTGTATTCGAAAATAATTATTTATTCACTGTCATTTTTGACATTTGTAACAAGATGTGTCAATACTTATTAAAATTTATTCTGGTATGGTTTAAAATAGAAAATTTTAAATATTCAAACACGTTTGATATTTTCTACTTTTATATATTTATTATTCAAATACAAAATATATTAGATAATCAATAGAGTGTTTGACATAATGTGTCTCTCATCTCTTAAATAAATTTAATTCTTCATCAGTTAATGGTAAACTTTCTAATGTTTATTTTTGTAAGACTCTGAGACTAGTAATAACAAAATCGCTGTTCGCCCATATCTCAAGTCTTCTACTTTAGTTATTATCACCAATTCTAAGTCGTTTGCATATCTCCAGCACTGATGTTTATGATCCTGGGTGGTTCCATGGATTGTAGCTTTAAGAGATCTTTAGAAACCTTCCTCTAGACGCTGGTCAACAAGTGGTCTTATGATCGTTTAGCAGTTTACTGTCTGTCTTTCTAGAAACAACTTAGAGTTTGGTATTTTCATGAGACCCATGCATTTTATCAATTACATTGGGTTTGATGTTTTTGTTGGTTATTGTTGTAAGTACTGTTTCCGGTTCTGGTTTATAGTAAATGAGCTACGGTAAGATAGGATTTGGTGGAAACACTGGTTACAATCATAGACTCAATGTTGAACCACGCCACAACATATCAAGGTATATGTTTTCCACATCTTTGGAAAATGTATTGAAAAAGAGAAGCATTCAAAAGCAAGTCTCAATAACAAAAGCGTAGGAACGAAATCTTAACTCCTAATTTTGAATGAAGTGGATGAGGAAGGTAGTTTAAAAGGAGTGGAAGAAGACAATCTATCACCCATGAATTTATATCGTAGATGACGGTTCCAAATCTGTGCAAAAGACGATTCAACGCGTCATTCAACGCTACATCCGAAAAAAAAAAAATAGATAGGCAAAATTACATTTCGATTCTGTTAATTACTTTAACGGATTTCAAGTGTGTATCAAGTGCGTATTCTATCAAACCATTTTCCTTAATGGCTAAGGTCAAATATTAAGAGCAAAACTATCAAAGTCACACAGGAGTGCTTTTAGGGACGTAGTACGTTATAGTCTCGAGGTGATACTTCAGAAGCGAGACGAGAATATTAGGGAGAATTATTCATGGGATCCTCAAAGCTCCCTTTATAAGAGATCTTGAGGAACCTCCCTCTAGACGCTAGGATAGAGATAATGGCAGTAATGTATACAGATGCCGAAAAGGTGTCCTTTTATATTCAAATCTCTAAAGGGATCATTACATTTTTTTTCTTTTAAATTTAAGAAGAGACTTCAAATGATGAATACTTTCACGTGCAACTCGAATATCGGAATTTAGTTGCCACCAGCACGTTTTCGCGCGCACGTGTGTGTGTATGAGAGAGTGTGTGTGTGTGCAAGTCGTTTGTTTTTGTACCTATATTTGGAGTAATCGGAGAGACGGTTTTATTTTAGCCGGGCGACTAAAAACAGGGATGAAAAGAGGATCTGCCAACCTGTAGCCCGTGTATTCGAGTAAAACGTGGAAACCACGCTACCAACTAAGTAACGGAGAGACAACATTTATCAATTCGATGGGAGGCTGCGAGCTGTGAAGTTCACACTTGACTCCCTCCGTTGGTCTAAGTTTAGAAACGATCGATAAATAATATGTATTATATTACGGGAGCAACGGACATTCTGTTTTGAAACACGTCTTCGTTAGAAGAAGAAGCTTGCCTCTTGCTATCGACACTATTACTACTACTGACTAAGATTAAAACGTGCGGAAAATATTTATTTATTCATTAATGCACCAGTTCTAGCTACAGCCGAATAGGAGGTGACTTATTCAATTCAATGAAAGCAGTGCAGAAAGAAATGCATATTCACTGGTAAAAACGCGGTAGAACATGTTAAAAGGAAGTGACTTCGCATTTTTAAATGCCAAAATTTGTTTGATCAATTTAACCTCGAATAAAGTGTCAAACGTTCACGTGAATACTGTCAATGTCAGAAGAGGTATTTTTGCGCCTCTGTCCAGAAACACTCATTTACTACACATACTTCAAAGCGGATTTGACACGGTAGTTTTCCTGCCTAGGCAGGCAAAAATGTCACTAAAGGTTGGCCACACTAAATTCCATATGACAGGCATGTAATAAATTATCATTAAGCTACAGTTCAACCTTGCTAAGATGATCTTTATTGCACTTATTATTGATAAATAGATATTAAACTACACTCCATTCACTGTAAGAATGCAGCGTTACATCCCAGATAACATGCAAGCTTACGACAAGCTTAACTTTCACTTGTCCAGACAAGCTTGACAGTAAAAGGTTATGAAAACGTTGTGAGAAGGTTATTATATCATTTTTACTATGACTTCGTGTATTTCTGGAGTAATTCGGCCTCACTCGTTTATGGAGTATTAATTTTTTTTGGTTTAATCGCCATTTAAACATTTAACAAAACATTGTTTACAACATTGTTTACTATGAATTTTGAATTATGATTTTGTACTTAATTATAATAAAAAAATATTTATAATTTACACCATTTACAATTTATATTTTTACATGTATCTTGAGAAAACTTTTAAAATTAAAGCGAAACATCGTTGTTAATGTGCATTTCCATATTTTTATGACCTAAAAACCAAGAAAAAGAAGAAATTAATGCCCAATTCCTATTTTGTTCTGATTGTTTAGTGAAGAGGTTTATACAGGACTTTCTCTAATGGCTTGGCTCAACATTGTCATTTCTACCTTGTCATAACCTTGCAGCAAGCTTACACCCTTGCCAATGATAAGCTTACCGACAAGCTTTTTCCCTTGTCAAGACAACCTTAAAAAAAGCTTGTGTAAACCTTAAATTGTTATCTGGGATTAGATAGGCGAAAGATTTATGACTTGCGATTGGCTAATAGACGAGGCGAATTCACACACGCAAAAAACATTTTATATAGCAAATGAAATTTAAGTTGGATAAAGCAAAATATTACTGAAATCTATGACATTTGTCAATCTTGATGTTAGTTTCAGCTCTGTATATGCGTGTTTATTGCCTTTTTGTGTCGTTCGTGTGATTAGTGTAATTTTTATAAGCAAATTGTTACAAAAATCTTCTTAAAGCTCCACTGAGTACTATTGAATATTTGAAGGTTTTGTTTTAATAACTACATGAAATGATAGTGATGACAGTATGTTTTACTTCAATTTTAGTATGGTATATGAAGAAGTATTTGATCTACCTGCAGGGTTATCGAAAAATCCTCAGGGAAAACATATTGGCAGTAAGCAAAGGATAATGGCTTATAATTTGTATCTGGAACTTAAGCGGGACACTTCTAAATCGGCAGCTATTAAACTGACTGCAAAGCAACTTGGAGTGGGTGAAAGAACAGTGTGGGATATTGCAAAAGAAAAGGATACCACAGGAGTTATCAGTTCAGCTCCTAAAAAATGTCTTCGTCAGAGTGCATATAATTCTTTTGGACGAAGCAGATAGCTCAGCAATTAGACGACATGTACACTTCTCACAAGAAAAATCGGGACACCAGCAACCGCGAATTTTAAAATTTCTTGAGTGTAAATGCAGTTTTCAGAGGATATATGCACTTATCAAAGCCATAAATCACTTTTTTGTGTGTATTATTGCGATCAAAGGTAAAGCCTAAAAATTAAACAGAAATAGAAATATATATATAGAGAAAAAGCTTCGGATATTAAATAAACACATTGGAATTTCGGTGGCGGTGTTTCCTTAGAAATACCGAATACGGAAATATTAATGCAAAAAATACATAACAACTAAAAGGCCTCTTGAGTAGACGGCACCATTTACAAATACACATACATATATGTATTTAACTTGTTTGATGTTATGTAGAGATACTTCTTTTTTTTTAAAAACATATGGCGATGGGATTTTAAAATTATATTACCTATTAGTGCTACTATGATATTAGTTACTTTTAGTTTGATTTATGCCCGTAAGTAATACTTTAGCGATAGACAATACGTCTATCAGCCTCCTGAGTTTTTGAAAAATGTGATTTTCACATTGATTAATTACACTATTATTGATGTATTCATTATTGTTGTTGTTTAGTATTCTTTAATATTGTATTACTACAAAATACTTTTATTTGTATTAAAAAAATTACCAAAAACAGTTTAAGATTATTTACAAATTTTATAATGCAATTAATTTCGCAAAGAAATTATTTATTTTATTAATCCTCCGTTTATTGTATTTTCAAGAAATATATCTTAACTATCGCGTGTGTAATCCAATGTCGTTCCATTTTATTGAAATATAGCTAACACTCTTGGTCTGTAACACAGCTTCAGGCAGTAGCAATGAAAAAGTATTAAATGTATCAAATTCAAAAATAAATATTTTAGTACTAACTGAGATTGACAAACAATATACTTTCTTACAATGTTTGTTAATATTGTAAATAATTGTTAATAACGGTCTATTCACACTATAGATCAACGAACCTGCAAGGCACGGGCCCGTCACCGTCAAAGCAAAATTTCTTTTCTACTAAACATATGCATTTCACGGTAGTATATTCACACTTGCAGTCTCCCAGCGATCGTGCGACGGGCAAGTGACTGCGGCGGTCATTTGAAAGAATATTAGACCGGCACAAACCCGTCGCTTTCCGACGAATGCCTGCCAGTGTGAATTATACTGTAGGCGATCGCCAGTCAATTGACGCTAAAAATTATAGCCAAAGTGAAGCGACACAGAAAATTTACTTCGAAATGTTGTATTTTCATTTTTAATACCATCGTTAATTGTTCGTAAATTTTTTGTGTGACTTTCTGAAATGTTTAAAATATTTACTTTCGTTGTCTAAGGCCGTGTTCTCACCAAAAACAACTAGCAATGGCAACGCAGCTGCAATGCGACCGCAACTTCAGTTGAGTTGCTCTTGTGTACTTAACGAAATCAATTTTAGTCTCTTGTATCCATAGTTGCGAACAAAATGTCATTCTCGTCATGATGATGTCTGTATCACATCATATAAATATTTGTGTGCTTCGACAAGGAGCACACAATTTAGAGATTTGGCTGTCTCAATTTGCAACTGGTTGCGTTGCGGTTGAGTTGCCTTTCAGTAGGTGGAAACATGTGTATTTAAACATTAGCGCCGAGTGTCGTTGCTGTTGCGTTGCGATCGCCGGTTGCTTTTGGTGAGAACACGGACTAAGAGTTGATTGCATAATGTGACATATTCTCCTTCTATGTTTCTGCGTTTTAATAGTTGATTAACCTAGAAACATTTTCTCTTCCGCACCTTCCTATTTCGTTTCTCTTCTTTAGTGTTGTGAGTTTCCGAATTAAACTATTCGTTGATTTCGATTATTAAAACACTCGTATGATTCCGATTCTTAGAATCCGATTCGGAATCGGATGATTCCAATTCCGTAAAATTTTTACAACGATTTTATACTGAATGAATCCAGCGAAACGTTTGGTAGGTATACGTATTCGTATAGTTTGTGTGATTTTGGAAATTCTCAACTTTCCTGTTTTGACTCGATCATTCGAAATTATTATTTAGACTGACGGGCTGTGTTTGTTGTTCATAGACGCTGTGCGCACTTAAATTACACAGTCACATTCACTCAGTATTAGTAATCTGCAAAATATTTTATTAAGAAAAAATAATAAACAAAAATATAAACGGTAGATCGCCGGTGTGAATTCATTGAAAATTGACTGGACTGTGACGAGCGCGTGCCTTGCATGTTCGTTGATCTATAGTGTGAATATACCTTAAAGACAGTTTGTAAAGAGACCAAGTGTTGGCCATATTTAATAATAATAATAATAATAATAAATATATTTCCCAGCATAAATGAGGTATACATAAAAAAGGGATATGTCAAATACAAGAAGAAACCAAAATAGGGAATAATTCATACAATACAAATAACCAGATACATAAAAGAAAAAAGAAAGAATTTGAATTTCACATTTCAAACTAATGTTAAAGAGTTAGAGTATCTTCTAAAAATTCCTTTATGGTGTAGTATGGTCTATGTACGAGATATTCTTTTAAGTTTGTTTTAAAGTTACATTTTTCTTTCAGTTCATTCGGCAATTTGTTATATACTTTGATACCCATACAGAGTACACTCTTATGAGTTAAAGTAAGCCTATGAATGGGTATATGGATGTCTATATTTCTAATACCGTAATCATGACAGGGATTATTTACTAAAAATAACTCATGCCTGTGTTTATGAATATAAGCAGCCGTTTCTAGTATATATAGATCGATAATTGTAAGAATATTTAACTCTTTAAACAAATTTCTACATGGGAACGAAAATGGAACGCCCGCCATTATACGAAGAGCTTTCTTTTGAAATAGAAGAATTCTTTCAGATGCAGAACTAGAACCCCATACCAGGATACTGTATACCAACCGCGACTCCATTTCTGATAAGTAAAACAATCTCAGTATATCATTTCAAGAAAATAGATCAACGACGTCAGATTACACAGGCGATAGCTAAGATATATTTCCTGGAAATACAATAAACGGAGGGTTAATAAAATAAATAATTTCTTTGCGAACTTGCTTTATTTAACTGCTTTAAGAATTTTATAAATAATCTAAAACTTGATTTTGGTAATTTTTTATAGATGTTTCTTTATAGAAAAAAAACTTTACACTCGCGAGCATAAATCGAACTAAATAACTACTATCAAAGCAGCACTAACAAGTAACATAATATTAAATAATAAAATTCCATCACCATATGTTTTATTAAAAAAGAATTATATCTACATAACATCAAACAAGTTAAATACATATATATTTCTAAATCTAGTGTAGCCAACCTTATTGATAAATAGATATAAAATTAGAAAGAAAATTACAGAAAAAGATTTATTATCGGAAACGTCAAAATACTAAAGTATTTAACATGTGCGCCAACTTGTACTGTCAACTCCCTAGTATCAAAATTTCTTTTCTATTTTCAATTCAAAATTAAGATTTGTTGGCCCAAAAAACATTGTGCATCACACGGCTAGAAACTCTTTTGCGAGTATTGTATTTGTATTTCGTAAAAACCGTGCTGATACTCGCAAAACTATAGTTTCTGTCCTAGTGATACAAATAACTATTTTTGCTGGAAAACTGTCATTTCGTCCAAATAAATTACATTGCTTTGAACGAAAGAAAGTTCACTATCAACGTAAACGAACACAATCATTCTTTGCCTGACTGACAATTCATTAATCACTTGCAACGCCATTCGTGCATTGATTCGGTGCAATTGATGGAAAACAAACCTAAACCGACGAATTACCCCCTCCCCCAAAAACTAAATGGATCTCCGGGCTTCCGAAGACGATCCATTAATAAACATGTCGCGATGACATCTGCGGAGTTGTGTGCTGGGATATTCAAATTGATCCGCAGGGCCGCCTTAATTCGACCCCCGTTGCTTACCGAGCAAACAATGGAAATTACTGCCGCATCCCCTAAATCGCAACTGGCTTAAGGTATTAAAGCGTACGACGGGGTGGCTTTAATAGAAACGGCGCGGTTATGTCTACATACACACAAATATATTCCGGGATGTTTGATTGCCCGTCGTCGGAGCAAACACACTGTCGACTGGGTTGAGTAAACTATCTAGGAACCGTTTTCTGAACTGGAAGTTATGTAAATTTCCTTTTGCGTGACAACCCGGAAATAATCTGAAATTATCGCGAAATTTTAATTGTTTAATTAGTGTGTTTAATAATTCGTAGTCTTGATATCCTGGACGTGGAAACACTCTTTTATCGTAATAGGAAAATCTTCTATCTCATATCCTACGTTTACACTAAGTCTTAAAGTTGCAGTATTTACTCAGTTAATATGCATTTGCATCTACTTCTTCTTGCTAAAAGAAGTAGAAGGGTGAAGTAGCGTAATATCATTGTTTAAATATATCTAGTTAGTCAACGTAATGCATTTTCGGAAAAATAAAGTATTGCTCAGGGAAGTGGTGCACTCTATCGGTGAATGTAAATTGATTTGAAAACGTGATAAATATAACAGGTATCTCGGTCAGAGTGAGAGACAGATTTCTGTGTTTTATCCATCTGCGGAAACGACGGAATTCGTATCGGTGATTTACTGGCATTGGCGAATTGTGTGGCCCGGGGAAAAGGGAGGGTGGACGCATGTGACGCTGTGATGACGCACCTCGCGATAATTCTCGTGTTTGTTTACATTAGAAGATTGGAATTCTGAGGTATTCTGTTATAAATATAAAGAAATTGAAAGTATATTGCAAGGCACGTTCTTGTTGACAAAACATTAATTGAACAATTTTCTAAATTGAGGTTTTTTCTTTTAAGAATAAAATATTTAAACTTAAAGCAAAGATCACTGAAAAGAGAAAAGTTAAATCTAAAAGGACGAAAATTTGCCGGGAAAAAAAAAACAAATCTATTATCTATTATATTTATGATTATATAATAATCAGAAAATGTTTGTTTTATTAAGAAGAATAAGTATTTAGTTTGATAATATATAATCTGTAGTTCGATGGCCTTTTTATATTTAAAATTTTAATAAAACGCGGGTTTTTTGTTCGAACGTATATACGAAAACCTTCTTCTCCTCCTCTCTCCTATTGCTATCTTCGCTTCTCCCGTGTATAGCGGTACTGTCGCTAACTTCAACTAGTGTAAAGGCGGGAAATTTATATAGTTTTTCTTATATTTACAAAACATTTTTTACTTGATTTACTTATGTTTACTATTACATAATAATAGAAATTCGTTTTTTATATAATGATAAAAATATGTAGTTTGGGGGTACAAATCGCCATTTATTTTTACATATATTGCACCACTTTACTTATTTGAAAACACCATACATGATGACACATTCGCGCACTTTCTCTTGATCGACTGAAAAGTTACGAGGTAACCTTTTAGGGCAACATCCGTATATACAAGGTTACATCGTAACTTTTCAGCCAATCAAGAGAAAGAGCGCGAACGCGTCATCATGTATGCTGTTTTTAATAGCTTTGTTTGTTTGTGTGCTTGGAGCAGTATCCACTGACGTCATCAGAGTAGCTTGAGAGCGTCTCAGAGTTGGATTTAAAGATGGTACAAACAAACGCGCTCGATTGCAATATAACCTTAATTTTATTATTTACTTATTGTCACAGCTATTATGAATAGGAAAAGTAAAAGTAATTTTTCAAACTATTGAATCTAGACTACAATAAAAATGCATCATATACTAGTATTTATGTACCTACCAAGTGAAGTTTTTAAAATATAATGATCGTTCTTTACATCAATCACATTGGTATCATTATATTATCCATAACGTGCATATTTGATGCAGGTATAAATCGGATTACATTTACAAACGACGGTTTACAACACGGTGTTAGCGCGATTAGGTTATGTTGCACAAATTGCTCGTAATTGCTCGAACGTCGGATCGCGAGCAGAAAGAGGAACCTCTTTGTGATCTGGATTTGCTTGCTCTAAACAAACAAACACGCACAAATCATGCTCTAAAATACAAACAAACGCGTAAAATTCCATGGATCTGCTTAGATCAGACAAACAAACAAACCTAATAAGTAACGTGGTGCATATATGTAAATATAAATGGCGATTTGTACTCCCAAACTACATGTTTATTTTTATAATGAAAAACGAATTTCTACTATTATGCAATAGTAAACATAAGTAAATCAAATAAATAATATTATATAAATATAACACAAAACTTAGAACTACACACATACTTATATAGAGCATAAAATTAAATTAGAAACTAAAAAAAGTAAAGTAAAATGGTAAAAAAATAACGATTATATATTATCAAACTAAATATTTATTCTTCCTAATAAAACAAACATTTCAATGTAAACACGAGAATTATCGCGTGGCGCGTCATCACAGCGTCATCGCCTATCCACCCTCTCCTTTCCCCGGGCCTCACCTACAATCTGCCTACAACTTACGAGGTAACTATTGCAATTAAATAACATTTTACTGACACGTGAGAGAGCCATCTTGTATGTAGTAGTCTAACTATAAAGTTTATATTTAAATCGAGACGGACATCAACGGCGTGCTGCCATCTACCGCTTTTGTCCAAAATGTTCAAAAATCCGTTAACTATTTTGTCCATAAGATTGACTAACTAGTATGTATATAAACAATGGTAATATACATAGTGATATTAAAAGTATTACACCCAGAAGGATAGTTTGTTGTAACTAGATTTTTTGGAATCAGAATGAATATATTTAAAGCAAGTTATGGTAAGAATGTGAACCTTTTATCTTTGATAATTTTTCGCGAAATAATTATCAAAGATATAGTTTTTTATGAAGAAACCTATTTATGAAAGCTAACACTTTAGCTAGCTACTAGCTTTTCTTTCCATGGGCGGGTGTAACTCGAAGAATCTAACTTGGCCAGAAAGACCTATTGTGTCCCCATTTCAATTTCAGCCCTCTCAGAGTCAGGTTGCACCCTATCGAAAAAGTTCGCAATCTGGCTGAGAATTAACTTACCGACTCTGAGTTCGTCCAACCGATCGACCCCAAATAGCGTCCTTCTCCCCGCCCACTCCCCCGGGCAGTTGACAAGAAGATGAACAGGAGTTTGCTCCGCACCCGCACATTTTCTGCACAGGGGAGAGTTTGCCAGGCCCATGCAATAGTTGACTAGATACCAGGCCCAGGCATTGGGTGGGAAGTATTCCGAGAACACCGGTCGCAACGACGGATACGCATAACATCCATACCTCTACGTATCAATATCCCATGCGCACTTCTGGAGTACCCCGATACGCTACCTTCTCCCAAACTTTGTAAAACTATAAAGTATGACAGTAAATTTATTTAATTACATAATATTTCTTTATTTATTAATTGGTGTTACAGACACAAAATTAGTAGGTAATTATTACCCATGAATAGTAGAATTGCTTAGATTAAGCAGGTAAGCATTACCAGTTCAATATACTTATATTTTGGAAGCAAATAATGGCAATACTTCAAATAATACTTTTATATACTTCTATCAAATGTACATAAATTATTAAGGCATAAATATGATAGTTTCCAGTTGAGAAAATCTATTTATTCAAATCTAAAATAATTATTTTTGTGGTGAAAATGTTATATGTTCATAATGATTTTAGTATATTGATTACATTTGAACTAAAAAATTGTGTCGTCTAACAAATCCACGGGTTTGTAAATTGAACAAATTTTATTCTCAATGTAAATACATTATCTTCTTGCTTATATAGGAAGTTATGTTATATTCAATGTGATGCATTTATATTCAAATTGAGTAATTATTTTCTTGTATGTAACGTTCCTTATTTAACATTTATGTACAGTTAAATTCAAAACTTATGTCTCCTTAGAATACTATAACTTTTAATTGTATGAGTATAATGTTTCTCTAGGTTTGCTTGAAATCTTGTTTCCTTAAGCGCTCAAGTTTTCGTAGAGTGCTGCTTCAGATACTTTTACATTTAAATTAGATATATTATTCGCCCACAAATTTAGGGAGACATGACTTTCGTATTTCAGTGTACATTCATTTAATTACCCAAGTGCGAAAATCGAAAATCACAAATTTCCCCAGCATAATATCCAGAACAAGCGACTCCCAAATTGCCCCTCAATATTCATTTTCTAATGCCACGGGAGATAAAGGAAGCCCATCTCCACCACATATCCCATCAAAGCATCCTATATTGCATTTACATTATACGAACAAACGCAATCCTGTTTGAAACGTAGGTAGCCGCCCTGAAACACAACCGCTTTGAACGTGATGGAAACTATGGCGTTATAATTCGATCACGCCTAGTTTCATTATGTATATAGATTACAAATTTTCGACAATTTCCATCTCTGGGTTTACGCACTTAAAGCGGATATCTAACGGGAATTTATTGTCGAAAATTTGAACTAACTGCAATAAAGCAGTAGATGGCGCACTTGGACAACTACAAATTAAAAAAAAAAAACGAATTAAATAAATGAATAAAGTTTTATAGCGTTGTATATCACGGTGTAGCAATTTCCTACTAACAGGAACAGAATTGGAAGTTGGTAAATTGCAGTTGTGCGGTGAGTTGTCGCCAATTAAATTGATTAGCGGTGCTTTCGGAAGCGACAGTACTTCAATTTAGGAAATACAACGTAATTTCGCGAGCAATTTGGACTGGTATACAACCCCCAATAACTTCTATAAATTAATGAATAATGGTTCCATAAAGCCAGGGGAAATTATTTCCTTTTTTTATGTGGTTAGTTTTTGTCTTTCCACTGCAATGAAGTCGTATTTTTACAACTCGTTTCAATATATAGAATACATACATTACGTCACCAAAATCTTGACTTGATCAATCATAACATCCTGAGTTACTTGGGTTTTGTTCTCTCTACTGTATGTTTGCTTAGATCGTATCTGAAACAGAGTAAATGTTATGTCATTTATAATGGATACAGTTCAATAATTTTATTCTTACCTCTGGTGTACCGCAAGGTTTGAATTTGGCTCCCCTGTTATTCGTGCTTTCTATCAATGATCTGCTTTTTCAAATTGACTTGCTCACGCTGACGACATAAAAATTTTCTCGAAAATTTCTTCTGTAGATGATGCAGGCCGAGAACAGCGTGCTCTGCAGACAATAGTTGATTAGTGTGATAACTTACGTACTCAGCTACATACCTTCATCTTCCGTATTCTTATCGTCTTATAACATCAAAAGTTTTATTAAAGTGCTACCTTTAGCTCACAAATTTGAATATAGGGATCTTGGAGTCTTTTTTATATCAGCGTTACCTTCAAATCCTTTGTCATTGACATATATTCTACGACCATAAAATCTCTTGGTTTTATCATGCGTGTTTCTAAAACTTTAATAATTCATCCCTCTTAAAGGTATTGTATTGTAAGACCAACAAAAAAATAAACTAATTACAAAACAGGAAATAATAACGAATGACATAACAACAAACGCATAAAAGACACACTTTCAAAAGAAATCTATTTTTGTTAACTTTTTCTTTCTTAATATTTAATTTATGCAGATGTTAATTTTATATGCCATATTATATATATGGACCAACCAGCAATCAGTAAATCATTCTATTCTTTTTTGTTGTAAATTTTACAACGCGCTATGGTACAAAAATTTTTATTTTAATATTTTTTTTTTTTGATGCACAAAGAAAATATATTGTCAAAATAAAGGGAAACATTATTTTCCATAATACTTTCTAATACCATATCTGACAGTAAAATTACATATATAATTACACTAAAAAACGTTGTAAAATTATATCTTTAAAATTAACCTTTTAATTTTTTCTTGAAACCTTTAACAAGAAAATATTAGAAAATTTATTATTAGCGGTATATAGAAATAACAAAACATATAGTTATATACAGGCTATTCCACGTAACGGGTTCATTAAAAGTTTATGATGTTCTATTATTTACTTATATTTGAGATTTTGGCACCAGTATCTGTTCAATTGGAACTATAAATGCAAAATACCTTAACCAAAATATCACTTCCGGTTGACCGGAAGTGGATGTTAACTTTGTTATTTTAAATAGAATGATCTAATTTTTTATTCATTTTTGGATTCTACAACTATAAATACGTCAGTTTTCATTAGCTATTCCTATAGCTACATGTTGCCGTTTTTGAGTTAATTAAGTTTTCTTTTTTTTTTAGTCATAATCTTGCATCATTGAGAAATTAATATCTCGTTAATACTGCAAGTAGAGACTCCAAATTTGCTATGTTATGAATGTAGATATTACTCTAAGAAACGGTAAGCACACTTTACATTCTAACATACAGGGTGTTCAAAACTGAGGAACAAAGTGACATATTTTCAAATGCAGGAAACTAAATTTTTTTAAATAGAACACCCTGTATTTTAATTCGGAATTAGGAAGTAAATATCATCCCCTATCACTTTATATGAGCATTCCCTATACCTATCTTTAATAGATTTTGAGATATGAGCGACTTTTTGTTAAACAGACTAACTAACCCTATCTTCAAATGTTTGTAGCTGGCTCTGAAATGGATTCACGTCAAATTCATGTATTATTTTTGAAAAACCATACAAGAATGTCTGTTCGAATAGTCATTTCTATTAATATTGCGTTGTACGAAAGTGTAATTACAATGATATACATAAACACTTTTGGTTAGTCAATGAATTTGACATTAATCCCATTCAGAACCAGCTACAAACACGCAAAGATAGAGCTACTTAGTCTGTTTAATAAAAAGTCGTTCATATCTCAATATCTATTAAAGACAGGTATAGGGAATGCTGATATAAAGTGGTAGGGGATGATATTTACTTATTAATTCCGAATTAAAATACAGGTGTTCCATTAAAAAAAAAGAATACTTAGTCTGTTTAACAAAAAGTCGCTCATATCTCAAAATCTATTAAAGATAGGTATAGGGAATGCTCATATAAAGTGATAGGGGATGATATTTACTTCCTAATTCCGAATTAAAATACAGGGTGTTCTATTTAAAAAAAATTAGTTTTCTGCATTTGAAAATATGTCACTTTGTTTCTCAGTTTTGAACACCCTGTATGTTAGAATGTAAAGTGTGCTTACCGTTTCTTAGAGTAATGTCTACATTCATAACATAGCAAATTTGGAGTCTCTACTTGCAGTATTAACCGAGATATTAATTTCTCAATGATGCAATGATTACGACTAAAAAAAAAGAAAAACTTAAATAACTCAAAAACGGCAACATGTAGCTATAGGAACAGCTAATGAAAACTGACGTATTTATAGTTGTAGAATCCAAAAATGAGTAAAAAATTAGGTCATTCTATTTAAAATAAGAAAGTTGACATTCATTTCCGGTCAACCGGAAGTGATATTTTGGTTAAGGTATTTTACATTTATAGTTCCAATCGAACAGATAATGATGCCAAAATCTCAAATATAAGTAAATAATAGAACATCATAAACTTTTAACGAACCAGTTACGTGGAATACCCTGTATAAAGTTATTGTTCTGTAATCCTAAATAACGAATTTAATAAATAGCTCTTATCCGACATTACTGCTCCTGCCTTTGCAATCCAGCTGCTCTGCGCATTTGATGATCACAGCTTCTGAAAGATATTCATCTGGTAAGTCTACCAGATTCACATTTGGTGGTAGTGCTTATCTCGCTACTTATTCTTAATATGCATTATTGTGGGAATGAAATAGTAGAAGCACCATCTTTACGACAATTTCTGTAATACATTGTATTTAACGTATTTGTTACTATATAGATGCGACACCTATATTCTTAACGTAATTACAAATTAAAGATAACATAGTTTATAAAAATGAAATACAGATTACTTTATATTGTAAGTAAATATAGATTTTTGTCATGTTCAACAAATGTTTATTATTAGGCTAGTGTTACAACACAATCTAATAATATTGAATGGAATAATTGGTAATATTAACGAAATGCTCTACTCACAATACGCTTAAGATTAGTAAACTGGTTTGCTATCTGCACATGATGTTTTAATTATATAATAAAGACACTTTCTTAACAACACAAACTTTAACTTTAACACATTTCTCTCTCTTGTAGTCATGAAGAAAAAAATATTGTCTTTAGTGTCTGAAAGTTTAAAGAATTGAGAACTGATATGAAAGACATTTTTTGGATATTTTTCCCCACGGCGCTTTAATAAATTTCCATCTAGAGAACCATCAAATTCTCAATATTATTACCTCAAAAACCCCACTCGATAATCCTTTACATCTTCCCCTCCTTCTGGTAGACTGAACTCGTCAAACTTCTATAATTACTTGGCCAAAACTTTTCGACGAAAAATTAAGTCGAACGCAGAACCAATTTCCCGCCAAACTTTAATAAATCATTTTGTTTTAATACAAAATTTAAAGAGCAAAGTAAGACCCAACATCGATAAGTTAAGTCCTTTGTTCTCTGCGTTGTATTTACAATATGAAGAGAAAGTAACTGCAAGTAAAGTATCTAAATATTGTTTTTTTTTTTGAAAATTAATAAACACGTCCATTTTTGTCCGATCTTTATTTCCATTTTTCGATCATCATTCATTCCAGTATATCAATATGACATGACGTCACTTCTTCAATTGGTACTTTTGTATATTTTTAATGCTTCATTTAATTGTGTAACTGACAGTATAAATATTTTCACCAATTTTTTTCAATATATTATCTAAAAAAATAATATTAAAAACTAAACACTGTACACGTATGAGCAAATACAGGGGTTACTACTTAGGACTGTCCAAATACATGTACGACATCCTTTATTTTGAATTTTAATTCTTTTTTTTTTGTTTTGGGAGCTGTCTGACATGGAGTCTCCGAAGACACTACAGCCTCTTGGCTCTTTGTATTTGGTCTCCCATTATAACAGCCATTCCGGGATCCTAGTATCCTGCATTAACCTGTACAGGCCTGTGGGCTAGTGGTCGAAGTAATCCTCTGTTCTATCGGTTCAATGTATTTAGGTATTTTGTCATTGATGTTTCATACGTTATGGTAAGCCGTTCTTGGAATCACAATCATACGCAGTCTGGTTGTCGTTTACACGAGCCATCTAGTGAGACTGATAGTCCATGAACTATCCGAGCGAGTTCAACGACTGCATTGCCAGCTTTATGCTACATTCGCTTGCGGTGAGAGTTTGGCACGTAGCTCCTAGGGGGCGTACAAACTGAACGCTTTTTCACTTAGTAGGTGATTGTACGTAGAACTTGAGATGTGATTAGCGATGAAAGTGGGTTTCTAGTATTATTCCCATTTCATTTCTCTTGCTAATATGGTGATTTCTACAATAGACCATGAGCCTCGCCTGGTAGCATATCCCATCGATTTACTACGAAGATAGTTAGAAACAGAGATAGTACAAGAATAGTAATCCGACCAAGTAAATTTCACGGTACAAATAATACGGTATGCTCGTTTTCAATCTCAAATTCGTCAAGGCCGGTCAGATGATGTCATTAAGGAGCATATCGAAAACAATAAAGGACATGTATGGTAAATAGCAGAATGTTAAAATCCAAATTATTCACAACTACCAATTAATGTAATTCAAATGCAGCTTTGCTTTAAAAAACCCGTTTTAAGTTGAAATTTACTTTATCTATCTTGTCGCCATCTAATAGCTCTCGTGTTTATTTCTACAATTGTAGCGAATTTCGTGTGTGTTTACAAAGTGTTTTCGTGGGTTTTCTAGAAAATTGAATCGTGAAAACACCTTAATGCTTTTAAAATATGTTCCGTAACCCCGTCCGGATTTTCTAAACTTACCTTTCGCATTAACAAAACCCTCACGGTCGAAATCGATTTTACTATAATAATAATTATGTACTATGAGATTCAAAAAGATTGTCAATTCCGCTCCTATAGATAGTAACAGGGTGTAGGTATATGCCGCGTGTTTGTAATGAAGGTTTGAACGAAGTCAGTGTTGGAACACAAGAAAGTAAACGGATCTGTCATAAATAAGGAAAACGTAACCTATATTTGAACTCGCATTATATAAACGACTATGGATTGGTGTTTCTGCTTGTAAAAATGAAATGTAATTAATTTAACTTTACTAAATTATGATTTTATAATTCAGTACTAACTAGTGTTTAACTAAATTTATTTATTACTTTAAATTATAACATACAATTAGTATGATTATTAAGTGACAAAACTGCATCTCTCAGTTCTTCTATGGTATGCATGCGGTTTCTATAGATCCTATTTTTTAGATAGCCAAACATGAAGTAATCTAATGGGGTTAGATCAGGCGATCTTGATGGCTATCTTTGTGCTCTAACGACCCGGTCAGCAAAAAACTGTTGAAGATATTGGCAGGTTTGTCGAGCAGTATGTGCTGGAGCATTATCGTGCTGAAAATAACCTGCTTCAAGCTCATTTTCTTGTAACTCTGCAATAAACAATTCCAACATCTGTTGGTAACGTTGGACTGTTACAGTTTCCTCGAAGAAAATTGGCCCTATTATTCGTTGCCTGGACATAGCTAACCAAACTCCAACTTTTACGGGATGCAATTGCGTTTCTCGAAATTCGTGTGGATTTTCTGCAAACCAGATGCGATAATTTTGTGAATTGTTAGATGAAACCAGGCTTCATCCGAGAAAAATGATTTGTTTAGCAAGTCATCGTCCCTTAAATTGTTATTAAACTAATGACAATATTCCAATCGCCTATCGTGATCTAATGGTAATAATTCCTGTACCGTAGAAACTTTTTAGGAAAATGTAACTTTCTTTTGGCAGCTCATTGCGTTTACATTATAAAATGTAATAAACTATTTCACTTAATGTTAATATTGATTTTTTACCTGTTTGTTGAGCTAATTACCACAGATAAATTCCCTTATTTTCTTACAGTGCTCAGAAATATTATTGTTGGTGATATTAGATGTAAATATAAACGGTTTGAAAAAAATTATAAGATAAATAATCGAAAGATACTATAACACGAACGCCAATGTCGCTAAATGTCAAGAAAATTCATTTAATGTATGAAATGTGTATGTAGCTAACTTCGCTCATTACATTGGTAATAAGTATAGATAAATTTTTCCGGAAAACAGTTTTTTCTTACGACAATCATTTTGAATCACATAGTATGTGGCGCCATTTATGCTCCTATGTGACGTAACTTCCATATGCGCGTAAGCATACCGTATTATTTGTAGAGTAGTTACAATTTAAGAAATACATATTACGTCATATCCGTTTTGGGCGCTGGAGTCGTCGGATGAGTCCATTATGCCAGCTATAGGGGTGTTTGAATTCAGCGGCGTCGTCAGTCGACAATTTCGCATCTGTCAAAATTCAAATTAGTGTCTGTCTCTGAATTTGTGGGAGTTGATCGCTTTTTTACCGTGTGTTATTTATTATTATCTAGTGTTACCTACTTCATATAAATAAGTGTCTTTTTCAAGACATCTCATACTTCGTTTATAGATAGTGGTAAGTTGACTGCATTGCATAAGATTTTTTTTATAGAAATCTCTTTTATAATCAGTTATAAGCTTATGATGGCTGAAACAGTCGCATCAACACCAAAGAAAGTTGGCGTGAAAGGCAAAATAATTCATAGCCAGGGAAGGGAAATCATTGCGCATGTATTAAAATTTATGAAGGAAGAAGCTGCAAATAATGCTCCAATAATACCTTTGTCGCACTATAAAGAGAGGTTACTTGCAGCAACGGGAATATCAGACATTACATACAGAAGTATTGTCAAGGAAGCCGAGGATGTAGATGCAGGAAGAGCTACCTCTTTTAGTAGCCCTGGCAGAAAACGAACACGCCCCAGTCCAAAAAGTACCCTTCGTATTGAAGATAAACAAACAATTCGTACTATTGTACATAATTTTTATATACATGAAAAAAGACGACCTACCATAAGAGGTACAAAAATATAATTTCCTTTCTGTTAATGTTTATACAACAGCATTATTATTTAATTATAGGAATTTCTGAAAAAATTCAAGAAAATGGTATATCCTTCGAAGGAGGTTTGACCACTCTCTCAAATGTTCTAAAAAAGATGGGATTTAAGTATGTACTCATACAGAAAATTAATGTATGACAGTAAATTTATATATCTTTTAACTCTTAAAGGCACCCCTTAGTTTTATTTTTTACTGTAAAATATAGTTTATTGTTCTTAATCCAGTGCTATAGTATTTTAGAAAGGACTTGTGTATTTGATTATAATATTTCACCATATAGTATCGTTCATTGTACTTTGTATTTCATATTTATTCCTGAATAAATGACGATGGTTATTTTGGTGCTTTATTTTTTTTGAACATAAACAAATAAATACTAATTTATTTAAAATTAAATAATTTTAAGCACAAAATTAAATGTTTTATTTTTACCTTCTTAGTGCATGTTCCATGTATCTAAAAACATTCTTTGTTCATTGAAAATTACGATGTATTATAATTATTATGTAATTTCTATTAACCCAAATATTTTTACGAACGGTTTCCAAAATATTGACGTACCCAATAACTAATTTAATAATAATATTAATTATTCAACATTATTATTACATATTAATTTGATTTGCTATTTTTCTGTAGCAACTTCTGTTACTGGCGTGCATTTTCTCTCAAGCACCTCTGTCAATTTAAATCACCTCCGCCACTGATAGCTTCAGTTCGCGTATTCTACGTTGACATTATGATGACGTAATATGTATTTCTTATATCGAGACTACTCTACCGTGGTAAATTTGACAGTCGGGAAATCCAAACTAATTTACCTTAATCTTGCTGCGCACTACCCATGGCCCACACTTGGTGCGTTTGAGAGCTGTGTACAGTTTCGTTCTATGTTCTGGTTTTTCTGCGCTTTGTAGTTTATATGCATTTAAATCTGGCGCACTATTTTTTTTCTTCCAAGTATACTCCTTAAACGGTGCTGCTTTTGAGGTTGCATATATTATACTAGCTTTGTTTCACTAGACAGTTACAAATTTAAATAATTTACTCTCATTTTAACAATTTGAAAGCAAAAAAAAAAGTTCACCAGCTTTTCCATCTCATAGTATCAAAATAAGTATCCGAACATGGACTCGGCCAGTTGAAAATTTTGGTAAGGCCTAGAAATCCGAGGATTACGAAACTTTGCTCACACTAGAGTATATTATTAATGCACAAATATAAACTTATGTTATAATATATGAGCTGCCCTGAGGAAAGCTTAATCGCTCTCATAAAATATTTTAGGCTTGGGCCGTAATTATACCTACCTAGGAGCTTGTTACGCATAGCCATATAACTAGTTAATATGAACCGGTACCTCGGCATAAATTATGAGGTCTATTGGAAGCAGCATCTCGCTAATATACATACATACATACATGCAAGTACGAAATTACATCTATGTTAATTGAACACATAAACTCTACGGTAATTAGTGGAAATGTAAATCAAATGTTAATATGTTAAGGTACGGATTACATTTCAATCGAGTATGTTCCTAATTTAACGACCACAAATGCGTCAATTAAATAACGTGCCTTCCAAACTAATATCATAACAATAAATCAAAACTAACACCAAAAAAGGAAAACGTTTGCTTTACAAAAAAGAGTGCCATCTATAGTTACCTTTAAAGTCTGAAAAATCTACCTTTATCGACTCACGCAGTGCTTTTAATCGAGTTTGAAGTACTTCTCGAATTCCTCATTCTTCACAGAGATGGCGCCGCCGGTCGCAATTCATCATTCCGCTTCAAATGAAAAAAAAAACTTTCCATTTTATTCTAGCAAAAAGAGGATTTTCGCAAGTGGAACGAAATCAAACTAAATACCAGGGGTGTTAATAAATAAGTATTTGTCCTTTTATTATATAATACTCTTTACGAAACAATATCAGAGATTCTTTTATCTACACGCAATAAATAAACGGTGAATAAAAGTCAAAAGATGAATTTCATTTACATATCGGAACCGAGCAAACGAAAAGGAAAAAATGTGTTTTTTTCCGTATGAAAGTTTCCCTTGCGTAAAGTAAATACTGCTTTTGGGGAGCTTTCGGATTTTTGTAATTTGCAATTCCGATGAGTATGACTTCGGGTCACGACGCCATCTTTAAGCGGCGAGAGGAACTTCGGAACTGAGCCAATTGCTGTTGTATTTCAAACTGTTGTGATCGTATTGTCATTTTTAACGGAATTGTTTCAGTATTTTCAATACGAAATACATAAGAATGTATTAGATTGAATACAAAACGTATATTAATATACTTTCATTCCTTGTCATAAAGTTTCAAAGACTAGCAGTTACGTAAATAACATGAGATAATTCAAATCAAAAAAAAAAAAGTGAGAGATAACGACAAATTATCTAACAATAATTGTAATAATCAACTTGACGGATGAAAGTTAAAAGTAAATTCAAATTCAAATCTCCATTATGTATAGATTATAGATATCGCTTACCTACTTTTTATTTTATATTATTAAAAATACTTAAGGCACAGTAATGTCAAGTTGAGAGCACTAAACATGATTTCCGCTATGAATAAAGAGATAAAAGTGTAATGTTGGAGGCAAAACAGGGTATACATTATTTTTAGAATACTAGTATTATTTTTACAATATATGTATCTGTATTCTTCATGCAAGTGTTTTCATCATATATTACTTAACATTATTTTTTTTTTATACAGTGTCTTGCAATGAAGCTGAAATATTCTGAACAGATATCCCGACGAAGGTGGCTCAAAAGAGCTCCTGAGCAATAAGCTCCCCACGAAATTGCTCAGAAAAGCTCCTGAGCAACAAACTCTCCACGAAAGTTAGCCAAGAAAGCTTCTGGGCGAAAAGCTTCTTACGGAAGTCGCACGAGAGAGCTCCTGAGCCATAAGCTCCCTTCGAAAGTTGCTCAGGGAAGCTCTTGAGCCGTATGCTCTTCACGAAAGTTGCTCAGGAAAGCTTTTGAAGCATAAGCTCCCCACGGAAGGTGCCCAGAAAAGCTCATGGGCGAAAAGCTGCCCACGTAAGTCGCTCAGGAAAATTTCTGAGCAAAAAGCTCTCCACGAAAGTTACTTAGGAACGCTCCTGAGTCATAAGTTCCCCACGAAAGTTGCTCGGGAAAACTCCTCACTAAAGTTGCTAGAAAAAGGCTCCTCACGAAATTTGCGCAGGAAGACTCTTGAGTAAAAAAAAACTCACGAAAATTGCTCGAAAAAGCTTCTGAGCAAAAAGTTCTCTACGAAAGTTGCTGAGGCACGCTTCCTAAAATTAACTGCTGAAGTTCGTAACTTGTCGAGTTCTTAAAATTTAATTCAGTGTACGTTTTTGTTCTCAATTCGTCTTTCCAAATGTAAAGTTCTTTCCGCCATAATGCCTCCTGCTTTAATTTTTAATTATTTTCGATTTTCGATAAGGGTGTTAGGTAGGTATACATACATAGCATCAATAACGATTCCTTCCAAGGTATCTCATGATTTTTTTATTAAGTTCCTGCTAAGAAAAGGCACCAGAATAACAGTTATTGAATTGGGTGAACTTTACTTATATACTGGTGTCTCTAAATTCTACAGAGACAATAATAAAATGAAAGTTGTAACGAAAAAGCGCATGTAAAACACTATAAACACATTTATTAGAATTTGCTAAACGAGTATTAAATTGTTGCAGATACAAAACACCGTTTATACAACGATTATTGACAAATATATACTGTGTTAAGGAATGATGCGATGCGGTTGATGATATGATTTGTTAGTTAGCTTTTCTACGTTGCTATGTGAGGAGATTATTTATTATAATTATTGAAAAAAATAGCGTCAAACAAGAAATACATATTTTGAACGATGCGTACAGTTTTAATTTAATAATTGACAACAAGTTGCATATCATCTTTTTGTCGGTAAAGAGTATATTATTGAAAAAAATATTCAGGTTCCGGATATTTATTTATCTCTAATTCAAAAAATTCCAGACGACAGTAATAATGCTAATTTTGTACGATCGGTATTTATTCTTATGTAAAAGGTTTAAAACTTTTGCACTATTATATTAAATCCGCAAGCAATTTGTTTAGATGTCATACTAGGATTTTATTCCAGTAATGCACAAACTTATTTCGATATCACTGACATTTTCGCTAGGACGATTTTATTTTAGTTATTTATTAATGTGAATAGTAGTCGCGCTAATAATTGATCTTTCAGGATAATTTATTTCAAATAAATCATGTGTAACTTCTGCTGAATTGCCATCATAAAATTGTTTCACATAAAAAGTTTTTTTTTTTCTCGGGTGTATAATATTACATTTTTTTTTTTAATAAAATTACTGACCGCGATCAAAACATACTAACCATTATAAAATTTGAAGACCGTACCCGTATCCTAAAGCAGATCACGCACTCGATTGACTCGGCTCGGAAAAGAGCAATCGGCAGTTTTTGCTACACGTGAAGTTATAAATCAAGGCCCGTGCATTGGCTCAGCATTTTTAGATGCGATCCCATCCGAACCACTGCGCGGCCCTTGATTTAACTTCACGTATGCAAACAATGCCGATTGCTCTTTCCCAAGCCGAGTCGATTCAGTGCGCGTTCTGCTTAATATCTAGCATCTTGTTAAGAAATAAGCGACATAAATCTAATGCCAGCTAAACTGAAAGTGAATTTATGGCTGTGTATACGCATGCTTAGCGAATCGTTCCCCTCACCTCACAGTAAACGGTATGAGGGCTATATTGAATTGATTTAAATTGAAAAGATCGATGTGGTGATAGCATTTTGTAGTAGTTAGACAAGGATAGAGAATAGCGGCGAGTGCTTGCCGTTAGACAGCGATAGCATGCGGATTGGAGATGGTAAATCGAAGCGTATATCTGACACACAACCGTCCAGCAGAATAGCATGCGTATTTTTCAACTTTGTTAACTAATAGAAATCATAACATTGCGTAGGCCCTCACGGCCGATATAACTATTATTAAAAACTTCTTCCTGGTTTCGCCAAAACATTCACTCGAGCGATCCACGGCGAAACACGTTTTTAGTAATAGAAATCATATTTTTCATCCATCTTTTATCATATTACGGCAATGGACAGGTCGAAAGTGATCTCTTGATATTGTAACGGAACAGGTTTTCTTATCTGGAAGCTTTTGGGGATGGTCAGCCCAAATTCACTCAAGCAAAACCAATTCCCGTTTCACAGATAACCCCTCCTGTTCTTCCAGCCACTGCTGGAAAGCAATCTTTTTGTTTAGTAGCGTTTGGTTTTAGAAGTTTTAGCCAAAGATGCTTTCCAACAGTGTTTTCCTCCGTCAGTCGTAGCAGGGCCGTTAGTTAGCCTAAAGATTGTCGATTTACCCACCTCGTCGGCTTCCTCTTATCGAAATAACTTTCTCTCCACAACTTTACTATGGGTACAAATTGAACTGTTTTTTTTTAATTAAATATGGCGAAATAATAGAGTGACTATTTTTTACAATTATATATTGAATAAATTGTGACGATAGAATTAACAAGCTACAAATTAAATAAAATAATAAGTAAAAAAAAAACAAGACACAATTAATTGGATGAATATTTTGAAATTTGAAAAGTTATTTAACATAAGCACTAGTAATTTTTACTACAAAAATTATTATTTTTTTTAAGGGAGAGAGAGAGCGGGCGAGTTACGGTTTTTACGTATTTGCAATGGTTAGTTTTAAGCAGAAATTTTGAACATTTTACCAACCGATGTGGGTAATTAATTCTTTCCGTAATCCAAATTCTAAGGCACAAAACTTACACAACCCTCACAAAAATTTAAAGAAAGAAAAGGGAAAGGGTTAGAGTACAAAAACCAAAACACCTCTCGAGGAAAGCTTTTGCTTCCTGTTCTCGATTTTTCAAGCTTATTCTAATTGCAAAATTTAAGAAGAGAAGCTTAATTTTAACTTTAAGTTATAGAAACGCCCGGAACGAAGGGAAACGCGTGCTTTTCTGTAGCTAAATCGAAGGACCGCGGAGTAATTGTTTTAAAACAGCCATGTCAAGAATTTTTATAAACTTTGGTTGTGACGTCATTCCGTACCGATTACTAGTTCCGCTTCTCTTTACAGGAGGGCGCAAGAATGATCGAATGCGTTATTTTTCTGAACTTCAAACGCCCTTCTACAGAGTAATGTGGGATTCGCTGGTCAGCATTTGTAACATACAATAAACAAAGAAGCAGATAAAAATTAAAGTAATACCGTATTATCTCAACTACGCGAGATTTTAAACAAAAATAGACTATTACTTCCTGTGAAGTAGACGCTGCTTCAGCAAATGCCACAGTACTTACCATCAACGTATTAATAAAATGAATTTAAATACTTTGTATTATACAGGATGGAATTTCGAATTCTTACAGTATAATATATCCCACAATTGCTAGTAGTTTCTTTGTTTACTGTTTTATAATGTAATTCAGTTTAACACGATTGCTGATTAAACTAGTAACTATCCTCGGTGGAAATTTCATACCAGAATCAGGATCCAACGCCCACTTGGCAAAATAACATGACTATAACGTCGTCTAAATGTTATCTTGTAACGCGAAATGTTATAAAAATATATACAATGTACCATATGCAGTAACATTTCTACGACTGTTTAATGTCCGCCTAAGCGATATTACAAAAATTACAAAAAATATTTCCCAGTAATGTTAATACGAGGTCTTCGAGTAACATTACTTTAACATGACGATTAATGTTGAAGTATAGCTCTTCCGTAACATTTCTCACATGTTAAAGAGAAATATTGATACAGTGTGGCAATTAAATGTTTCTATAAATGTATCTACACTAATGTTTCTATTAGGATATTTTATTTACTCCAAATGTTCTTGCTGCATTAAACAAGAAACATGATGTTGAGGTTTATCGAGAGGTTATATTAATTAATATAAAACGGAATCTCAATCAGTCTTATTGAAATTCAATGTTAATATTATAATTTCATGTTACACTCGATAGATCGGGCCCCTCTGTTTATACGAATTTATCTTCACTTACTAAAATTACAATATTAACATTAAACATTAATGCCAGAAAAATATAATGGATAAGGCATTTTTATAATATAACATTATAAGTCTTTTTTGTAGTTATTTTTGCAGATACATTAAAATGGTCACTCATATATCATATAGTTCTATGTAAAAACTAAATAGTAATACTATGAATAATATTGTAAATAGCTATTTAAGTAAACGAAATACATTAATAAATACTTTAAAAAGTAAAATGCTGCTTACAGAAGACAATAAAAGCATATATTGATTAAAAAAAAAAGTACATTAAATTCCATTTTAATAAACTTCAGTATTAGAAACAGATTATGGGACACATAAATTAACATGAATAGAATCTAAACAAAAACTCACAACACATAAGAAAAACGCCCCGAATGCATTTTATTCCTTTGAACATTTTGCTGTTTTTCTTTCAAAACGAAACCATTCCATGACAGTTATTTCGTATTCTGTATCTGTGAATACAATATTTCTTCTAATTCTCTCTGAAATTAAAAAAAAAGACACCGTCAAAAATAAAGATCAGAAAAACTATTTTATTTATATGAAAATTGAGGATAAGCTGCATATTTTATATATAACTGTTTATAATTATTGTAAAATTTGTATTTGATCAAGAATTACTATGAATTCTAAGAATGACATTACGTGACATTGCTCATCCTTATAGCACAACAGGTAGGTTTTACTATAACATATATAGGTTATGATATACATAATACATATCTGTCTTAAAGATCTTCGATGAATTTGAAAGGATCGACATACCTACTTTAGCATTATAAATAAAACTTACCTGATAATGTTGATTCATTATTGACGGGAATTTTTTCTCATCAAAACAATTACGACGCACAATCCCAAGATGGTCCCATCCACGCCCTGTCCAGTCACGATTACCGTATATTGTGAAAGAGGGGGTTCACAAGTTCACGCCAACTGTATGCGCGGTACGAAAAAACTTGTGATGGCGAGCGATACTAACATTTACAAGTGCGCAGTGCGCAACCACAACCCCATTAACATGATTATTATAGGCTACAAAAAATGTTAAAAAATTTCATCACCATTATTTACTTTATAGAGAAAATTTGCTCCATTAGTTTTGTGTTTTTCAAAATTCTAAATTTACAGAAACATACTGCTGTGTGCTGATGATACCAGCATAAATGCAAAATGAAATGTAAAAAAAATAATGAAAATTTAAATTTACTAGCTCAGCGGATAAAAATTTAAAAGGGCGCAAAAGAATATCTACTTTCAGGGTTACTTTTGCAATTAAACTAATCTTGAAAATAAAAAGTGGGCATAAGTAAATTGACTATCTTTAATTATTAAAATTGAAAAGGTTGAATCAAAAATAAAATAACAGAAATTTTGAATGACGTTAACAATCATTAAATTTATTGTTATAAAAAAAAAGAAAAAAAAACATTTAATTACAATTATGCAGAAACAAAACCATGAATTTAAGATTCTGGCCGAAAACAAAAACTGCATTAGACTCTACAATTAAAAAGGACGATGCAAATCCTTCAACAAACAAAAGACAAATTTGTTCTAGAAGAAAATCCTAATTCACAAAAAATCCACGTGGTCTCAAAATTACAACAACCTAAATTAATTTAAACGTGGACAAAACAAGTGTATTAATATTGAAATTTAATCACAAGCACAAAGCTTCTTTTCACCTAATCCGAGGTGATTAACAAAGAAAACTAATTTGAAAACTAAGAAACGGAAAAATAAACTCTTTAAACTAAAAAAACAATTTCTTCTAAAACAAATTATAATAACTGATCTTACATCCGACTTGTGTACACAATAAAATACAACAGCAATTATTAATTAAAGACTTCCTTGAAGGATGATCAACTTCAAATAAAACGAACTACATTTAAAATAACAATGAATTTACGAAAAATGGCAGCAAAGAAAATAAAAAACATGTACTTACTCCGGCATCGTTTAAGGAACTACCTTTTAGGGGGCCCAAACATCGCATACATATAACAATTTACAATTGCGTGCCAAAGCAGCGCATGAATCGCAAAGAAAATCTCTTGAATATTACAATGAACTATATACAATACTCATGAACGCAATATGTGTATTTGAATGAATTTAAATTTAAACAGAACAATTACATTAAACTTAACAAACAATTCTATTAACAAAATCTTTTCAAAATAAAATATTAAAATTGTGGGAAACTCTATCATTACATTGATAAAGATGATTTGGAATTAATAAAAATACAAATTTGAATTTCCGGAAACCCGGGTGCCAGACCACAGCAATACGTACCTATCTTACACTTTATAAAATGTAAATTTTGTAAATATGGCAATGTTACAACTAAATATTACCTCAACATTTCTGACAAAAAAGTCTTTGTTTTTGCAACATTATTTTAAAATATTTTTTCCTGATTACATTGAAATGTTACTATAATGGCCTGCAATATTTCTATCATTATTTAATGTTGCTGCAAAATTTCAGTAACATGTTTTTGTTTAACATCGCTGTCTAGTAAATAATGTAATATTACTGGGATATCTGCAACATTACTTGCCAAGTTTCCCCCCTCGCATGTAATATACTATTTTTGATGTTTCTCGATTTCAGGAAAACACCATGAGGAAAGGCAGCCTCCAAACCCAAACTTCGGAACCTATGATAGTAGTCGATGACTCAAAAGCCGACAACCACTCCATCTCTGAACACAGCTCCGAAGATGACTCGCCCACCATGAACCCCTATCTGCTATCACCTTGGAGTAGAGACGTCAGAAAACATTCCTTGCCCACCCCGCAATGTAGCGGTATTACCGCCAGCCAAGTTAGGCGCTTATCTGAAAGGGGCGAAGGGACGCCAGGCCCTAGGCAGACGGAATTTCTGGCTACCCTGTCGTCAGCCCCGGCACCCGTCCCTGGCGGCCGTAGGCACTCAGTCGTGACCATATCTAGAGTGCCATCGACGCTTTTTGGTCGCAATAGGAGAGAATCTGTGGCGGCGTATCCATCGAGCGCCTTCTCCGGAAGGATCTTGCCCAGTAGGAGGGAATCGGTGACCGGGCCTCCGTCCACCGAACCTAGGGGAAGCGTGCACAATCTCCAATTGGACATAATGGATGATATAGTGCAAGCGCGCAAGGTTCGAATGAAGCTATGGAATACCAGCAGCGAGAAGGTGTGCGAGGTCCAGCCCCTAGACGAAGCTGGGGGCGTTCAGAGGTACGCTTCGAGTTCCGGGGGCAGGAGGTATTCCGACTTCGTCGGAACGACCCTGGCGCCGATTCCGAGTTCATCCGGAAGGAGACGGGCGTCGGAATTGCCACAGCCCCTTCCCAACGCCCAACCCGCTTCGTCTTCGACGAGCGCATGTAAGCCACCCGCAACGGGAATTGTATGCACAAATACTGACTTAATCTCTATTTTGTCCGCATTGACATCGTCGGCGACCGAAATCAATCAGTGTGAATCAGCGACGGCCGCAGGGACGGGACTGACGGAGGGGGGCGGCGGCAGCGGCAGCGACGGCGGCATTGACAGGAGGCGCGCCCGGCTCAAGAACAATCGCTCCAACAGTTTTGACATATCCATTCTGTACGGCGCCACCGAACCGGATCGCGGCAGGGACGATTCCAAAGGCGCCCCGAAGAATTGGTTCGTCAAACGACACCAACCGATGGCTTCCAAATCTTCTTCCGATTCGACGGACGACGCGAAGAGGGCGGTCGATTTCGCGCGCGGGAAATTCGACTCGTCCTCTTCCGCCTTCTCTTCCAAGAAGAAGAGCGAGTCCGCGCAGAAGGTCATCTGGGACGAAAGGAGCGGATCGCTAGTGGACGCCCAGCTCCTCGGGAACGCGATCGAGGATTTCCTGAGGCGAAGCAGCCCGGATAAGGTCGATAACACGTCGTCGCCTAGCAAAGGCGCTATACACAAGGCCGGGAAATCGACCAAGTCGACGAAATCCAATTGGTTCTCCTCCGCCGGCAAAGGCGAGGGGAACTCGGAGGAGTCCTCCATCTGCTCGACCTTGAAGGACCTGTTCGTCAAGTAGCTCATGTCTCCTTTCCTGGATTACATGTAAGGACACACATAATCGATTGCACACTCTTACCAACTCTTAATTGTTATATATATATGTATGTATATGATCACCACCAATTACACTTTATTCTCGAAAGAAATTAAAAAAAAAATTGCATACAAACATTAATTAACTGAATAATTACAATATTTAAATGTGTCTTATTATATAAAAGAAGATATTGATGGAGTACAATCAGATAATAGTATAAATATATCATGTAATTAGTGAGATGAAAAAAAATATATATATTATTCAATGTTTATTATTATATTGTCCTGGTGACTAATATGATCGTAAATTGTAAGGTTAAGATAGGCTAATTATAGGTGGAATTCTATGAATATCTGTAAGACTGTAAGCATATATTATGGATGCTTACAGACTTACAAATCACTTTACAGGCGCTACAGATATGCATAGAATCTCACCATAAACTGTTTATCGCGGAAATAATTCGTATCCAAAGTATTCCTTTGAACTTTATTATTTATAAATTTCTTACATTCTAGCAAAAAATATCAAACTAGAAAAAAAAATTACACCCCCAATAGACGTCGCTAAAATTGCTATATAATTAATTTAAAATAGATGCAACAGATAGGGCTCTATTTAAAATATAACGTTTTTTCAATGCTTTATTATTTTATTTTCTTTTTTTATGTGCAAGATATGTATAAACCCAGTAAACCAAATTCAAATTTCCACAATTATATTTAGTAACTTCAACTTAAAGGTATTCAAATAACTATTAATGTAATACAAAATCGTAGTTAATTTCATGCTTTAATGTTGAAGTTACTAAAAATAATTGCGGGAAATTTGAATTTGGTTTACTGGGAAAATTATTATATTAAAAATTCAACGAACAAAGCCCTGTTTTAAAAGTACGTATTTTATATTTGAAACATGAAATGCACTAAATTTCGATATCAATTTAAATCTTTTGTTAAGAATTTTATTTTTCTTACAAAATGCGATGATTATGTTAAAGAAAAAAATTAATAAAAATATTGCATTAAACAGAAAATATTCAGTTCTTTTACGATAACAGACGAGGTACTACGTGAGTCAGTTCGTTATACTATCCATTCATTTCATAACTTCATTTCGCTGATAATAAATAAAAATAATACAGTTTTATTAAATTCTATTATTTTTTAATTTTGACATATGTTATATTACATTGACGTATTAATTATATTTGCGTCAACACACACATCCAAACCAAATAAAAATGTATGTAAAAACAACGCTAGATGTGAGGTGTATTCGTTTTACGTGTTTGTCACTTTGATTTGTTGAAATTTGAATAAAAACGAATTGGTTACTTGTTCGTTAATTTAATGTCATAATGGTTCGGTCACTTCGGTTTTTTTTATTTTTTTCTGGTTTGTTCACTTTTAAGCAAGGTGAACTAGCCAAAGGTGTAAGACGAATACAGCTTGTGATAATTTCCGACATTCACTACAAGTCCATAAAAAGAAATTAAATTGGTACACTGCTTGCACGATGCAGTTGTGTGACAATCATTACCTGTTACCTACATGATAGGTGTATTCATACTCATTGAACTAAACTACTCACATACTAAAATGTGACCCATGGATGTGAGCCAAGTGGCGTCATCTAGTGTTGAGACAAGCGCAAGCTTCACTTCAGTGTTGCCAATTTTGCGGGGAATTTGGAGTACACTTTTAAGGTGAGGGTACACTTTAGATAATACAGTTCTTTAGGACTTTTTAGAGGGTTAGTTACTATATTCGTTAAAATTGGGTCTTGTAGATGAACAGCAAATTTTATGCAAAATTTTTTACAAATAAACTTGTATTTCCTTCAATTTTTATAATTTTTCAACCTTCAACATTTATCTAGTGATTCACAACATACCCGCGAAATTAATAAATTTCAAATAACCAATTTTAGATTTCCCGCAATTATTCTTAGTAACTTCAATGTTGAAACATAAAATGATCTACTATTTTCTAGTACACCAATAGCTATTTTTTTTTTTAGGTGGATTGCACTAAAAGTAATAACAGGAAATCTGAATTTGGTTACTAGGGCATTAATGACGTTCGAGATTTGTAATATAATGTAGTATAAATTTCAACATTTGGAGGGGGTTGGGGGAGAGAGCGAAAGAGGAAGAGGGGAGTGTTTGATTAACAGGAATTTGGGACAACATCTAAGGGGAAGTACTTTCTGGCGGTTGGAAACACTGCTTCACTTAGGAAGCAGTGTTCCCAGCAGCACTTAGGAAGGATAGTGAAATTAATAGATTGTCTTTTTGTATACGATATATCAATGGCGTAGGTAAAATCAAAATGGACAGAATGTGTAACAAAAAACTGAAACATACAATTCAAGCCAACGATGTTTATGGTTTATTACTGTGTATGGTAGAACCACATGAATTGATATAACCTATAGACGAAAGAATTTAATTTAGGGAGCATTTCTTATGAGAACATCACAGTCAATACCTTGGCAACAAAATTAAATAGTTCTAACATTTCGAACTGAACAACTACAAAGCCAATATTTAAGTTTGTTCGCATCGCATGAACTATTTGCACTATTATGCACTTTTGCACACAAAAGTTCTTAAAGTGCATAATAGTGCAAATAGTTCATGCGACGCGAACAAACTTTTTAACAGTTGACTTTAATACTCTCGGTGTTATTTTATGTTGATTATTTATTGTCTTTATTTCATTTCTACGTGTCGTTAATTGAAACAGTTTTTCTGACAGATTGTATGTGTCAATATATAAAGAAAATCTACATTTACAAAAGGATTCTTTTTGAATATTAAACATAGTGCTAAAAAAATCGCACAAATAAAAGAAATCACGTGAGTTTCATTTCTAAGAATTACGTCAGATTATGTCATGTATAAATAAACCAATTAAAACGGCGAGAAGTTGGGTCATGATTTTAAACGATCGTTCTAATTGGTCTATTTATGTGTACGCTGTCAGAAGAAACACCTTCAAAAACTACTTTCTTTTGTCCCTGGTTATAACATGTCATATTAAGCAAAACTTGAAAAATAATTGTAGATACATACAAGTGGATGAATTTGTTATATCTGGCAAAGAAAAAGTTAAATGTTTTCTATTATATATACATAATCTTAGCTGTACCATTGTATGTATAAGCTGTATTCTTTTTACCGTCTGACTTAGCTTCTCTTAGTTTTGTGAGTTAAGTTATGAGCTACTCTCTAGAAACGCAGTTAGTCAGCTGGTTTGAGCATTCGTAATGAGTAGCTCGTTGCTTAACTCACAAAACTAAGACTAAGACAAACGGTAAAAAGAATACGGCTATTGTTTCATATTCTCATTTCTAACATGGAGAAAAATGTGATATAACACCTTGAGGTCCTTGAGCCACTCCTATTTTCAGTTGTAAATATGTATACTCCAACTTATGGATATCATTACAATTAGAAATTACTTTCATGTTCATAGTCATTCATTACTTAAGCTAAATCATAATAATTAATCAAGTATAAATAATTCATTCAATTTTGTAACTCTAGTAACATGAATGCAGGGAGTTTTGTAAGTAAGAGAGGTGGACATAAATAAATGCCATTCAAAATGAGTTAGAAAGCATATAATACAACATCTGACTACAATAATAAATATTTCAATCTTTATTTCCAACCACCCTAGTTTCAAACTACCTAAACGTCGTTCATTAAAATAAAGGTTATCAAATCAAACGGATTTTACTACCAGCAAAGCAATAAATTACCAACATGCATACATCGAACTGCATATCTATTAGTAATTTATTTTCAATTTACTTCTAAAGTACGTCAACAGCGTTCGCGTCGATGTAAGACATATCAAACTTGTAATTGCAATCTTTTACTTTTATAGCTTTTTGCTGTACACCATCAATTGGTTGTATCGAATTATTCTTTTATTCATACTATACAAATAGAATATTGCAGGGTCGAGAAAATTAAACGTTGTTTCACGTACTTCCAATTTCCCCCGATATTCCATCGAGTAAATATTAGGTTACAACCACCACCTAGGGGCGTTGTAATGCGTGCAAGGAATATTTAAACACACGAGGGAGAGGGATGAATTAATAACTGTAATGTAGGAAATCAATAACTTAACTGGCTCGAACGAAACATAATAATTAGAATCAATTAACGTTCATGTCTTTTTTTTAAGGCGATAAGCGAATATGTAGATTAATCAAATATTTATTGAGTTTTAAGGAGATTTCCCTAATAGCCAAATTTAAATTTCCCGCCACAATTTTTACTAAATTCAACGTGAAGGCATTAAAATAACTATTAATGTAGTACAAAATCGTGGGGAATTTTATGTATCAACGTTAAAGTTACTAAGAATAATAGCGGGAAATTTAAATTTTGCTTATTGGGTTAGGTACGAATTATTTCTGCGTTAAAGATAAAAGGGTGATTATTGTACCAATAATTTTTGCATCCACCATACTATTCTGTTATTTTACTTATTGCAAGATCCAATTCAATCTGATTTTACTTTATTTTTTTTTTATTGTGCTGCTTGAAGCGCTCACCCGTGAACGAATTTAAGTTATTATCATTTCCAATACGCGCCCGCGTTCGTATCATCTCGTTTTCAGAAACCCTCGATTTCACGTAGCCCCATTTTATCATTTGTTCATCCGACATCGCCCTGGGACTGAAAATGAAAACGTATTATAAGGAACGTCTTTGTAGAACGCAGAAGAGAAAAATATGTATATACCAACGTTATAGAAAAAAGACTATTAAGGTTATTCTTCGTACAAGCGGAAAAGAATTTTCATAAAATTTGTCTCATATTTATTTTTTCTTCTAGTCTATTGGGGTTTACGAAAGAAATGAGGCCTAGCGGCATCTGTTTTCTTTTACCTACGCTATTACCTTAGATATTTCATTTTAATTAAAAAAAGGCGTAGCTCTTTGAGTGAAGGTAAAACGAATATTTTTTTTTGTTTATTAAGAAGCAATATAAATAATAAATGAAACAGAAATGTGACCTTTTAGCCGGTTTTAGGGGGCCAAACCCTATAGGCAACCCAAATAACCCTTGTTCATTATAAAAGAATAATTATAAACTTGTTATTTTTATCTATACCTTGTCTTAAAATTAGGAGAAGTAGCGAGAGCAGACCGCTTTACACTGCAAAATTCTATTAACGTGAGATATTTCTAAGCAAAAATGATGGACAATAGAAAAATAGCGCCAAATTTAAATTTTTAACAACGCACAATATTTTTGACATACGGCTTTGACAGACGCCAGGTAGGTATCTAACCTTACTTATAAAAAATCCTACCAAGAATAAAATTATTGGATGTTAAAGGATGATTTGTAATTTAAAATAATAAAATCACTTGCGTATTGATTTTTTATTTTAAAAAATAAACTATGTTTATTAACATTCAATGCATTTGCTGTAATGCCCTTATCAGGTGACTCAAAAACATTTTAAATGTGTTCAGTGTAATAATTAATAATATTGCTGACACAATATACATTCTTGCTCAAGAGGAAATACCTACATGCTATGGCCGACAAAAAACTTGAAATGTAATTCTGTATAACATAACCTTAAACCTCGACTATATCTTCAATAATTTTAACTTATTAGATGCGCAAATAAGATTGAAACAACTATTTTTCTAAATGTAAAATGAAAATTTGTAATAATAAAAAAAAACTCAAATAAATAAATTAAATTTATGTGTTAATCCAGTTGTAAATTTGTACCCTTATCTGAATATTTAAATAGTAAATTCCTTGTAAAGTATGATTTTAAGTCACATACCTTTGGTGGAAAGAAGAAACGCCCATATTATTTCGTACCCCAATAAAATCCTGAACTGCCAATATAAATAAAAAAAAATTCAAAATGTCAAAACACGCACACTATACGAGAACTGAGATTTCAATTCAATTATAGTTTTTTTTTTAATATATTTTTACAAATTCGTGAAGAATAACCTTATTAGAACAACATTTATGCATGTAATCAAGGTACACTGTTGGTCAAAACTAAGAGAACGTCCAATCTTTTGGATTTATTTAACTCAAATGATGCAAAAAGAAAATGGTCGTCTACTTTTGATCATCAGTGTAATATATATTTATATAGTTTAGATATTATACTTACTTTGCTGGTCGAAGTAATTTAGTAAATAGTGAAGATAGTTTATTAAACAGTATTATATTTGTATATAAAATAAATATTAGAGTATTATTATCATCAGGAATTATATAGTACATAATTAACAGAGAAGGGAATAAAATAATTCGGACCATTTTTCTTATAAGTGTATAGACAATCGAATGTTTCACGTATCATATAGTTGTTAAATATTTAAAGATTAAAAAATAAAAAAACGACAAAAATATAATTTTTATGTATGTATAATTTATAAATTACCGTTAGATTGTAAAATTAGAAGAAAAGATTAAAAAAGCTACATTCTAAAGAAAGAAAATTGTGTCAGCAACTGTTGATGGTACACAGTGTATGCAACACAGCACACCTGTGGCTATTATGTACCAACTGCAGTTGTATATATTAAATTAAGATATTTACAAGTGTGTATACTTAAAGACGTTTTAACTTTGATCAGTATCTATGTATGATATTAAAAAGAAATGTTGTGATTACTACCGAAAAATAAAAAATTGTCTAGATATTTTCTTCGTCAAATCTGAAATTCGATGTTATTATGTCACTTCAAGAAATATATATATCGTTCGATGTGATAGATGAATTCTTTTTTTAAAATCTAATGTAAATATCGATGTACAAATTGTAAAATGTTTAATGTTAAATAAAAACGTAAATAAAAAATGTCTGTACTGTTTGTATTTGTAATACTACGTGCCCTAATAGAGAGATTAAGTAAATATTTCCCGTAATTATATTTTGTAACCTCAACGAACTACCTACGATTTTATATTTAATACATTATTAGTTATTTTACTACGTGTTTGTTGAAGTTACTAAAAATATATAATTGCCGGAAATTAAAATTTTATTATTAAAGATAATTTATAATAAAAAAACGTGTACTTTATTCTATTGCAAATTTTAAGATTTTACCTCACTAATCTCCTCTAATTAGTCACCAACTAGAAATGATTTAGTTTTAATGTTATATTTTATTAACAATTAGACATTTAAACAACCAATCACATCTAAGCATCAGATATTCCCCTCAATCCTTCTTTTTGTGATCTCATCTTTTCAGCGACATCGAGTGTAGTTGGATTTTCCGAACTTCATTTGGTGTCAGTGTTCGTATATACCTTGAGCGGCAATTCCCGGTGCCGACACGAAAAATTCCCGTTTTGACACTGCAATTCCCTTTTTTGGCGGCAAATACAAAATTATTAACTTTTTTTAACAAATTACTCACTAAATTAAAATAAATGTACCGATACAATGACAGATTCATTTTTACTAAAGCAAATAAAAAACAAAATACAAAAATAATAAAAAATTAAATTTATTTTTATTGATGCAATAATAATATTTTATCCAATAATTCCCTCTTAAACAAAACTTTTTCCCTCTAACGTTCAAAATTCCCTCTAAAAAGGGAATTTCCCTCTCATATACGAACACTGTTTGGTGTCGCCAAAATAATTGAGGTTATGTTTTGTTTTTTCTGTGTTTACCACTCTAAATTAGTACTATTAGTACAATTTTTATACTCAATACAAATGCAAAATAAATAAGAATGAGTGACAGCAGGTCATCCGTAGAATTGACACATGCCAGTGGTCTTAAATTTACTGTTTTTTTAACGGATTAACGGATTTCTTATAAAAGTGAATTGATGAAGGCAAAAGATGAATTTGTTCATCTGTCGCCGGCGACAGCAAGTACCGACGTGGTGGGAGAGATGTCGCCGAGACGTGTTTCACTTCAATTTGAGGTTAAGCGTAGGTTAAATTTTTAAATATTTCAAAACGTAAAATACATTCCACAACAATACTCTCTGTTTCTGACATTATAGAATATAACAAAGATAAATTTTGAATTTCGATATTTTCGCTCTTAAGACAAAATATAACAATGAATCATGAACAAAACCAAATTTGAGGTTAAGTGAAGTAAAAATTTCAAAGTGATTAAGCTAAAACTCTTAAATCAGTATATCTGAAGCACTTCAGTACAAAATCCTTTCAGTTTGAAAACGAACAAGCTAACCAACCCTAATTAATAGCCAAATTTAAATTTCCCGCCACAATTTTTGGTGAATTCAACGTAAAGGCATTAAAATAACTATTAATGTAGCACAAAATGATGGGTAATTTTATGTTTCAACGTTGATGTTACTGCGAATAATTGCGGGAAATTTAAATTTGGCAATTAGGGAATACTGAAGTGATCGAGTTGCATCGATACGGAGATAAAACGAAAAGTGCTATAGTATTAAAAGCGAAAGAGGTTCTAGAGGAAAATAGCCTTCTTTTTTAAAAGAGAGGAAAATGTTATTAAGAAAAGTTGTTCAGTTAAATTTTAACGATTATTTTCATATATGAAATCCTAGCCTTCTATCTGAAAACTAAAAAATAAATGCTTTTTTTGTATTTTTGAATTCATTAATAATTTGATTGATCGAAAGAACATGATATTTCGTTGACATATCATGTCAAAATTCATTCATTTGAAGTAATACATTTTTTTTATATTTGCTGTCACTCAAATTAATCATAACCTTAAACGTCACAATGATGACCGATGATTTAATACGGCCAACCCAAAAGAATCGCCTGAAAATTCCTAAAATTACTGCGACATTGAATTGAACATGCTGCTAATTATAAAAAATGGAAATGGAGATAAAAAAAAATCGATACAAAACTGTAAAATGTTAACCTCTTTGCGAATTATACGCTCAATCGAACACCTTTGTACTTTGTAACACGCTTTCAAGCAATTCAATTAATCATGTTAATGTATGTATATGTTGTTCGTATCGATGTGTGGACAGGATATACACGTATTTCACTGCAATAAATTACAAAACTTTATAAAGGGATAAGTTACTTTTTATTCATTCGAAAAAAATCTGAATGTTTTCGAATGAAAAATTTTTACTGGTTGATTCCCTAATCAGTTCTGTTAAGGTAAGATTAAATCAATACAAACATGCGAATATTACACAATATCAATATTGACTTTGTGACTTGCTGTGGTATATAACTTAGAATGGAAAACTCCACAAAAACTCCAAGTAATTCGAATTTACCTCCAAATACTGCCAATCTCTGAGAGCTGAAATCCCTATACCTCGGCGTTCAGCATCACATATTCTGATCGTTATATTCAATTGGGCGTATATTCAAGGATATTATAATTATATTTGCGAAGTAAATAATTAATTTTACGAACTGCAAATTAGATAAAGGAAAGAAACTGATTTATTTACAAACAAGCGGTTATCTAATAGATTTTTTGCACCGGTCGCAATTATCATCGGATGCACAGTTTGTTTCGTTTCCTTATCGCATTAAACGTATCATGATAGGTCAGTTGAGAATCACGTGACCTTCCTTACCAAGCGCCAGTGGAAATTTCCTTCAGAACGTCGAATGCCAAGGTTGGCGATGAAATATAAATTAGGATGTTTTATTGAAATTTTTTTTAACACAAGTTTAACAAATTCATGAGTAGGGACTTAAAGAAAGGACAGTAACTTCTGTTTTCAAATAGATCATTTTTATTTATCATTAAAAAAAAAAACAATTCCGACTTAAGATTAATATATTTCGAGGAAGAAAAGGGTGCAATAATATGCAAGACATTGGTTTCCCCAAAAAACAGGTTATTATGTATATTAAAAAAATGCATAGGGATGGTTTTCGAACACTGTTTATTACAATTTTACTTTTTACTTATTAGCCATCATCAACTGTTAAGTTAAGAAATATTATAAACGATAAGTAGTTCAATTAAATGCTATTACATTATTACTTATTTAATTACAATCTTGGCCAAACCTGCCGAGAGTATATTTGATCACATTTCTACCGGATGAATTATTTTCTTTTTTGTTGATACGATACACCTAAAATTCTAGTAATATATTTTTATCATATATTTAAATATAAGGAATGAAGGAGAGCGCAATTTTTTCCTTTATCAGCATTATATTTGCGGCATAAATGCAAACATTAAATATACAAAAAGAAACAAATCGAAACAAAAAATTAATTCTTATTGATGGAATAATTGCTTCTTAAAGGATGTTTTAAAATCTATTGAAATGAATCGGCGTATTTCTCGCAAATAACAGGTGCATCGGCTGCTTAAAATCAAATCATTACAAGTAAAAATGTTGTTTCAAAAAAAAAAAAAAATGGATTGGCTCGACTTGAATCATTTAAAGTTGTCCACAGTCCGCGACTACGATCTTTTTGGAAGTCTTCCCAGACTGCGAGCCCAGGGCTTCGATATTCTTGACGACATCCAAGCCTTCTACCACTGCACCAAACACCACATGCCTGTTATCCAGCCATGACGTTTTGACGGTGGTGATGAAGAATTGGGAGCCGTTGGTGTCGGGACCAGCATTTGCCATCGACATGATTCCTGGGCCGGTGTGCTTCAAAGTGAAGTTCTCATCGGCGAACTTGGTGCCGTATATGGATTTGCCGCCGGTGCCATTGTGGTTTGTGAAATCCCCTCCTTGGCACATGAAATTCGGAATGACCCTGTGGAAGATGGAGCCCTTGTAGCCGAAACCCTTTTCCCCCGTGCACAAAGTACGGAAATTCTCGCACGTTTTCGGTGTTACATCGGTGCGGAGCTAAATAATAGAAGAAATTACAGTTAGGACATCTCCAGCGCTATTTTCATAAATCCAAACTATTCAAGCAAAAAATGTATGAAATCAATTGTAAAAGCACTATTATAACCAACATACCTACTTCAGTAGTGGTATAATAGCACATTTTCGTTATACCGCCCCTGGCGGCAACCCTTTCTAAATGACATTTACTCCAAAAAAAAGAATTAATTGGCAAAGACCTAACAGATAATGAAACTTCAGATTATTGAATATTTTACAGTAATATCACGAGGGAATGCATAAATAAAACATGACTAAGAATGATTTGCATATAAGCGAGCTGCACAGACGCCATGATACACGCCTTTGAAGTGTGAATTACGGAAAAAAAACTAAAATCACATCCTCCCATTCACACTTCCGGCTAAATTATTTTAGATTCAATTACAATTACTTGCCAAAAAATCATCAATGAAACAACTAATTAAACGTGTATTAAAAGTAGCCGGCGACCGGCTTCCTCAACTGCAATCGCGACATAATGGTCGGGGTGCAGCGATTCTGCCTGTTTTCGTTAGCGATATAAATACGTGTAAAATAAGGATGCTTACCTCCATAACGATACGGCCAAGAGGCTGTCCATCGGCCGTCATATCAAAATACACACGTGGTAAACCCATCTTGGTGGAAAAACTGCGAATAAGCAAGGTACGACTTCGTGAACTTAACGAACACCGGCTGGAGAATGCGCTTTGGAGCGTACGGGAACCGACCTGGCGGCAAATAGCAAAGATTGCCATGATGTGGAAAGAGATAGGTCAATTCAGGGTCAAAATCGATCGTAATAATATAGATTATAGCCTCAATTTTCCATAAAAAGCTATAAATTTGCGTATAAATTCTATTTAAAAATTTTAGATACGGAGACGTGACAAAATAAGCCAGTACAAAATACTTTTAAGTTACGTAATAACTACTTTTGACTAGCGCAGTAAGAATACGTTCTAAAATAGCATTCTTTACTGTATTTTTATTTCCGTAAGAGAGCGATTAATAAATAAATATGTAGCCATTTATCAATATCAATGTTTTACTCATTAAGAACAGATGTAAAATTATATTAAAACTTATTCACTACTAACAAACTGTAATAATTATAAAAATGACAATTATACCAAGGCAGAAACATTAAATGTAAACACAATGTTTATATATTTTTTAATATGTATAGCCCGTTTTAATATTAAAGAAGTTACATAATAACCATTCAATCGAAAATAATTAATAAATCAATTTGATTGTAAACTTTTATTGCAGGTCTTAATAAAATCTAGGGATTTTTTGCCCTTGCAGTTGGTTGCGTAAATCGTAACAGCCACCAAAATAATATAGGAGATATACTTTCCGTAATATTTTACTTTGATTATTACCGTGATTTTTGTTATAATTTCGTGCCGGTTAATTACAGTTACAGAAGATATGTGCGGACAATTATTTCGCTTAAAAACGTGTTGTAATTTCCAGTGTTAATCGCGAGAAAAATGAGCAATTTAGGACCGTTTGGCGCTACCAAAAACGCGCCATGGCGTACTTCTGTAGCCACCACCGGGGCGAATTTGGTCGGTCAAACGAACAGCTTGCAACAGCAGATCATAAACCCCATAAATAACATGAATACCACCGGGATGGTGCCTTTTCAACAACAGCATCAGCAGCAAGTCTTCCAGAACGCCATGACGATGCAGCAACAGAATTTAGGCTTGGGGCTGCAGCAAATGGCGAATACTTCGGTCGCGATGTCTGCGGGATTGGGGACTCAGCTCGCCTCGAACCAATTGTTCCAGCAAGTTGGTGCTGTTACTTACCCCAATCCACGAGCATTGAATCCAACTGCTTTTCAAACCCAAGGTGGGTAATGTTTGGGTGCATTTATCGATACTGGATACTAGGGTTTTAGTATGTGTAACTCAGTAGCCACCGGTTTTGTCTCTTTGTGTATTCTTTTTCGATATTAAGTGTGTTGCATGCGTGCCCCACTATCGGATATTTTTCTTTAAAGATAAAAGTCTAAAAACAAATACGTGGTTGCGGTGATGTGAATGTGTGGCATTTGTTTTATATCATAATGATATTTAGAATTCATAGCAGTCATCAGTAAAGTGTACAACTTCTTCGTTTTCTACTACTACAGTGAAGCCATAAGTTATATTTGTTGAACATCTACTTCGTCGATCCTCTAAGTCCTTCTAAATATACTTTTTGTAAACATCTGCACTGCAACATTAAATATTCCTATTAATAGCTCTTAAAAATACGGGATTGTAGTAATACTTTTCAATATATTTGATACGCATATTGCCAACATCCTACTCATTAAAATCAAAGGGGTTTGAGGTTTGACTTAAAAACTGGAAATTATTTGTGTTTAGATCAATGACATATTTTTTTTTCATTTGTCCCTTTCAAATTTCCTTATTTATTTCTTTCTGATCCCTAATTGAAACTTTACATTATTCAGGGCATTATCACGTGATATCAAGTTTTTAAAAACTGGGAGTTGACTTGTAAAAAGTGGACTGTTGAACCAAAAAGGTTGAAGAACACTGTTGTAGATAGAAAAATTTAGTCTGATCAATTTAATGGTATACAGTTGTTCATTATGAAATATAATTTGATTTTACTCAATTGGTACCTCATATTTTGTTTATTTTATTTATGCGCTAAACTAATTTGAGGCAAAAAAAAATAAACGCTGAGTAATATTTTTTTACAAATACTGGGTTTAGCACTTGATAGACTCGTCGCTGTCGTTCTCCGATTGAAGGTTTTGTCCAACAAAATATTCATTGCCCAAATATAAAAGAAATCAGGGCGGTTTTGCACATTTTATAAATAGAAAATAAATTTGTTCAAAAAAAGGATGACTTTTATGTCCATACTTTGTGCTTACTTATCACATTTGAGTGTTTTTTCCTTAAGTACAACTACTGCTATTTCTTTTAGTATTAAGAACTGTATAGTCAATCATTGTTCTGTATTTTTTTTTCGGTTTCCTTCTAATAGTTAATTGTATGCAAAATTAAAAAATATTAACACGTTTGAATTGTACATGAATTTTCAAATCTGATAACAAAGCTCATCTAGTCCCCTTGCCATTTGAAGCCAATTTTCTCAAATGGGAATAATTTGAACTTGCTCGATAACTAGTATAGTTTATGGAGCAGAGAAAATCCAGTTACTGGGAAAATCTCCAGGGAGTGAGGCAAAGTAAAATTCTTCTTATAACCATAACTAACTTATAACCAGAAGAGGTTTACAGAATGCATCAACCTGAGTAAGAACAATGTTCGCATATTAACAGGAATACTTTCAGGCCATTGTAGACTGAAAGGATACCTGAGTAAGCTTGGATTGGAAAAGGATCCTGAATGCAGATTTTGTGGGGAACAGGATGAAACACCCATCCACCTCCTCTCAAACTGCGTAGCACTGTGCAACTCGAGGGCATTGCACCTGGGAGCATGTGAAATCGAAGAGGGAGACTTACCTAGACTGGGGCCCTCTGACATCCTACACTTTCTAAAAGGAATAGAATTGGAAGGCCAGCTGTAAAGCAGAAAGAATAGGGGACCCATAGATCTGTTAGGTCGCAGTGTAACACCACCCTTCTATTTACATACATACATACAGTATACCGTTTAAAAATACAAAATCTTGATAAAAATAGAAAACAAATAAAAAAGTATGGAAAAAAAGGTTTGGTCAGAAACGGTTAATATTATAGTAAATTTTCTCGACAGCTTGCAATTCATTTAAACTTTCTTGAAATTTGTTTAAAATCGTCAGTTTTCTCGCCCAGTCAATCTAAATTTGGACGCTTTCTTTATAATAAAGCACAGTCTGGCAGGGAAAGTGAGATTAAGACTAATTTAACTTTATTTATTTAATTTATTTTCACTGATTTTGTAACTTGTATTTCATCTTATTGTGTACTTTGCTTGTTTATTAATTATTCCATACTTTGTTTCCGATGAAGCAATGAATTAATTTCGAAAACCCTAAGACAATAAAGAGAATCTTCATTTAATCTATTCTGCTGCGTACCCTTTTTCAAATATAGCCACCAAGGAAAATATAATTATGGCGTTAACACTTTATCACCCTTGTCCTCAATTTTGCTGGAGGTTCAGCAGAGTTTGTTCGTAATTTCAAGTTGAATCTAATTTAGATTGAGATGATCAAAAAGATAGGGAAAAAAATCTTAGAAATCTTACAAGGACTTATTTATCCTAAGCGCCCTAAATAGTTTTGCATAAATGGTATAATGGCTCGGAACGTGGATACCGTTCCCTTTCCATTTATCTGCACCTAAAAAGTATTTACAAATTGCTCTCATACAATTAAAGAACTTACTGAAGCTATCCGAAATGTCTGTGAGGAAGCTATACCACATAATTTAAGAAATGCCTTCAATAACATGAAAGAAAGAGTGGCGCTATGGATAAAAAATGAAGGTGTTCACTTTTAACATCTATTGTAGCTGTTTGTATTAAAACCTGTATGTAGTTATTTGTCAAAACGATAACATCTAATCTGTCAACGGTAAAACATAACTTGCACCACACACCTGCCACAGAATAAGTCAGCTTACACGTTTTTATAAGTTATATAGCTTAAAGAAGAAAAAATCCATGATCTAGAGTTCTATATATATATATATATATATATATATCAGCTCTGCAGGCCTAGTGACCCTTGGCTCCGAGTTCTTCCTCTATCCTTTGACTCATTTTGCCAGTCCTTCACTCCCACTGTCCTCAAATCTTTTCTAGTCTCATCCAGCCATTTTATCGGCGGTCTTCCTCTTCTCCTTCTTCCTCCATCGCCACCCTTTAGCACTCGTTTAACCCATCTATCCTCTGTCATCCTGCCTATATGCCCCAGCCATCTTGCTCTCTGCATCCTAATTACTTGGGTAATACTTGGCATTTGGCATCTTGTACATTTCTGTTATTTAACTGTTTGTTCTTCTTCTGAAAATTTCGCGCTCCTTGACTCCTCCATATATCTTTCTGAGAATTCTACGCTCCCATATTTCTAATTCGTCTTGTTGTTTCTTATTCATAGTCCAGGTTTCGTAGGCATATGTGACTGTAGGTCTTATTATTGTTTGATATACTCTTATTTTTGCTGACCTCGATATATCTTTCGATTTGATCACTTTTGCTAACATGCCTGCTGTCTTGCTTCCCTTTGCTATTCTTTTATTTATTTCTTTTTCTTCATCTCCTCTATTAGTTAGTGTAACGCCCAAGTATTCCGTTTGCTCCACCTTTTCTATTTTATAGCTTCTATTTCCACAGCATTTTATTATCATGTTTTGTTTTGTCCATGTCTTTCATGACCATATATTTTGTCTTTTGCGCATTGATTTCCAAGCCATATTCTCTTGCTTTTTCTTCCAGTAGCTTGAATGCATGTTGTAGTTCTTTCCTGGATCTTGCCATGAGTACTATATCGTCCGCATATGCCATATATCAAACCTTTGGTGTTTATCCCGCTTTCCCTTAGGATGATTTCTTGGACTAGGTTGAAGAGCGTTCCAGTGCTATCTTATTCTGTGTGTTCTTCATTGTCATTTCTACCAATCTTCTCTGTTTTTTTTGGTATTCGGAGTTTTTCCAATGCATCGTATAACTTGCTTCTCTTGATGGTGTCGTATGCTTGCTTATAATCTATGAACAGCATGTGGAAGCTTAGATTTTGTTCGTAAGCATTCTCTTGGAGTTGTTTCATAATAAAAATTTGGTCTACTGTCGATCTTCCTGCTTTGAATCCTCCCTGGTATTCTCCTACATTTTCACGATGATACTTATCCAGTCTAGAGTCTAGAGTTCTAGAGGGTAATTTAATTGTTCATGTTGTACTTCCATTAATTACATATGAACCTAGTTATCTAAGAATGTTTCAATAATCCAATTACAGGTGTGCCACCTGTGCAACCCGCTCCAAATCCTAGTACCAAGCAAAGGGTGTTCACTGGGACAGTCACAAAGGTCCACGATAACTTCGGCTTCGTTGACGAGGACGTTTTCTTTCAAACAACGGCCTGCGTCAAGGGTTCAAACCCCATGGTCGGGGATCGTGTGTTAGTGGAAGCTTCGTACAATCCCAGTATGCCTTTTAAATGGAACGCGACCCGGATACAAGTGTTACCGATGTCCAATCAGGCGAACTCTTCGCGTAATCAAAACAGTATGAAGAATTTCAATTCGGGCAACAGCGGATATAACGCCGTACCGCCGCCAGTCGATAACACGAACGGCACTTTCGGTAGAAACAATCAGAGACCCAAGGCGTCTCTGGGCGGTCGCGGCAGGGAACGGTCCAGAGATCGGGAACGCGAAGACGAGGAATCGGAGCGGAAAAAGAGGCGAGAAGATCGCACCAGGGAACGGGAGAAGGAGGACAAGAAATCGCCGTTGAGGCGGAGATCGAGGTCGCCGAAATCCAGGAGGAGATCGAGGATCGTCCCCAGATACATGGTGCAGATACCGAAAATAGCTTTAGATCTGTAATCTCTTCGAAATTGTCGCGTCGATGTGAGTCGTTTCGATGTATGTTATTTGTTGTAGGCCTAACGCCGATGTTTTGGAGATCCGTCGGAGGTACTCGAATTTGTATATTCCATCTGATTTTTTCACAAGTGCTTTTCGCTGGATCGACGCCTTCCCGGCCGATAAACCGTTCACTTTGAATAAGCCGTGTATCTTTCATATTATGAACAAGGAGGTTGATCCTGTCATACCAAATGATGCTGTCTTAGAACCGCCCGATGCTGATTATCTTTTCTCAGCGAAGGTAAGTTATATTGATCATTTACGAAGTACCGTAAAGTGGGGCAATTCCGATTTGATTTATGTACTATTTCTGAGCTGCAATTATTATTATTGATCGAAAAAAAAAATGAAAAAAATTATATATAATCATACATCTTTTAGCTACACATACCATCATTTACAATCTGTCTATTTTAAGTTTTAACCAACGTCATCGATTTTTGTCCGTATGAATCAAATCGATACTTCGGAGTCAAATTAAAAACCGTATAAACAGGATATCTTATGCGCGGTTTTTCAGTATTGGTTTAAATTCGATTTTGAGTTTACGTTCGAATTTTACGTTCAAACCATATTATACTACTGTCACAGCATTAGTTGAACCTTGAACCGAACAAAAAATTGTTTCATTTTGAGCGGACTTATGTACGAAGCTTAAACTTTAATATCTCCCTCAAATTGAATATAACCATAATACATAACCTTAAAATAATTGTTTGTGACATCTGATGTCACTCTGATATTAACGAATATACTGGAATTTTCTGATGAAGACGTTATTAATTGAACATTTTTGGCGTGTTAGAAGACCAAGAATTAATCGTGGGCATCCTACTGATATCGAAATTTGGGATGAACACGATTGCTTTGTGAGATACTGTTTATAGAAAGAGACTGTAATGCGAATGCTTAACCGTATTACTAATACGTATAGCAAATCCTACAAATTTGTAAGTATATTACACATACATATGAATTCGGAGATCCCATTAATTTATTTTATAGAACTACATGCTTAAGACCGAGGAAATTTATTGCTGATATCATATTTTCAACAATTGCAATATCTGCCATGAATTTCAACGAGACACCTTTAAAAACAATCTTAATCCAATTACGCATGTTGAAAATTGAAATAACAAGGGACATATTCAAACACGTAATTGTGTCGAATACTCATATAGTGTTTGAAAACGAATATTCCCAGTTAAGGTAAATGGTGCTGGATTACAAATGCGAACTATTTAGTGTGTGGATGACCATTCTATGCAAGAATAGAAGTATGTGGTAACATAATATATCCTATTGCCACTGTTCAATTTTACCTTATAACATACACCAGCTAAAAACAAGTGCTTTATTTTGTATTTGCTAAATATATTTCTTTTGTTGCTCTTTTATTTGTAATTTTTTGAATGGTTTTCATTTTGAAGAAACTCTATTTTTAATTTGTTATTCATTTAAGCACATCTAACTGGCAAATATGTCAAGTGATGTTAACACCAATTGGTAGAATTTCTGTTCGTAATGTATAATAATAAACATTTAACACAGTAATAAAGTTTAATAATAATAATAGTTCCTTAATAAAAGATAGAAATATAATAAAAGACCTATTTTTTTTCGCAGAATTATATTATTTATGTTATAAGTGATTCAAAATTTCAATCAGTCATAAAACAGAACATTCACCAAGGACGTCCATTGCTGCTTGAAATTGAACCATACATCGTTCAAATGCATTTCGGCCAATTCAGGCCTCGAAATCAGACTTATCATGTCACGACAACAGTTCCTTTTTTTTCCAATTAATTATCCGTGTCTTCTTCTGAACTTGAGGATTCGTTCGGATTAACAATTATTATTGGCTCGATGTCCATCTCACTACTTTTTTTCCCGTTCATACCAGCTTTTTATTAAATTATTTGTGTGCCTCACACAGTTCTCCCAGGTGTTGGGTGTGCAATGTTGTAGTGCTTCATTCCACATATTCAATACATTTTGATCGCGATAACCATCCCTACCAATATTTTGATTATAATATCGTTTTGCTGAGGCCCAGATCAATTCTATTGCATTAAAATCGCAGTGATAAGGAGGAAGTCTCAGCACTTCATGACCATGACATTTTATAAGTTCATCAATAGCATACTTTTTCTCAGGTTTATTCCTTCTAACTATATCTAGCAATTCCATTTTAGTTGACTCACTTGAGAAATTCATGCCATTGTTCCTTAACCAATCTGCGATATCTTGTTTCTTGGACGAACTATTTGGAATTTTATTGATGACAACACTATGGTAGGGAGCATTATCCATGACAACAAGAGAATTTGGTGGTAAGTTGGGGATTAGTTGTTTTGTTACCCATTCTTCAAATTTTTTACTATCCATTGCAGAATGGTAGTCCGCAGCTTTAGAGGTAGATGCAAATATTAGACTTGCGCCATTAATAAAACCGTGTTCACTTCCAGCATGAACAATCATAAAAACGTTTGCCATCGTAACCTGAGGCTTTCGAACACTTTTAGCAGTGTCATCTTGCCAAGACTTAATTTGAGTGCCTTTGGAATAAATCCAAGTCTCATCTAAAAACACTACTTTTTGGCAGAACTTGAGCTAAGATAGCCATATACTTTTTAAGAAAACACTTCGCAACAATGCAATATCATGTTTCTCAATTAATGATCTCCTATTGTCTTCTTTTCGATATTTGAAGCCAATTTCTTTTAACAAAGTGCTCAAGGATTGCTTGCACAATTCAATGATGCCTTTGGTTTTGAGTTCATCCTTGAGAGTTTGCAAAGTAACATGTTTCCCTAAAATCATACTTCTATAACAAAATCATAAACCAATTATATAACTGCTGTTACTTTGCTGATACATGTTGTAAATAGTATTTCGCACTTCCATTTTAGTTGTTTCTCGTAGATCTCTTGTTTTCGGCTTAATACGTGGTCTCTTTTCAGGATGAAGTGAGGAAACAGGATTTTCCAGTTTTCTCTTTTTTAAATTCCAGACAGTCTGTCTGCTTACACCAAGTGCTTCGCTTACTTTCTGCAAAATACATACTTTATAAACATAATTATGAGTGTATTAGAATATCTACCTCGTAAACAGCACTTAAAGGTAATAAAGGTCCCCCATTTTCTTTTTCCCTCTCGAAATATGCCAGAGCATTAAGCACAAGCTCCTGTGCCTTAGAATTCAACCGCTTTCCAGGCATTTTCTGTAATAATAATAACATTAGTCATTGTTTAATACATTCTCTTTATTCAAAATAACTTACCTACTAAAAACTTTACAGAAGGCTCTGTGCTCTAAAAAGAACAATTTTTTCTTGCAAAATATACAAAGAAAGCGAAAAAACGGGCGAGAAACAACTAATAATAAACCAATACACAAACTAACGACGCTATAGGTTAGATTTGATAACTGACAGGTGCCATGATAGAAACCGGAAACGATGCACTATTTTAAATATTTTACTTAAACAATGGCCGCGTTCAGAGTACGTAACTGCTCCCAAACGGTTTGTAAACTGTTGACAATTCGTCTCAAAAATGTACGCTACATCGTAAACATGTTTATGGAGCGGTCGCCATTTTATGTAGCGCATCTAGATTCTGATACATGTTGGGAGCGTACCACGTGATATGCGTGGCATTTGCAGATTTCGTATGTGATTCCTTAATTGTCATATCTCTGATTGTCATACTGTCAACAAAAATGGAAATTATCAGCCACGATTATATGCATCATAATGAAAATACTAATTTATCTCATTAAAATGGTAGAATAAATATTCATTAAAATAATAGACAAAACAAAATTGGAAAATGCCACAAATATGATATAATATTTAAAATTTATTTACTATTTAAAATCATCTAGGTTAGTATATATTGAGGGCATAGCATGTGTAAATAGTAATAGCACATCTGCGCATGTTGGAGAATAATAGGAACTAGGGGCCCCATAACTTTCATTCTAATCATTGACGTAAGCTTATGTGTTATGTAGTCGTCTCATTGACAATTTCAACATTTCCAACAGACGTCAGTGAGGATATAATGGATGATGACATCTTAATCGTAACCCACAAAACCATCAAAACAACAAAAAAATAGGTATACCTACCTAAATATACTTACATAAATTGATCATAACTATACTGTATTGTAATTGTATTTTTTAGATTTTTGTTTTTTGGTTTTTATCATCAAACTAGAATACGAACATTTTTTACCCATATAAGGTTTTGTTATGTTAGAACTATACCAAGATTATAATGGGGATGTTGAATGTTTCAATTTACTAAATTGAATATGGTCAGCGGCAAGCCCATTTACCATGAGATACATCTGTATTGTGTAAAAATAGGTGCTTGAGTTGGTGTGTTATAGAGAAAGATTGTGAAGCACCCTGTTTTAAAAAAGAAACAATAACTGCAGCCAATTATCATGATAATTTGAATACAATTTTATGGTCGAGGTTGCAATATTCAACCATCCACATATAAAACTATGTCCAACAAAACGGTTCTGAACAACAGGTTATTTTCAGTAACACAAATAGAATCATACTAGTGGTCACACTTCAAGAGAAAATATTACGTATTTATACTAATTTTATGGAAGAGCCGACATATGTTTGATTAATAATTGTAGTCACGTTAATTGCATTTTATTAAATTGTGAATATTTTATATAGAAATAAAAGTATAGGTATATTGAATATTTCTTTCTTTTAAAATGAATAATTTAATTTTTTGTTCTCTTAATACCTGAAATAAATAATACTATGCTAGATAAAGGTAGCTCTACTCATTCCAAAATGTTCCTTAAAAATGTCATGATCATATAGTAGCACACTCCTCTCTACATAATTAAATTGCTTGGAATTTGTCGCCTAACGTTTAAATTATTTTTCACCAGATTTAAGGATCGCGCCGCGTCAATGATATTTTCCACTATTAAAATTTAAATTGTCCTCTCATAAAAATAATCAACGTGGTCCAGAATATTTCCAACAGCCAACGTTACCGTAATAATACGAAATGTGCAATACAAATTTGGGATTACAGTATTTATTTAAATAAAATTAAACTTATATTTAAGTCGCTTTAAGTTGATACAAGTTTGTGACCACAGAACACTTTTGTGACATTTGACATTTAATTTTATTGACAGAATTAGACGCTCCAGATGGCGCTCGTGTAACGAAAACGTTCGTTCAAGAGACGTATCTTTGATATGTAGCGGGAACGGTTTATGATACGTATCAGTTTTTCGATCAAATTCGTACTCTGAACGCGGCCAATGCAGTAATATGGCTATCTCTATCTGTCACATTCATGAAATTACTCCTTGTATCTTTTTCTGTGAGACAAGCGGAAACTTTGCTTCTTTTTTCAATAGTAATACTTGAACAAAATACTCAAATCAGAAGATTGTCTTTACTTGTATGACATATCAATGACGTTGGTTAAAACACTAAATAGACAGACTTTATATTATATTAACCCAATATATTAAAAACACTATTTTTTTTAACAGATCAAGTGTGATCGGTTTTGCCCCATAATAGGGGGCAATTCCAATCACCTATCTATTTTCTTATAAAAACCGATTTGAAAGCTTTATGAAGTAAATCCAATAATAAAAATTTGAATTTAAAAAAAGGAAACTTACGGAAATAACAGAAAATATGTATTATAGAAATGACAAACAAATAAATAATGACATAAACTGTAATAATTCAATAAACTAAAACTAAAACAAAATTTCACTCAACGCGCTTCCCTCTCAGTTCAAAAACGTACCTTCCCCTTCTATGACCAGCTGGATAATTTGGTTTTTGGAAATTTCCTAAATTTCGTCAACTTGGAGAAATACAAAAGTCATTTTTTCTCTTCCTTAGAAACTACCGGTTTCTTTAAAGTATTCTGAAGTAATGAATATGGCACCCCATTGTTTTCTGATGCTTTCACAATGGATGAAGTGCTCTATTTTACTGCCCTGATAGCGCTTTGGAGGTATTTGGGGTTATATTGCTGTCTCCCGCCAGGCCATACTTTTTTTTTATAGTTTCTCAGCATAATTTTCAATAAAACCAACGTAAAAACATGAGTATGTCATATTTCTACGTTGATCTAGGAGCATGTTCTTTGTTTTTTTACTTTTCAAAGTGATCGGTATTACCCCAACACTTTCATAAAGTCAAAAAAAGAAACGGTGACAAATGAATGACAATTGATTCTTTTCACCTTATCCCTTTTCGAAAATTCACTTAGTACTAGTGGGATTCCCCAGTAGTAGTTTGTTTCCGTCTGTATGAAATATTACTCGTTGTCATTCCATGGGAAATTATTTTTTTAACACGGGAAACTTTAATGCAATAATTAAAAAGCCAGTTAGTTATCTATGTTATAAACAAAGTTTATTAAAAGACTGTGTTGCAAAACTTTCTTATCCTTTCCATAGATGCCAGACTAAATAATTGCCATAAAATCAGGATTGATCGATTTTACCCCATGCGATCGAATTTGCCCCACTCTACGGTACGGATATTTTATAATTTTTATTATATTAGAACCTGTTTTCAATCTCTATAAATACATGCTGTTGGTAATCATCAATAAATGAATTAGTTAGTTTTTTGTAATATTAAAACCTGGACTGCATATGGATTATATTTTATTACCTTCAAAGCAACTCATTGAGATATATAATATATTAAATAAAATATCTACAGGGCCCGGCAGGTATGTATGACGTGTTATTAAAAAAATCAGAACTCAGTAATTTTATATGAAATTAAACTTCAATTTTTTTAACAGAGTTTGAAATTTGGAAGAAAAAAAAAACGCCTTCTAGGTGATCATCTGTTTTATAACGCTCGAAATATCTACAGCATGACAAGATGTCATGTCTAGTGATAACAGTAGAAAATTCTGCAAAGGTTCAGGGTTTCTCAATGAAAACACAAGTCATGAGGCATTCCTATTGGAAGTAGTCACAGAGTGACAGGCTATTTGACGTCCCTATGCTATGAAATAGTCGAAGTTAAGTAAGAATATCTCCCTCAATAAAGCCATAGACTCTCTAGAAGTATGGCAAGTCCGTCTTACTGAAAACTTGCCCTTGTAATGAGATTACCACATTTTCATAAATCTTCCCTGAGCTCTTTTAACATGATTTCAGAAATTTGGAGCGTATAAAATCATTTTGTTGCAGCTGCTCTACTACCATCATTTTATACGGGTGAAAGTGGTGATCTGAATGTAAAGTTCTCCGTACTGACCTATCTCACAAACTTAGAGCGCGAACATGATTCGCTACAGATCAATTGGGACTGGCTTTAATAGTTTGCTCTAACTCGTTCAAAGAGGATCATTGAGAGCTGGAGTACTTAAGGATGGAGTAAGAACTGCCAACTATGATCGAACACCCAGTTTCAATAAAAGTGTCGTATACGAAAAGGCGGTGGTTTAGTGACCATGGAATGGGGAACTAAACTAAAAAGTGACATCTCCCAACAGTTCTGAAAACATTACACTTCGGCTATACCTTGTTATACGTGTTTCAAGAGCGTCATACATTTCTATCGGGCCCTGTATAATATAAATACATAGATTTACAGTGTGAATTGCACAGCCATGATACCATAAGGCATATTACTATTAGAGTAGTGTAAAATCATCAATAATTAAATGTACAAGCTACTGCCTACCTAACAATAGGTTAATGAAACATTTGAAAACAAAATGCTGCAAAATCTATATTAAGCTATTTATGGAGCCGAGAAAACCCAAACTAACATTTTGTCATTTAGTGCTCTTAATCATGCGATTGTGGATAGAATCTGAAACACAAGAATTGATGAAAATTTGACACCACAAATTACAGAAGAATAACTGCGTTTCTGACTATTAAAAATACACTTTTTAATAATTCTTGAGCGGCATTTCAAGATATAAGAATATAACTTTTGGCGTCCGTAACTTTTTTATTGCTTCCCCTGTAATGATAATTACTTGCTCTCCAAAATAAAGGGGTTACCTGCTAGCATTTGAATACAGGGGTCGTATTCACTATGAATTAGGGCCCTATGAAACAGTAGTAAAACGCGATTTTAATTTTAAATATATATGTAATAGATATACATCAGGTTTATTTATAAAAAAGAAATACCAGTTCTGTGACCATTATCACCACAGGAGGTGCAATAAAATCATTACAGACGTTAAGTGACATTCTTATATCTCGAAAATCACTACATCTACATACATATATAAATATATAACCGTTAACACCTTCAGGATTTTCTAAATAGTAGACAACTGTTTTATTTCCCGAATCCAGTATTGCAACATAGAAAAAAACAAAGTAGGAAAAAGAAACACAGAAATGTATTTAAACAGATCTTTAATCGCATGAGCGATAAAATGTAAAAGTGTGGACCCGAGAGCGGAGATGATAGTATTTTGTGGACTAAATGATTACAGTGGAGTACGTGGCATATTTTGAGTTATGATTAGATAGTTAAACGAACGGGATTAGCCTGAAGACAACACAGCGAAATAAGAATACCTTATGAAGCTTAAGTAGCAAAGAGATCAAGGTTCTAAAACGAGTGTAGAGAGACTAATAACTGTAGCTGTGTACACACAACAAAAGATACGTAATTTGTTTAGACATGCTGAAGACAATGCCACATAGATGATTAACCTGTAAAACATTGGAATAGATGCCAAGTGAAAGGGAAAAATGAAAAAGGCCATGAAGAAGCTGACAAGTAGCAGAAATGATTACGAAATGGGCACATTTGTACAAAAATCTGTTAAGCATATATCTGAAGCTAGTGATGAGGCGCTACGAAGTATATCTCGGTAAATCGCTACTTCCTGTAGCAGTTTTTTGATGTACTAGGCAATCATATAGTTGTCTAGCATTAAAAGCAATATTGCTTGCGTGTGAAACATTTTTATAGATTTATATCTGTATGCACTGTAATGTGTCGTTTGTATTTATCTTGCTTCGAAAACTGTTTCTGGGTTGAGGATCTGTCTATCGGTTTCATTAACGATAATACATAAATCTTGAGGGATGTCGAAAATGTCGGCGTAATGTCACACCGATACATTTCATAGCATGAGCGGTAATTTTTATACTAATATTGTCATTTTTTAAGGACATTCGAAGCTGCAAGTGAGAAAATAAATGTTATTTATATAAGTTTGAAGGTTTATTTGCTTTAGAAATAGCAATAAATCTTGAGAAATGTCGAAGATCTCTGCGAATATAATAATGACTGTCGTTAAACTGACTTATTCGCGTTGCGCCTTTAAAGCAATGGTTCAAAGATTAAAAATTTGTCATGCATGCAGTTCAGGCTTTAATAATTTATAATGTGTACTCTCATAAACAGTTTTTTTTTTCTATCACCGAAGGTAATGTTAATGAGTGTACCTGGAATGGAAGAGTTATACCAAAAATGTTGCGCCATGGCCGAAGACAAGGACCGCAGAGACAGAGACAGCGAAGAACGAGACTACGTCCACCCAACCAGATTGGTGAACTTTCTGGTCGGTTTGAGGGGCAAGAACGAAACAATGGCCATCGGGGGACCCTGGAGTCCGTCGCTGGACGGAGAGAACCCCGACAAAGACCCATCCGTCCTCATCAAAACTGCCATACGTACCTGCAAAGCCCTGACGGGAATCGATCTGTCGAACTGCACTAAATGGTGAGCGATAAAGTTTTCGGGCGATGCATGATTTGTATAGGCGCTAGCATATCGCATATATATAGGTAACGATGGAGGGTCGTTTTTTTATTATTTGGCGACTAGTGTCCTGAAGTGTCACGTATCAATTTGTGTATATGTGATGCTTCACGAAGTATGTAGGTTTTTACATAAGTTATTTTCTCTCGCTGCGTTTCTTTTTTTGATGCTGTTTCTCATGGATTTCTTTGCAGTTTTTATTTCTGATTAGTTATTTTTTTTGTCACACTCTTTTTAGATTATCTGCATAGTTGCTAGATTAGTAATTGGTTTTTTTTTTGGTTTAGTTAATTATGTAACGGTGCTTTTTAAAAAGTATGAGCTGATATTTCAAAATCCATACACTGTAATTTTATTCACATGTCATCAAAGCCTCTTAATTGAGCGATGAACTGATACGAATGTACTTTTTAAAAGCACCATCACTTACTAAATACCATGTGATCGAGGACTTTTGCCTTGAAGAAAGTTATAATTTTCTTTTTTAAATATTACGTTGGCAGTAAGAAATTAAAAAGAAAGTCGTAAAATCGTTATCATGTATTTGAAATAGAATTTTTCGTTCTGAATCGTTTATATTTCATTTATTACATTGAATTGTGCACCCTTGATCCACTAAAATCATTTTGTGCGTGCGTATTTTGTGCTATTTGGCCGCCAGAAATTTGGAACGGTATTGACACAAACTCCTATAGCCCTATCACAATTTTTAGCCGAATTAAATGTATTGTAAATGAATTCCATAACAATTGAAATGTTCCTACTCTAACTAAATAATTTCCCTATGATTATTAATAATAATAGCAAAAATATAATAAATTGGTCAGCTAGCAGTTGTTATTATGTTTCCGCCCACAAAGCGACTTTAGTTATCTCCCAGCATTCACCAAGGTGTAAGGGGAAATAGTCCCAGAGCTTGGAACTGATAGCCAGCAAATTATTTTTAATTATTATTCTTCTGAGTTTGGAAGACGCAGCATCCACGTCCCCTCAATTCCAATAATCCTTAGGTAGCTGCTCCGTTGTTCACACATCATAAATTTGAAATTGAGACGGCAGCAGAATGGACTAGTGATGATCTAAAAACAAATAAAACAAGAACAGTACATATTCTAATATTTAACAATACCTTAATCTTAATTACCCTAACCAATAGTAATTAAATTAAAGATTTATATTTTAAATATTTATTTATATAAAGCTTTTGATTGTGTTTCCCACTCTATTCGTCTTTGCAAACTTGAAAGATATGGCTTTCGAGGTAAAGGTAATTGTTGGTTTCGCTCAAACTTAACTGATCGCCCAGAATGTGTGACGTTCAAAACTTAGCAGTGTCATTGTGTGGTGTGCCGCAGGGCTCGGTGCAGGGGCCAACATTATTTTTAATATTTATTAATGAGCTGGCACAAGTTGCTCGCCAATCACACCTGATTCTTTTCGCTGATGATACTTCTCTTACGTGGCATGCCTCTAATCATGCGGATTTGAAAAATTTAGAAAATACTGGCTTTTCTAAAGTCTGCGAATGGTTTAATGTGAATAAGATAATCCTTAATCTCAGTACTAATAAAACTAAATTATTACTTTATAAACATCAAATTAACATGTTTAAGTCTTATTTTGCCCTCTTTCGAAGTTCAGGGGTTTTGTGGATGCTAGCAGCAGTATCAATCTTCCAAAGACAGACACGTTTCTTTGTAAAAATTCTCTTTATTACATGGTTTTGTTTTACTTCTACAAACTTTCTTCTTTTTTAGTAGATTCTCCTAAAATTTCGCCATGAATTGAAGACTATATTGCTGGAACAAGCATTTTACTCATTTGACGAATTTCTTATAAATTTTGAATCGTTTCCTCGTTGTCAACGTATATTTGTTAATGTATATCTTTTGTGTATGCTCTTGCATTTCTTTTATTTAATTGAAGTGATTATTTTGTATTATTAGTGTTTAATTAGTACATTTTAAATGTCAGACTCAGACAGCATGTTTAATAACAATATACTCCAACTATGCCAAAAGCTATAATGTGACACTAATACAGACTACTACTAGAGAATATTCATTTATAAATACGTGCTTTCCTACTAGCTATTTAAATATCATACCGTAACGTATCTAATTCTTTAGCAGTCTTTATTAAAAATACCTACCACTCCGACTGACTCATTATAGAGATACGGTTATATCCGTTTCGCATCGCGACCAATTTAACTCCTTCGTTAATGCCCTAACTTTCGTATGCGACCGCCAGTCATCAATGAGTGAACGTTCAAATAAAACATGCACTGTGTCTACCCCACCACATTCACAATGCGAATCATTAACCCTCCCATTTCTACAACACTTTCTAACAACATAAACTTTACAACACATTTTTCTCCGTGTATGGGAAAAAGGGATTATTTTTTTTGTTAAAGATTTGAGTATCCTTGTTCTGTATTTAGTTAATTTAATCACACATTTGATATATTTAATTTATTTCGTTATAGCATAATGAAAATAAACGACTATTGGCGGATTGGAGTCGAATGTCACAAATTTTAAAATCTCGTATAAGTCAATTATGTTCTTCTGTGCTTATATACTGCCAACATAAGTTTAAAGAAAAGAAAATAATTCCTGGCTTTCTAGTTAAAATATTTCGATCAATCGGTATTATTCATGTGAATACATTATAAACATAGAGTTGCAAATGCTTGTCGGAGAATATTCGGTGATCATTTGCCTTGACTTGTCTTGTCGACATACCACAATACGAAGCGACTATGAAGGATTGCATGCGATCTTACGTAGAAATCCGGGTACCGTATTCTTCGTTTTTCATTTCGTTTTCACTCTACACGTCCGCACACAGATTGGAAACAAAAGAATAACGGTACCGTGGCGCTTACTCGTACTTTTGGATTGGAATATGCTGAGAATTACCTTTGAAAATAAAAAAAAATAAAAAAACTTAGATGCAGTAATGAAAATGGGTATATATTTTTATTGTTTTCATTAACTATTATTATTATTATATTTTTATTATTATTGGATCGCGCGTAAGTTGTGTGCTTTAGAAACTGTGTCTGGTAAGGTGCTGAGTTCGAATCCTGCTGACTTGTGTGTTCCGATAGGTACCGTTTCGTGGAGCTGTACTACAGACGATGCGAGAGCACGCACAAGGGCAAGGCGGTACCGGCTCGCGTTGAGACAGTGGTGATCTTTCTGCCAGATGTTTGGAGTTGCCTCTCCACACGGCTGGAGTGGGACGGGCTCCAACTTAACTATCGCAAGCAGATGGAGAGGAGGCTGAAGGCTGACCAGGACCCGGACGAGCAGCCGGCAGCTGACGAAAAGGCATCTAAATATTTTATTAATGTATATATTATACACCTATAACAAACAGGCTAGGTATACGCTGTTTTCTGGGCCAACCTCTGCAAATCCAGAGCGACTTGTTGCCTGATATATTTACCTCTATTATACATATAATATATGGCCTCTCTTTCTACCATCTTTATATATATCTATATATACATCGAGATTACAATCGATTATATATAATTACTACTACCACAACAACAATATTTGAGCGTGTTTGGCTGGGTGGAAGGATGGAACGATTGATTGTCCAATCAAATAGTTCGTGTGTTACCCCCAAAATAACGTCACCCTATTTTTTTTGTTCTTGCCTTTTCGACCAATAGGAAGAAGAGCCGGTCAGCGACAAACCAGAGCCCACCCACTACTCTCAACTGGACCCGAAGAACATGTCCGTTGCGGATCTGAGGAGCGAACTTAAAGCCAGGGGAATCAACTCGAAAGGTCTAAAATCGCAACTCATCGCTAAGATGGCGAAAGCCTTGAAGGCTGAATCGGAAAAATCCGACGACTCTAAAGACAGCACCGTGGATGTCGATATGGAAAATGTGGACGAGAAAAAGGCCGAGGTATGCAAAAAAGAATACATTTTACATCAAAATCCTCTATTAATTGCACTAATTACACAGTGGATTTCAATCTTTTCTATTTTCCCAGAAAAAGAACGTTATGTTGTTATTATTATTAATTTTGACCAATAATTTACCATTGCCAATTTTTACATTGCATCACCTAAATGCCCGACATTTTCCGTGATTTTTTTTCGATTTGGATATCACGCAAAAAACAAAAAAAATATGTTTATTTCACAGAAGAATACGCTTAGAATTGCTTTTGAAAACGTAAGTTTAAGAAGAGGCTTTAAAGAGTAATTGTGAAAAAAAACGATGAGGGCAGTGCAATTATTCTTATCCAATATTATTCTAAAAGATGGCGCCTTAAATTGTACAATAGCTGTCGATGTAGTACACTATGACGGATTACACGATAGAAACACAAATATCGCTGGAAGGAATTTTTTTTTTAAAAATTATTATTTTTTGATTTCATATACGATACAAAATAGCATCTAGTTCATCAAGCCAAAAAAGTAAAGAATCTGGCGACAGTGGAAACAACCTTTGCTTATACCACAGTATATATGTATATTCAGTATGGGTTTCAAACATGGCGCCCAAGGAAATTCGCGGTGTCGCATTGGTGGGTGAAATTGTAACTAAAACTATTTGAATTTGTTTACAAGCAAAAATGTAACCTACAAAGCCGTTCCATTCTGTCATTTTGTTATAGGAGTAACATTTTAGCGTATTTTGGCGCATAACTTTATCACTAAATATGTGAATTAGTCATAGAATTTGCTATTTTTGCGGTGTGGTCATTTCTAGTACTGCTCTAGTCAAAGTAATTCAATGCTAAAATACATCCGGTTTGGTCATGAGAATTCGTGAACATACTCTAAACTTCGTTCATAAGCGAAAAAAGCGATTGCAGCGACATTAATACAAGTAGAAGCCGTGTTTGTCATTTGTTGCTTAGGTATATATATTAGATAAGTATTGTTTAATGGTTTACCTTGTTTTATTGTTAGGTTGATATTTGACGTTAAGATTGAATGACATATACTATATTATTAGACAATTTGTAATGGCGAAACAGCCGCGCAAAATTATACAGTGATTTGAAGCAACAGATAAAAAGTTATACTCGTTATCCGAATACATTTCCACATATCGTTCAAAATATAATGGTTGTTTGTAGTGTTTTTCCCTATGTGTTAGCGCTGCCGACACAGTCGTTGCAATTTGTGCACTTACATTGTCCATATCATTGAAAAGTACAAGGAAATCGTCATCATCATCTTTTTGCTGTAATGTAAGCAGCAGAACTATTTGCTCCAGATTCAGATTCATATTTGTGATTTCTGAGGTTGGGATGGGATGATTAGAATACTGACACACACAGCCACCAACATAGAACTCCGTTTTGGCGTTATGTTAGTGACCATGTTTATATCAAACGTCAACATTTTTTTTTGACGTGACTGTCGTTACCAAATGTTGTCATCATTGACCGAATAGTCCACCGCCAAAAAACGCTAATTGTTGATGTTGTGCGATTTTCTGTCAATTGTCAGTCTGTTGGAGTATATAGGCTATTTTCGTACCCACTTTGCAATTATTAGTTGCAAATATAGCCGCCATACGCCATTGCGAATTTCCTTAAATAGATAGACAAAACATCAAAGGCGCCGACACTAAGTGAAACTGGATAATGTTTATACTATACTTATACACTCATTTCAAAGAGTCAACAACAAAGGAAACTGTATTCTGGTTGTCAAAACAATCCGTCACAATCTATGTTAGGGCTGGCTAGGGTATAGATGAACATGGCGGCGCAGTATAGGAAGTATCAGTAGCATCATTCGCCGCCATTACCGTTTTTCGGACGCCATTATTGTGGTTTCCTTATAATTATTTGACAGAGTTGTCAATACTTGTAATTTACGTATACAAATTTAAAATTTGTGTATAAATTATTCCATAAATTCCATTTCGTGTGTTTTTATTTAGTCCGTTTAACATATTTGTATACTATTTCGATATTTTATTAGTTAAATAAGTATAAGTTAGCATTTCCTTGGCCAATTTTTGCTGTCGTCGACAATGTTCATTGCCCCGTTAAAAGTGATAAGAATGGTTATTATGAATTAATAAATAAACGGATATACATTTCTTTAGATATTCAATGTTGCAGATAATTTCGTAAGAATTTTGCTCACACGCAAGCTCCTTAGAAGCGTTAGTAAATATTATTCAACAATCCAGAGCTAAGTATTAGCTGTTAGCTGCACTGACATAAATAAGCACAATCACAAAATAGATTTTCAGTATTCATTCCAAGATGTATGTTTAGAAATGGCTTGCGGGATCGTCTTTTGCCATCTATAATGCCTATAACCATTCAGGAGAATGAATGTTCTTCCAAAACAGCTTTAAATATGATTATTATCTTGTAATGAACACATTAAATTGTGTCTAATATATACATACACTCAGATAGCACACTGACGTGAATAAGACGTCAGTTCATAATAATTTCTCAATATATGACGTGAAAACGACGTCATTGTGCTAGCTGAGCAGAATAAACGACCATTCATTTGGCAAGCTAGTGTAATGCGTAAGAGTTTTATTAGAGGAGTCCCAGTTTGAAAACGAGTTTTACAAAGGGCAAGCCCAGAAAGGGCTTTAGAAACGAATTTCTTGTGTTATTTTTTTTAATTTGCATATTAATCGCCCTTTTTTGACTTGAGATATTCCGGCACAACTCGCTTATAAATCTTATAACGCATTAGCGTCTTTATAACCCATAAACGCATTCCGTCAAGTGTGTTTATAGCTTTATGGTAACATTAAATTAGAAAACATAGATTTACTTGTACTGCTAATGTCGCTACATGATTATTTCGCGTTCAATTATTTAGAAGGAAATATTCTGCTTTCGAATACTTCATTCCCAAATCATTCATACAAAAATACACTAGTATTTTATAAAACTTTACTTAATTCAGCAGAACGACTCCTTACATCACTGTTTAGGTTTTAAATCGTTTAAAACTTTCAAAAGGCATATTTTTTCCGCACATACATCACGGTTTGCGCACTTTATTAAATACAATTAAAGGCCATTGTTGCCTAGAACAACATGTCTACAATCCTTCGTATAGATTGATTTCCAACAAGTTACAAATGAGTTATGTTGTTTGTAAACTTAACCGACAGCGCCATCTGTCGATCCTTTACTAAGTGAAGGATTTTTATTTAATACCTTTATTCGTAGGCGGAAGAGAGGAAATTGGACGAGAAAGAGAAAGCCCAATTAGAGAAACGGTATACCCTCCCAGAGCAACCGCACATCATAGTCCATCCATCGAAAATCGCCAAATCCGGCCAATTCGACTGCACAGTGATGTCGATATCTCTCCTTTTGGATTATCGCCCCGAAGATACTAAAGAGCACTCGTTCGAAGTGTCCCTCTTCGCCGAGCTGTTCAACGAGATGCTCATGCGAGATTTCGGCTTCAACATATACAAAGCCCTCTACGAATTACCGGAGAAGACCAAAGAAAAGGAAGAGAAACGGAAGAAAGAGGACGAGAAGAAGCCGGAAGAGGAGAAGCGCAAAGATGGCGATGAGAAGAAAAAAGACGAAGATAGGGATAAGAAGAAAGAAGGTAGCAAGGATAAAGACGATAACAATAAAGACAAAAAATCTGAGAACGATAAAAAGAAATTAGACGACAAGAAAAAGGATACGAACAAAAAAGACGATAGAAAATCTGAACACGGTGACTCAGACGATGATGATTACGAAGAAGAGGACGACAGCGGGACAAAAGGCGCATGGACAAAGATAAGAAGAAAAGGGACAAACCGAAGATGTTCACTAAGATCAGGAACCTGTTATTATCATTCGTTTACTTCGATCAGACCCATTGCGGTTACATCTTCGAGAAGGACATCGAAGACTTGCTGTACACTTTAGGTTTGAGCTTGTCGAGGGCGCAAGTTAGGAAACTAGTGAGCAAAGTTATAACGAGAGATTCCCTGCATTACAGGAAGTTAACTGACAAACCCATGGAGGAAGATTTTATCGTTATAGACGACTCGGAGAGGGATTCTAACCTCATTTCGCTTGCAGTAGGAAATAAACGTTTGATACCAGTATTTAAGGATGAAGATATCTCTACTAAGAAGTGGATGTATGAAACTGACACTCCGAGTAGTGAAGATGGTTTGTATAGTCATGTCGTTATCTTTTCATAAGTTTATATATCTTGTTTATTTAGGATTGGTTATGTTCCGAGGTGCTTTGGTTGATGTCGCAAAGTTGATGGCACAATTAGACCGGAGCGACAAAGCAAGGATAGATACCGAAAACAAGATGGTGGATCTTAAGAACGAGAACATAAAATTGACCGATAAAAACTCTAAATGCAATGCAAGCATAAAAACGCTTAATGCAGATTTGAAGGACCATAAAGATCGACTCAAGAACACTGAAGAATCGTTAGCACGATTAACAGTAAGTGACATTGTTGTATATTCTTTCCATTGAATTTTTTATTTTAAATTATCTTTCAAAACGAAATATTTCAGCAATTTTTTTGGTATTTTAGGTTTTAAAAACGTCAATGTAAAAATAAAAAATCGAAATTTTATTTTTGTTATGGACTAAATTTTATCTTTTATTACGTTGACGTTTTAAAACCTGAAGACGCCAAATTTTGTCGAAACATGTAGTTTTGGAAAATAACAAACAGTATAAAATGGATTATCTAATTTCTTTTTTTTTATCATAATAGTATACAACTCCGTTCAATAGGAAAATAGATTTAATAATCTCTTATTTAAAATTTTCAGTCACACATGAAACTATTTCAAAATACCCTGGTCGATATCAGAGATAAGATCGATCCGGTTTTGAAGACGGTTATGATGAAGGAGGAGTCTCTCAAGAAGGAACCGCAAGAAAAAGAGAAGAAACACGACGAATCGAAAACCAGATGGGAGAAGGAGTCGACGAAAGAGGTGAAAGAAGAATGCATCGCTGCCAATTCGTTGGAAAACGAACAGATAAAGGCGGAGAAAAGTTAATTGAGAGGAGAGGTATCCTCTCCAGTCTTTTTAAAAATAAGGAAAATTAATTCAGGTACAATGTAAACGTTTATTATTATGGAACCGACGTATTTGTCAACATTTGTCACACTTTTATTATTGATATTGTAATAGTTAATTGTATGAGATAAGAACAATTGAGACATCAAGCAAGAATGTAATTCTTAGATTGTACGTTTGAAAGTGTGCAAAATATAATTTTTAAAATAAAGGTTTTATCCGGTTTTATTTATTTATTGAAGTGGAGTTTTGTTGTTGTATCTATTATTGAGGTTTTTGCAGAAAATGGTGCATGTGAAATAGAGCTTGGAGGTAGTGATATTCGTAAGAATATATTTCGAAGGGTGAATATTTTGGGTCAGATAGTTTTAGCTGTTTTGTATTTTTTCGCAGTTATCGTGCTATTTTAGTTCAAAACATTAAAATCACAGTTGGGGCTCGGCTCTAAAAAAAATCGAAAATTATTTTATTATCTAGTTACTTTAAAAACAAACTTTCTCGCACATCTTGGATCGAAATATTTTTTTCTGAAGAAAAACAAATTTACTGTGAAACTTGCAAAAAGTGTAAAGTAGTTAGAAACAACCCCCAGGATGACTAACCATACCAGCTGGTAAATTCCTAAATACATGAAAAGTGTAGTTCTGGGCGTTAATAATTTTGTCTTGAAGAGTGAAAAGATCAAAGAAACCCTGTGCTCAGTCTGAACTCTGAACCTTTATTTCTATAACGATATAGAGGACGTTCAGGTATGAGAATAGTGGGTGTGGTTTTTATAAACTGAATAATTTTTTAATCTTGAAATTCCAGTCGGAATTTGAAAGATAATATTTACATTATGGGAAACATATTATCATCTATACTACGAACACTAGTAACTCAAATCATGACCAGAGATGCATACCCAGACTGCAACAAAATCTTCATTCTCTTTTAGATGAGCTGGTTGCACTAATTCAAATGGTGTACACTGAATCGTTTTCACTGCAAGTCACCATCGGTACTTAATACAACAGTACTGTACTATCTGCCCTAGGTCGCAAAATAGGTAGCGGTGTGGTTCAATATGGCAGCCTTACTCATTTGCAGTGTTGCCAGTTCAATATTTACATTTTCAGTACATCTGCATTTGCAAATTCAGCAGGAATCACTAGAAAGGTAACAAGTGAAGTAAATTCTGTAGATATAGACGTATATTATATGATTATGTATATTTTGTCTACTATTTGTCGTATTAATAGTAAACGGACTTCTATAGAGATGTAGAGCGTTGATACGTTTACACCTTTATATGCGTTCCCTTATATTACCGTTCCGAAGTTGCCAAATCGCTTCTAAAACAAAACCCGCAGTCACCTACAATTATAAGAGCCGACAACAGAGTAACACTAACAGCGAACTCAAGCCCACCACTGTACAGCTCCCCTCCCCACTATGAGCCAGCAGAACATGGTTGTAAATCAAAATCTTGCATCTAATTCCTTCTTTTTTCTTTTTTTGTGATTACCCTTCCCATCACGATACTATAATTTTAATTTAAGTTTACAAAAACAGGCGACTTTTTTTATTTTTTAGTTAAAATAAAAAACCATCTCCACTACATGTGCATAGCATAGGAATTTGTGGCGAAAAAATGCTCTGATAATGAGTATACATACCTTAATATTTCTCCGTGAAGGAAGAACTATTATAGAATTATATAAAATGAATACTAGAACCGATATAGGTAACTGGACTATAACATACATTTGCACACAATTTAACCGCTTCGCGTCAATTAAGATAACGTAAGCATTCGCGTGGCCCTAAATAAATACCGCTCTATATTTGCATTTGTGGTTGAAAGGAAAAGAAAATGAATAATACAGTGCAAATACATTTATTTAGCAGCAAAAAAGTGTTGCAAACAAATGCAGAAAATTGAGTTTGTAATCATATGATACCGCACAGGGTTTTAAATCCCAATTACAAAAACGTATCTATCGCTTACTTTGCACTTTGGTTTTGGTTATATGACGAATGATGAACTAAAATAATTACTCCTATGATGAGATGTGTTAATGCTATGCAGTTATGTACTGCTTGGTTTCTGGGTTGGAACCGCGTATGGATTTTTTTTCTGGCGGACGTTATTTCTTCTACAATCACAAGGAACATCTTCAGGGCTGTTGCTGCTGTTAACCTGAAACCTTTAGGTAACTTGGAAGTTTGAATTCGGAAGCCGCGCACTGTATAGTACAGCGCTGAGCCACAGCTGGGCACACATAATACTAAAGAGAGTGGCAATGTAGTTTTTTTATATCTTTGTTTTCTCTTTTTCGTTTTGGATTAATAAATTTAATTTTTGGCTATCTTGGTATTGTCGGAAATGGAATAAAAATAATGTAAATAATTTTTAAGTTTATATTATCTTTGCTGACGTGTTCGCAATGTTTTCAAAACAAAATTAATCTTAAAATTTAGAAGAGAATGAGTCAAAAAAAATTAAATTTTATTATTTTCATGGTTCATAATTATTTTCCCATTTTTCAAACTTAAAATCAAAAGCTTTCTAAACGTTGAAATTATTTATTAAATCTTTCGTTTAAATATGTTTCATCGTGGAATGATATATGTTTTATACATCATTCCACGATGAAACATAACTTTGAAGATTTAATAATTTCAAAAAATTAAATGTAAATTCAAATTAATTTAAACAATTAAATTTTAATTTTTTGACTCATTCTGTTCTAAATTTTAAAATTCATTTTCATTGTTTAATTTTGTTTTGAAAAAACAAGATGTATACATCTGCGAAATGTCAGCATAAAAATAAACTTGAAAATTATTTAATCATTTTTATTCCAGTTCCGAGAATATCAAGATAACCAAAAATAAAGTTTTTCAATTTTTAAAAAGCCACACGTGGATAACAAATTAATTCTTTTTTAATGTAGCTGCATATCATCATAAAACATAAAATATAATTGTCAAAAAGAAAATAATTATTTAAAACTATTAGCATTAAAATTCATACACAACCGAACATAACTCGAACATTTGTAAGGCCAATTTTTCTACATCTCGAGAAAAGCGAAGGGGACTTGAACAACGAAGACCCGCGCTTGTCCACTAGTAGTATAAATATGCACAATGATGGTGGAAATCTACATATAAGAAACAAACAAAAAAAACCATTTGAATAGCCATTTCTGTCAGATACAATTTTCTCAACTATTTCGACGCTAAAATTTTGCATTATTATGTACTTATTTATTTATTATTATTTGAATCTTAATAATGGTAAACAAAAACAAAAAAACAAATTGATTCGAATCATCTTTATTTTAAAAAAAAAAAAAATACAAGATTTATTGCGACAATAACAAGATTCTATGGTATGATGAGTGAATATCGAACATGATTTAATTGTGGTTGAATGCTTTCATCGTCATAAAAACAAAAGAAAAAAAAAATTATAATAGCGACAACTGGGATTTTCGTAGGATTCAAATGGTCCGTAGTGGTGAGGTTTGATAATATATGTTTATATGAGAAGCGCGTGATTGAGAATCAATTTTTTTTTATGGTTTTAAATGTTAGATCCTAAAAACATCCAATTGCATAATACATAATTATTATGTTCCGTTAAAATACATAAATAATTCTTCACTACCATTTAAATCTTATGGCTTCAACAATATTTATCACCATGCAAACTGTGGCAATCCCATAATAAAAAATTTCCACGTTTTTTTTTGTCGAAAATCAATAAGACTATATAAAAATAACAAACGCCATCTATACTTCAATAAAGTCACTACCTAAACTGTAGTAATTAATTGATTAATTAATATTACGCGATTTAGGATAAAAAGGAGTTCTCTTCTTACTCAATAACATCCTTATTTAGAAAAAATACTCTATAAAAAAAGATTTTTTTTTAAATTCAGTGGCAGCATTGTTTGGATGACGCCTCGACCAATGGTGGAACGAATTCCACACTAACCGTCAAAACAAAAAAAAGCTCTCTCTTGATGTTCCCGGTGGTGTCAATTTCTATACGCTTCCGCTTGCGACTTAATGTGACCGGAGTGTTTTCGGAAATGCTCTTTTCCATCTAGATTCTTTTTCGTAAACACAACACAAGGCGGGCGAGTGAAAACTAGTCTAAGGGGAACTGAACGTTTCACTCAACACAACCATTGCAGCAACCCCTTCGCTTCAGCAAAAAACAAGGCGAAAGGATAAACTGTGGTCCATTAAGGCAAGCCACCGTCGATTTTTTTTTTTTGAACGTAACAAGCGTTTTAATATGGCACAGCCCAAGGTTCAGAGTGCCGTCACTAGAGGGCGGAAAGGGGGATATACAGGTTGAAGGATTGTTATCTTGCTTGTAGATAAATAAGGATTTCTAAAAAGAAAAATAGAATAATTAAGGATTAATTAATTATAAAAAGAAATAATAATAAAAGGGTGTAAAAAGAAGGAAAAAAAAAACGAATTTAGGAAAAGGGTCAATTAATACGCAGAACCTTCGGTTGTTCCCATGCGAAACCGTCGCGCCCGAAATGTCCGTAACTGCTGGTCCTCTGGTAGATGGGCTGTCGCAGGTTCAATTCTTTCACGATCTTCCCGGGCCGCAAGTCGAAATTATTGCGCACGATCGACAACAGTTCCTTCTGGGACAGTTTCGACGTTCCGTAGTCGAATACCGTGATCGAGAGTGGCTCGGCCACGCCGATCGCGTACGCCACCTGCACTAAGCATCTTCGGCAAAGTCCGGCTTTCACGAGAGATTTGGCGACCCAGCGGGCCGCGTACGCTGCCGATCTGTCCACTTTGGTGAAGTCTTTTCCGGAGAACGCGCCGCCTCCGTGCGCCCCCCAACCGCCGTAGGTGTCCACTATGATTTTGCGTCCGGTCAAACCTGCGTCACTCTGAAAGGAAGAAGCGATTTTTGCTATAATATTTATTGGGTTTTAAGTAATTTTTAATATGAAATATTTTTTTTATATAATTTTCTCAGTATTGTTGTTAACATCATGGCACTCAAGAGTAGCAAATACTAATGAAACATCATTGAAAAAGTTGTTTAAGAGATATATATTTTTTTTAGATTATCCCGACCTTGAAAGCATCATTCGATCTTTTAAATTGGTAAAAGTGGTACTTCTAGAGGTAACGTTGCAAGAAACTGTTTTATGAGAAATTAATCCTACCATCCTAACTAAAATCGTTTTCTTTTAATGGTGCCAACTGGTGATGTAACGAATATTCGCATTCGCAATAAATATGCGAATAAAAAAGTTATCTGTTGGAATGGATAATTTAGAAAAAAAAAAATACAGATATTTAAATTTATTGAGACCTAAAGGAACCTTTTGAGCACAAATTTGCAGTTTACATTAGAATAACCATCAATAACATCAAAATTAAACTTGAATTGACAAGAATAAGACGTAAGAAGTCGAAACGATTCGGTTGTACTTTGCTAGTTTCACTGCGGTGATGGAGAAATTTAATTTTCTGCGTGTGCGCATAAGCGCTTAATGCAACTGTTCGCATAGTTGTAAATTGAGAGCTAAAAGATGGGGCTAGTAAAGTTAAAAAGTTAATATTCGCATTCGCGAATGTCTAGTGCACATATTCGCATTCGCGAATGTGTAAAATCAGGCATTCATTACATCACTAGTGCCAACGCATTTTTTAACATAATTGTTCAGGATAAAAAGGTTCTATTCCGATAACCCATTGAAAAGTGCCCCTAAAGCTGTCGGGCTGAAATTGAAGCAAGTGAGTACTTCTGTCATACACACTGTAAATACCAAAAATTAGCTCAATCGATGCCACCCCATTCTAGATACTACATTAAGGGTGAAAAATTAATTTTTTTTTCTCAGGAATTACTTAAGCTATCATGTTCAAAAAAAATTATGTAAGTAAACACTGATTATGGATATTCTATAAAAAAAAAATCAAGTACTAATTTCGTTCACTTGATTCCAAGTTATCATTATTTTTCTCTTTTAGCTGGTGGTTTTTTTTGAGTTTGGTTTAAGGCGCCAACTTGGCTTTTATTGTATTAGACTGTATACATTTATTTAAGTTTAGTATATTTTTTTTCAGTTTTTTTCTGTGTGGTAGAACACGTAAATAAAAAATAAAATCTCTTTGAATGATTGTGGTAGGAGCAATTTGTTATTGGTTATTTTAGGGTTACAATAATTATTCATTTATTAATTTCAGGATTATTTGTATAAATGTTTCAGATTTGTATGTTCTACCACACAGAAACAATTTGAAGAAATATATAATTAACCCAAATACATACATTGCTAAATAATACAAAAATCAGGATGGCACATTAAACTCAACTCAAAAAAAAAACCACCTCTTAAAAAGGAAAAATAACAATAACTTTCAACTGCGTGTACGGAAATAAATATTATTTTGTTGTTATAATTTCTTTTTTTTATATTTCGATGCTTTTATAACTACTAGGGCTGATACATACATACACATAACCCTGAAATGGATGAACAATTATTTTAACCCTAAAATAAACAATAACAAATTACTCCCTACTAAAATCAATCAGAGTTTTTATTTTTTATTTACATGTTCTACCACACAGAAAAAACTGAAAAAAAAATCTAAACGTACACAGTCTCATATAACAAAAACCCAAGTTGGCATCATGAACTAAACTCAAAAAAAACCTCCCCTAAGAAGGGGAAAATAATGATAATTTTGAACTGAAAGAATTTTTTCTTCTTCTGAGTATTGAAAACTTAAAATATTTTAAAGCAATCGGTAAAATAATTATTAAGTACCAAGCAAGGCAAGTGAGTCTTGCATTTCTTTGTTTATTTATTTTTTTGTCTATATTTACAATTATTCACGCCTGCTTAGTGTTTAAAAACTAGAGGCTTTTAGTCTACAGTGTCCCAAGGATTGGTGTAATATATGTTGATATTGAAATTAAATCAACGGCAAATTCGTGTTCCAATCCTTTTTATTATATTATCTTATTGCGACATGTTTCGGTTTATTAAACCATCTTCGGGCAATAAAACGTCAAATGTTCATCTCCTATTTAAGAATGATGCGTCGAAAAAAAAAATTGTGGGCACTATGAGAGAAATTAGTTTTAACGATTTTAAATAATTTCTCTCATTGTACCCACAGAAAATTTTTTCGACGCATCATTCTTAAATAGGAAACGAACATTTGACGTTTTATTGCCCGAAGATGGTTTAATAAACCGAAACATGTCGCAATAAGATAATATAATAAAAAGGATTGGAACACGAATTTGCCTTTGATTTAATTTCAATATCAACATAGAGGCTTTTAGTTTCGTACAATTATGAAGAGCCGCCACTGATTGCAGGTAATTTATTTGATTAAATACCAGTTGCAAAATGAGCACCGTATTAAGTTTCAAAACAAGTTTATTTTGTATATTAATTCAAAAATAAAAAGCCAAAAAAAGATTGCTTTAATCGCTTACTTGCATCATCTCACATTACGCATTATCTCATTGTTATCAATTTTTATTCACAAATCGCCGCCTTAAGTTTATATAAAGCTGAAGGTCACCCCGCCCATTATGAAATTGCAATGATCCTGAATTCCCTCAATATTTCAACATACAAAAATAATTCAAGTTATAACTTTATCAAGGACACGATTTACATCACCCAGTACTAACGTAACTACGGGAAAAAAAAATCAGTTGACGCGTTCTAAAAATGTCGCAGAAGTCAAGGTTAAAAGATTTCTTAACGCATGTGTATTGTTTTTCTCTGAGACACTTATCCTTCTAGGTCAAGGTCGCGGCGACCTTTTAATCGATCTTATCACTTTAAACCTACCTGAGGTCCTCCAATTATGAACAATCCGCACGGATTTATGTGCACGACAGTCTGATCGTCGAGATATCTTTCTGGAATGACGGTCCTGATCACTTTGTGCAATACTTCGTATCTCAACTCGTCCAGGGAGATTTTTTCGCTGTGCTGGAGGGAAACCACGACGGTGTGTACCCTTTGGGGGATGCAAGCGCCGTGGTCGAATTTATATTCGCAAGTGACTTGCGTCTTCGAGTCCGGTCTGGCCCACCAGAATTCTCCGTTCCTTCGCAATTCAGCTATTTTCTGATTCAACTTGTGCGCTAGTACTACGGTGAGGGGCATGCATTCGTCTGTCTCGTCGGTGGCGTATCCAAACATCAGACCCTGTACGATATGGTAAGAGGTTTTAGTGAATGGGAAAGTTTGGGGAGTTCGAAAAGTTAATGATGGGTGAAATTTTAGTAGTTAAGCGTATTAGATTTGATAAGAGCGTATGTATGATCAAGCTATGCCCTCATCCGAATAGAAACATCGGATGGAAACGCCTTCGTTAATCGATTTTTCTAGCACAATCTTGGAACATTCAGGCAAAATGCGTCGATTGCTAGAATGTGGACATTATTATGTGCAAATCTAGGAAGTTTCATGATTAACAATGGAGTTTTAATAATGTAAACCAGTATCAACCAATGATATATTAATGAGAGATTACCAACTTGCACCATGCTTAAGTAAATTTCACTTGATATAGATACCCCCAATGTTTAGACTACAAACTTTCGATAATAGTGCGTTTTATCATCACATGGCAATTGTTATTACATATATGTTTTTTTCCTGTGCTTACAAATGTAATCCCTCTTATGTTTCATAATATCATAGTGCAGTGCGCACTTGTACTGTTACTATGACGTTCTTGATATCCAAGACAATAACATATCGAAGCAACTAGATTTATAAAAATGCGGCAATAAATAAAACAAAAACAAAGAGAGTAGAATCAATCCTTCACCGAGGTAGTATGGAAGATAGCACTAACTGAAAAGCAAATGTATTATATACAGTTCTGGGATAAGCAAGAATAAAAACAAAAAAATAAAATAATAATAAGCGGTTACGAATCAAACACTATACTACAACATAAACCGGGGGGAGTTAACAAAATCATCTTGGGGCATTCACCTGGTCGCCTGCGCCTACTTCCTCTTCGTTTCTATTTTCGTGTACGCCAGCTGCAATGTTCGGAGACTGTTGATCCAGCGCGATCATTACGCAACAGGTCTTGTAGTCAAATCCTGAAGTAAGACAATCATGCAAGAAATGGAATTTGTTATTACAATGAGGTGGTTTACCTAATCGAAATCGTTATTTTGTATCATTTATTATATACAGGCCGTTTCAGTTAAATGATTATAATATGAAATTAAAATTTTTATTTTTATTTGAGACAACGCGTTAAAAAAAAACGTTATATTTCTCATGCTGCCAAAGCTTGGGAAAAAATTATTTATTTTTTAATATAAACGATTATAAATCTATGCAACAAATTTTAAGTCTCTTTGCGGTATTTAGATCATAAAATACCATATGATCAAATATTTGCACCCTCTAGTAGGTAGGTCATGGAATTTTTCTTCTTTAAACTTAAGTTGGGCGTGCAAGTTTAAAAACATGTAAATTGAAAGTTTAACAATAAAAAACAGCTACAATAAACGTTCAAAAGTGAACTCCTTCATTTTTTATACACCACCCCACTCTGCGTTTCGTGTTATTGAAGACATTCTTTAAATTATTTGGTGAAATTTCCTCGCAGACATTTCGGATAGCTCAAGTACATTCTACAATTGTATGAGGATGATTTGTAAATATATTTTTCAGGTGTGGAAAATGAAATACTCCATAACTGTCAAATCTGGAGATCGTGGTGGAAAGCTTGGTATTCGATTATCAAAGAATTCATGCAATAATTCTATCGTAGAGATATTTGCGAGAAACAGCAAGCCTATTTTTGGAGAATGCAAACGGTGTTTCGATTATTTTTAAGCACTGCATGCCATGTTTCATATGAAAGTTGTGTTTGCTGCGAAAGCTTACGAATCGATTTCTTAAGTGATTGAATTATTTGCTCCTCGATATCTGCTACATTTTCAACTGTCCGTTTTACTAGTCTACCACTAACTGGTTTTCGGGACGTAGACCCTATTTCACGGAATTTTGCCATTGATTCTTGTGTTAATTGCCGCAAACTGTCATATGTTACAGGAAAATTTGGAATTTCTGCCCGAAATTCTTCTACGCATGTCCGCAAAGAGTACAACCAGAAGAAGGAGAATAAGGCGGTTGAATTTTACTGGATTAAAGGACACAGCGGCATCAAAGAAAATGAAATAGTGGATAAAATGGCGAAAGATGCCATAGATGAAGGTAGTGTAATACAATCGTCAGCATACAAACGTCAGCTGGAGTGACTATTAGACAGTAGCAAAAAGAGAATTATTGGTTAAATCGTGGAAGAAGTTAACAAGGAGAAAGCAATACACTATATGCTAACACATCCAACAATTCATGTAAAGTTATGGCACAGGAGGTATCCCGTACAACAACAACAAAAAAAGAGTAGAACCATTCTCCATTTTCTAATTTTACACCATTTCTAAAGTATGATTCGATAATAAAAACTTGATGATTTATTGTAAACATTTTTGAGTGTCAATAAATCAATACAGTACATACGACAGATGTATTTTATTTGTCACTACCAACATGATATTTTGAACAAATAAAAAGTCATGGCTTGCTAGAGGGTAAACTTAATTGATTGAAGCTATAAAAATAAAGAATGTTTAATAGTAATTATGATATCTAAGAGGGCCTACAAAAATAATCGTTTATTAAAAAGTCATTACAATACTACTGTTATCAAAGCATGACAAATAAAGAAAAAATGATTATATCCTGAGGTTCTTAAAACAAAGCCGTTTTGGATATAGTATATGTTCACATGAACTTTTATGTTCGAAATAAATAAAGAAAATTCTTAAGACTTGTTGCATATGTTCAGAATCACCCTGTATACATAATGAATTATTTTTAAACGGATGTTACACTATAAATGCTCTTTTATTATAGTTAGCCTTTCCATCCAATACTTTATAAAGGACAGAAGATTTTAGAAAAGGAATACCAGCGGCGGCTCGTGTTCTACGTTGCCAAGGAGGTCGCTGACGGAGTGCAAAGAATATTGTTTACAATTCAGAAGAAGGGGATTTATACTGATAAAGTTATTTCTAAGTACAATGAGTTGTGAATAAAAACAAAAAAGGCAATAAATTATAGATCAAGACCGGAATGTCAAGTTATTTTTGAAAAAATACTTTTATACTTTACATCAAAATTGTACTTTTCAAATTTAATGTTGCAATAAAGCTATAAACACGCTCTACGGATGGTATTTATGAGTTAGTGTTTTAATAGCTTTATAGAACGAATTTTACCGGAATATATGAAGTTAAAAAAAGGCGATTAATATAGAAAAATATACCATAAAAATCCAGTTTCATATGGACTTTCTAGACTCGCGCAAGCATCGCGTTTTTCAAAAGTGTCCTTATGAAAGTAGTTCTACAATACACTATATATATTATATTATCGTCATTGTGTAAGACCAAAATTTTGACATTTTCAATGTTTGTTATAAGGAAATAAAACATAGATATCTCATTTTATCAATGTTATGATGAATGGAGTCATCACAATGTCAGCTGATTAATGGTACTGTCGGAACAGCGTAACAATTTTAATGAACTCTTTGATCAACATATTTCATGTAATGTAATACAGAACGTTCTGATTGACAATTATCTTTTATAAAAGAAGTTTTAGTAAAAGTTTTAATAAAAGATAGTCTAAGAACTTTTATTATAGTATAATATCCATCTTAAAGGTATCCATTACAATGTTTAGTTTCGTATCAGAGTTTGGCATTATTTAAATAAAATCTTAATAACAATAACGTCTTTATTTCTTATTATTTAAATAAGCAAATTATTTGAAAATTTATCCCAAATAACTTTCACTGGTAATTTGCTGATAATTATCAAACTCAAATTATATAAATAACCACAGCCAGCTTATTTATGTTTTTATTTACAAACAATATAATACCGATAATACATATTTTTGGTTACTCTATGCTGGTGCATATAATAAAATATTTTTTTCATGCACATATCAGTTATAGATGATTGATAGAAATAGATGATAATCTTTATCCTTGATTTTATTTAAATAATGTTTGCCTATCTCTACTTTATATTACATCAAACAGCACAACTTTAATTCAGCAACACTCGATTTCGATAAATATTGCGCAAATTTAAGTATTCAATTATAAAAACAAAAAACAAAAATTAAAAAAAAAAATCACAATACCTAACATATAACCTATTATATAAATCTTAAATATAACCTATCAATACACCCAATTTTTATCATACCTAATGGAAACGAGAAGAAATGATCATTTTAGCCCAAAGCGCACATATTCTCGAATTAAAAATCAACATCCGACAGCAGACATGCCAGAAAAGCGTCCCATTTATGACCAAAACGTAGGATTGTCATGTTTGCGTATGCGAATTTTGTAATGAACCTGATATTTTTTTTTAGTTCAAAAATTCAATGTATAATACCTGATCACCCGCCCCTATTTCCAATTCTTCTCTGTTAGCGTATACCCCTTCTGCGATATTTGGCGATTGTTCCTCGATCGCTACCAGGAGATTGAGTGTACGCCAGTCGAATCCTAATTGGTCAATTTAATTACAGATAAAAAGATTGGTAAACTGAATTTTATGGGATTATTAGAAATTGATTAATGAAGTAATGTATCAAACATATATATCATAAACAAGAAAAAAAGGGTAACAAGAGTTTTTTAATCTTAAATTAAATCTTAAGAGATATTTACTTTATATATTAAAAATAAATAGGTATCAATTAAAACGGAGAAAGACAGATATGAAACGGTTTAAGTTAGGAAGCAGTGATTTGTCTGCTCAGTCAGTGATAAATCTGATAAGTAGCGCTAAATAAACACAATTAATTTGTCTCGTTTTGCTACGATATTCTTAATAATTTTTATCTGGTTAATAGCGCTTAGCTCGCTTTAAAAAAAAAGCACTTGAACTTTATTTACTTCTGCCTTTCTCAATTAATTCAAAATTAACATATCAGTGCAAACGGTCCTAAGAAAACGTCAATAGTCGGGATTTTCGGTTTGTAATGTTTACTTCAGTATCTTTGTTAGGAAATAATTCATATTTTAGTTGGTAATGTTTTTGTTTTTCGCAATATGTTGTTTTGTTACAATTTTCACATATTTCAAAATGTGTTGTAACATATTAAAATTTTGCAATAAAGGGTAGCTATGAGTTATATTTTTTTTTAACAAAAATTTTTATGTTTTAAATTGTTAGTCCCACAAATTTCAGTTACTAAAAAATATTATCTTGTTCATTTCACGAAAGAAAATTTCAAAACTGGACGACTTTACTTCCGTTTAAAAAGAGAAATCACTATTTCATTGCAAAGCGATAGAATTACTCAGGAGGTTAAGAGAAAAAAAACAAGCAAAGGTATTATGGACTTACCTTTTGATGAATCATCGTAACCAATATGTGCCACCGTTTCTCGTACCACCTTCTGATAGTCGACATTTGCTTTAGATGTGATCTCTCCACACAATAAAATCATCCCGGTCTTTGTGACAGTTTCTGTGGGGGGCGAAATTTTATTTAATCACGTTAAATGCAAATATTTGTATATTGATAAATTACCGCATGCTACTTTGGCATTGGGATCTTGCTCTAGGTGCGCGTCCAATATCGCATCGCTGATCTGGTCGCACATTTTATCTGAAATAAAAATCGTTAATGGTTAAAATAACCGGGCTCCAGAGTAAGGTGAGATATCGCCAGGTGCGAAGCGGGAAATCCTTAGCGAGGACGAACACGTGCAAAAAATAGATACGCAATGAAACATTATACTTGTTAGATAATAACTTGAATATTTCTTTATGAACCATTTAGAAACAGCGATAATTTCAATGGTAACATCGCTAGCGTCAGAAGACACATTTTTTTGCCGGCGCCAAGCTAGACGCCATCTTCGCGTCTCAGCCGCTGGAACATACCTGGGTGCCCTTCTCCAACAGATTCCGACGTAAAAAGGAAATTCGAACCGTCCTCCATATCGTACGGCATGTGGCCGTGGCCGTTCGTGTAGCCATTTGTTAATACCGTGTTAGGCATTCTGAACCTTGTCTTACTACTATTAAACACTGAGAGAGAGTTTCACTGAGTTACTGTGTGGAAAAGAGGCTCGCACACGCTCCGGTCGACCTTTTTATAACTTCGGTTGTACGACGCAAGCTCGTCGAAGCCCGTGAATGGAGTCGATGCCTGTGTATGGCGCGAAATTACGAAATTTGAAAAGCGCCCGGTGAAATTGGATATTTCAGGATTTTCAAGCAGAAATTGACAAAATATCAAAAGCACTTATTAACACTTGCTGTCGGAATTTGCGAATGCTTGCCTTTTCAACTTCTGTGCGTTGGTTGATTTGAACAAAATCTCACGAACATATCGTTTGGTGCCGTTCTTATAACCAGCTTCCCCACTTTAGCGACCGTCAGAAGCCGCAAAGTATTTCTCGATTCGTCTCGTCAATCGCGGCACGTGGAAATCGCAGTGTTCAAATTCAAATTTCGACCATTATCTGCGATAACAATTAGTTTTTCTTTTCGGTTGTTCGGGAGATTCTATCTGGTCGAATTCTATTTTATGCGGTTTTACCGCAAACGCCGGCTGAACGCTGACGTCAAAAAACATTTTTAAAAACTTGTGCTTTACCAGGGACGTAGTTATCGCCCTCAAGGAACATATATAAACAAGAGCGGATAGCTTAGCAAATTTTAACGACGCGGAATCTCTATCTTTTCTGAGTTCATTATAGTCAATAGGAAGCCATTATGGATCCTGCCAAGCTCAATTTAAACAAAACAACTAGCAAATTTTAATTACACGGAATCGCCACCTTTTCTAGCCCATAGGAAGCCAAGCTCAACTTTTGTTAACCAGTTCTTGGTAGTCATTTGACAATTTTCCTGGTTTTTCTAACCTATGAACGCACATTCAAGCGAGTAACAGCTGTGATAAGGATTAAGGAACATGTCAACCTAGATCTAACAAATTATAAATGTGCCGACGCTGTTTGCCCACCCTTTTTTATATGTTCCTTAGCCGTTAACTCCTTAGTATTTGGTGGTTTTAGGACAAAGTAGGCTCTAGAAAAGCAATTATAAATACATTATATAGCTTTTAAAGTTGGTCTTCGCTTGAAAATGGAAATCCGCGAATTCTCGAAACAATTATGCTGAATTAATAAATTAGTTTAGCGCGCAGTAATCAGATATTTATTTCGGGTGTGTAGTCCAGCCATAGCGTTAAGTTGAAAGAAGAAAGACCAACTTAATTGCAATGATTCATTTTCTTGTAAAATGTTTTTTCCTATTTTTATATTCAAATTTGAGAATACTATAGGCTAGGGAGTGAACGAAAGAGAGAGGACACTTGGTAGGTCAAAATATAGTCCTAGCTGACCTCAACTACGCTACTGTGTCTTACAATTCACTTTTTATATATATACTAACAAGAATGCTAGTACATAAACAAATTTAATTTAAAAAAAATCATAGTTAAATAGAATGCTAATCGAAATCCAACTTCCGGTATGAATTTTGATATATTGCACTGCCTGAATTATTGATTATTGCAAATGATGAAACTTTGTTTGCCTATAACAGCATAAAACAAGCACTCCAAAATATTTGATAAGTAAAACGTTAAATCATTGGCGTTTCATATACTCATCTGCAATAATTTGATTATTTGTTTACTGTTGCGACATGATATCAGATGTTAACGACCTTTAAATTACATTAAAGAGAATTTTTTATTAATTAATTAGAGAATTAAATTGGTCCAGTCATGTTATATTTTAAACGATCCATCCCTAATAACCATCAATTTTAAATTTCCCACAGTTGGTTGAAGTTACAAAAATTAATTGCAGAAAATTTAAAATTTGTTACGATCTGTGACATTGGGTAGATGTGCACTTTTGTGGTGTAGGAAAGGTGTCTCACTAGGTCTAAAATGTCAAAAGACAATATTTTGTTCGTGTTAAGCCTCATGTGAGCAAAAATTCGTTGGCATTTCCGAGACTATTAGCGGCAAAAATAAAAAGAACAAAGTAAAATGTGAATCTCGAATGTACTTACCTAAGTATGCGAGAAATGTAAACCCTTACCCTTTAGATGGGTATTTAGTAATAGAATGAATGTTTCTTCGTGTTCAGAAAAATATGACTAATTTTAAATTCACATTTTTCTTTAATCTTTTTATTTTTACCGCTAATAGCTTCGGAATGTCGAACGATTTCTGGCATATCTGGGCCCTTCATTTGGCAAAAAAGTAAGAGAGAGTGACATGGTAAAAAAGGATATCTCTCATCGTTTATTTCTTTAATTAATGTCCATATATATTACGTGTATTAATATTGTTTTACGGATACCTAAGATTAGCATAACATAATATGTAATAACGTATGTTGTCATTAACATTACTAGATTTATATGGTAACACTATTATAAACATATTTACTTTTTACAACGTCCAATCCTCAGGAATGAAATAGGTGTCCTGTTGGTTAATCTCTTTATTAATAAATAAAATAATACTATATGCTGAGTAATGGCAATTATTGCTGAGAAGACATAATAGCAATCGATCATACCTGCTAAGAGCAATTTTGTAATTTTTTAAGATAAACGATGTCCATCATAGTAAGTATGTATACTAATACCATGCTTAAATTGTTTATGTTGGTTGGTATGTACTACATCATATTTAATCCCTCTTAGATGAAAGGTAATTTTTATCGTTAACAAATATGTATACGTTAATAATATTACAATAGATTGTATTTGAATTTATTAGCGCCAAAGTATTGCAGAAAAAAAATATACGGCAAGCAAAATTTACAAAGCCAGCCTCTGTCTGATATTTTACTTTCGAAGGTTAATTTATATATATATATAAATAGATGATATTTAAAACCGTTATTACAATACACTAAGCACTAATCGTTAATTACACAAGTCTGCACAAGCAGGATTTATTTTTAATTTTTAAATAGCATGCAAATTCAGCGCTTTATCAGGAGCGCTTAGACTAAGTAGAAATCGGCTGAATACGCTTTTAAGGCTTGTCAATTTTGCGTCTTTGTTTATGCCATTATGTAAAATGTGAATGTGAAGAAGTGCGAGTACTATTGTGGTTATATTATAAGAATATTCTAACAACGGATGTTACAATAAAAAAAATGCAAAGTAGATGATGCATTTAAATCATTTTCACGATATTGAACTTGGTAACACACAGGGAGTTCAAGGATATTTAACACCTAAAACGATCGTAGTCTAACCTATAAGATAATATGTAAAAACGGTAAGAATAGCGTCTTTTTTTTGTATTTATCATTTTACGGACAATAAGAAAAACTTTACATACATAAGTGCTAAGATTTATAAAATAGGTGTGTTCATAACATTAAACCATAAATTCTAACCTTACTTGCTAATATTGATTATTCCATGATATGCATACGGAAATGCTTACAAAAACTTATGCACGTAATCCGTTTTCTTATAAATCATTTTGCGGTACAATACTACATGATTGTGATGTAACTACAGGAATTCTTAAATATATGGTCATAATATCCACAACTGCTTGGTAATTCTTTGAATGTTATACTACTAACAAATAAAAAAAAAAATTATGCTGGTTGGTTTTTTCCAGACACAACACTATTGTCTTATACATCTAATTCTCTGATATAAATAAAGCGGAATTTGTCATCAAGTTTGCGTAAATAACTAATTATTATTAACTTTTTGACACTGAAAAATGCAATCAAGAAGGTGTTTGTTGTTGCATGAATAGTACTGAATAATTTGCTGATTGCAAATTAATAAAATTAAATTAGACATTTTTTCCAATAATAATCTGGCGTAAATTGTCATATCATTTTGTTTTATATTGCATCAGACCAGCTGTTGCAAAAACAACCGGGATATGAATGATGACAAAGAGCCCAATATAATATGTGTTGTGTATAGCGATCTCATAAACTTTAGTTTTGATAATAACATTCTACTGAAAAAAAAAAATATTAATTATTAGATTTGTTACTTTCTCTTACACGCAAAAACGTACACAAGAAACATATTAGTTGTGATGCATTTTATCCAAATATTACTTATGAATTTCAGGACTGTTATGTGTGATTATGTGCAACAATTTTAGTATTTTGTTTATTAATAAGCATTAGTTATTCTGATAATTTTCAAGTATAATAGCATGTTACCACAATGTACAGCCGTGACGCATTAAAAGTTACCAACATGAAGGAAAAAGGGTGTTATCTTTTATTGGAGTTAGTATAAACGAATAGTTGTTTGACGACATCGAAATCCTGGACGTAGAAGCATTCTATTCTCCACACAACTGTTTGTTTATGCTGACTCTGATAAAAGATTTTTCCTCAGCTCGGTAACTTCCAATGTGTCATAGGTATACCTACAAATCAATCACGAATAAGTAATTTAAACTACATTTTTTTCTGAGTCACATTGGAAATTGTTAGTGATATTTGATGTTACGAAATAACAATTTACATTCCTAACTATAAAAGATTTGTTAGTTTCGTTTGTAAATGGAGGGAGGAAGCTATGTCACAGAATTCTTTCCCATGTTTTTTTTTTTTTCGAACTGACTGATTAGGGATATTTATGTGTACATAAATTTTACTTTGCAAAACACTTAAAGAGTCATGGACGTATTTAACCTAGTGTTAAATTTAAAACACTAACAATCAAAGTGTGATGAAAGAGATGTTTACGAAACAGTACCAAAATTGCTCGTCGTTATTGCTTATCGATATTATAATAATTGTAGCACGATTACGTCCATTATTTATTCATTCTGTTGAGCGACTGCAAAAAAAATCCTTGTTTATAACGCAAAGGTTTAAAAATAAGTGGCTTATTGGGCACTGGGTATTATTGCATTACATAATACACAAACACGATATTGTTTTTTTTTCAATTATAACTTTATCTTTTATGAATCGTGTTTCAGCCAGAATATTTACAAAAACAATATCGAAACACTTTTTTGCGCTGTATTATCCTTATTATTATTAATATAATTTTTCTATAATTAGGGACCAAACAGATTTTGAATCGTTTGAAAAAAGAGTTATCAAAAATGGAGAAAATGGATGTAGAGAATCAAAAGTCAGAAAAGATGTTCACTTTGAAAAAATGGAACGCAGTTGCCATGTGGAGTTGGGACGTTGAGTGCGACACTTGCGCCATCTGCAGGGTGCAGGTGATGGATGCTTGTTTGCGATGCCAAGCTGAGAGCAAGAAGGACTTTTATGGGAAACAAGATTGCGTTGTTGTTTGGGGCGAATGCAACCATTCTTTCCATTATTGTTGCATGTCACTGTGGGTCAAGCAAAATAATAGATGCCCCCTTTGTCAGCAGGAGTGGTCAATACAGCGCATGGGAAAGTAGGAATGCTTGTATATTATTATTGTGTAAATTTTATTCGAATATTTTTTTGTGTAATGTAAGGATGATAATAATAAAAAGTAGGAAAAATATATTTTTATTGTTTTAATTTACCTTAACAACCAGTGATTAACAAAATCCAACTGCAAATATTTTCTAGATAAATCTGAAAGTTAGTCAAAATAAAGATAAAATCAACAATTTTACATAAATAAATAATACAATAGATATATGAAAGAAATAATACAAGACAATTTTACCGTAGGTATCATCATAACGATATATACAATAGATACTACTAAGAAAAAGTTAGGTGCCTTCATGGCATCAAGATAGATTATGATTAATATTTCTGTATTGCATTCAATTTGATATAACATTCTGCATAATTTTCTCTTAAATAACAACAATTTAAGTAACTGCGATTACAGTATTTATTTCAAAATTTATAACGTTTCTGGCATTGAATATAAGAGACTAATTAATTTAATTAGCTTTCTCAACAATTAAGGCAATTTTCAAAACTTGATGGTGTAACGAATTACGTTTCATTTGTTTACTGTTTTTAAATGAGTAAAAACAGTACAAGTATGTCGGTAATTGTAAAAACAGTCACTTGCGCCATTCACATCACGTGCTGATTTTGGTCTTATCAAGATTATTTTACAATTGCTATGGTAACCGTCGGTGTTACCATAGCAACCACATGGTTGCGCAGTTGCTAGTTGTTATATACTTAGAAGTAACTTTTATGCTGTGTAAAAAGCAAATTGTGATTATTAATAATAATAATATTAAATAAAAGCTGGTGCTATGTGAAATACGAATAAAATGTTTTCGTAACCAGGTTGGTTTGTGATTTTCTATTTCAAACTAATCTAAAAAACATATAGTTCGTTGAAAAAAAAACATATTTGTATCTACCCAAATTAACACTGTCTACACCAGGCCACCTAATCTGTAATCAAGCATCAACTAATCTGAAATAACGGAAGATAATAAACATATTGAACATTGAATAATGTTAATTTTTTCCAAATGCAAACCTAGTGATTAAGTCATTTTTGGCAATGCATTTTATAGTGTGCTTTGTTTTGGTATTTGTTTCATTAAGGTTGGTTTAAGAAATGTCTTGGAGCTTTCCAGTGAGGGACAAAAACCCATTTTTTCCCCTGTAGAAAGAGAAGAAGATTCAAACAGATGTTAATTAGGTACCAACAAAATGTAAGTTTTATTTTATCTTCCATTACACTTAAATTGATCAATTGATTTTGGCCAATTGAAATATGAAGAAATGAAACACAATTTCATTTAATGTGACATTTATTGTAAAACAATTTGTTATATAATATAAATAAAACATTAAAGGTGAAACATCATCGTTATATAATTTATAATTTGTAGTAATAATAATAATAATTAATTAATAGAAACGGCCCATTTCTTTTGAGTTCATCAAAAGCAGCAGGTAAAAATATCACTTAGAATTATTAGTCGATCGGTATATAACAAACATTTCCTCTTTTCGTAAATATATGAGGGTCGAGTGTACAACGATTATATTGGATGTAATTATCATATTCATTTATTTAATTTTATTTATATTTTCTTAAGAAAATGTATTGTGTTACATGAAGGCACTGCTATTACAATTATTTTAAAAAGTTTTCATATATAATCATATAATAATATATTGTATTAAATATGCATCTTTTTCTGCTTTAGGATTATTTATAATGCAATATATAAATACATTTTAATTTTAAAAGAGTTGGAGTTGCGCTAAACTTGGAGGAACACTTTTTATTTATTTTTTGTTTTGTTAGTTCTGTAAAATGGTGTATTAGGTGTACATTTATTGATCATATAAATTGTAGTCAATTTGCTAACGTTCTAATGGTATTGGTATAATTACAAATTGGACAATATATTAGGGATGGACAAATTATTTCCTTAAAGCAAATTTTTCTAATATTTGGAAGAACATTTTATAATTTAAATTTACTTACGCTTTTTTAATATATTATATCAATATACAGGGTGGTACAGTAGAATTAGAGTATAAATACATTATTAAACTTAGTTGGATTTGTTAATGAACACTGCACATTTTCTACTGTACCATTTTACTGATATTACAATATTTATAACATATATATATCTATATATTTATATAAATATATTTATTGAAAACATCTATATACAAGTTTATTATTGTTAATGATCATGGTGTAACAAAAATAAAATTAATGGTAATAATATGTAATATATAATAATTATAACGTTATTTAATATTTTATTAATTTTTGGTGGTCGTAAAATAAGAATAGAGAAAAATCAAAAACGAAACAACAGAAAAACGAAATTAAATTATATAAACACTAATATCCTACGAGCATTTTTTATTTGGCTAATGACTAGATTAATAATTCTAAAGTATATTTCTTGAATAAGTTTTTATTAAAAATTTATCTTAAATATACAAAATATACAGACCGGATCATTTATATTGTAATGAATCACTCTGTATATTAAAATATTATGCCTATACAGGTTGACCCAAAATAGCATAACCGTATTTTTTAAAATTGATAGAAGTGGAGTAATTGAACACTTTGGATTATGAATAGATTCTTTTAAGGTCACCAGCTTATATCATAATTTTTACGAATTCTTGCTAATTAAAATTATGTATGTGGGTAGCCGAATAACAGATTTAGAACGAAGCATTTTTTTATCTTCTTATTCCATCCTACGGCTCTTTTTTTTTTGCTAGATTTTCTTTAATTAAGATGGATAAAATGGCAATGCTTATGCAGTTAGCATAGTTGTGTGTATTTTTAATGTTTCGCACGCGATAATTTGGCGTTAATTTTTTTTTCTTTGTGCGCTTTATTTCTTACATTTTAAAACAAAACAGCATCGGATTGTTTCATTTTTCGTTTTAAATTCTAGTTTAATCAGGTTCTAAACGTAGTAGATTGGTGGGGGTAGACGCTAGATCCTCTCCACGTAATTTCCGGGGAAAGTGCCGAAAGCGCCTGTCCTGTCACTGGAGCCAACGTACCAACCGTCGTCGCATTTTTCCAATACATAGACGGTGTCGCCCTCTAGTAGTTCGAGTTCGTCTTCATTCTGCGGTTTGTACTTGTAGAGGGCGCGATAACTTAAAGAGAAAAATAATAAGTAAATATAAATGCACAAGTATTTACTAAATATTATACAGACATGTGTATAAATTATCGCAAAAGCTACACGCAATAACTATTCGTCGCTACCGAGACACCGGAATCAGATAAATACCCGAATACAGAACTAATCCTGCTATAAAACACAGTATACTTAAACATTTTTCAATATGTATTATGTATTTGAAATTATGACGGTATCTACAATTATAATAGTATGCGGCCACATGTGTTGCCAAATGTATGTTTCTTTCAAGTGGTTTCTAAACACCTACGCAGTATGATATGATATTTTTATACATTAAAACTTTCGTTTCAGAACTGAAACACAGCAAGTCGCTGCGTTTAGATTTTGCGACAATTTATACACAGATTGTAGGTACCTATATGGTAAAAACTGAAGGTTTTTAGTTATTTTTGGATAATTTTAGAAATGTAATGAATCTGTTTTTGGTAAGTTATGCTACGTACTGTCAATTAGGTGTGAAGGAACTTATAGCTGGGTACATATCAATATCTAAAATAATAAAAAAAAAAACAATTATTTGATACTTACGGTACAGGTTCGGATTGAGTATCTATGTGCAGGGCCTGATTCAAATTCTTCGTCCGGCTGAGCGACCCGTAAGTACCACTTCCGGTAACCTGGACGGGCTTAGCGTGGTAACTAGGGGTGGAATCGCTTCCGTGGAAGGGTGGCACGTAGTTGTGGGCGCCCATAGATTCTTTACCTCCCGAAGATCCGTTTAAGAGTAGCGAATGGGCGGCTGGCGCCGCCACGGGTTTGGTGGGGGAAGGAGCGGATTGGGGAGGGGTGCCGGGGTCGATTAGGACGTCGACGTAGGAGACGGGGAAGATGCCTTTGCGTCCGCCGATTTTGCCCTCAAACCAATTATCGTCGACTTTTCTGGTGATGACTAACAGCTCGCCTTTGGCAAGGGACAGCTCTAGGTGGGTTTGCGCGATGAAATTGTACTTGGCTCTGGCTTGGCCTTCGTGAGGTTTGCGCACTGTTGTCTTGACACCGTCGTACGGGACGATCTGGAAAATGGGAAAGTTGTGAAATATATTTTTTTTTTATGTATGAATTAATCTAATTACTTTTTCAGATTTCAATAAAATGTTAATCGGAATCAGTAAGTATATAATTCTATTCAGATAACAAGACGCGGAAAAAACCAAACAAACCTCCGGTTAAACGTCTCAGATGCTTGCAGACAAATTATCTTCCGTTTTCTTATTTAGTACTCAGCGAGATGCCAGAGGGGGACAATTTAACGTCATTGTAACATGACTGCCTTAATATGCTATTTGATAAACGTTAACGAAGTTGTATTGAACACCAAATTTTAATATTTTTGCACATCCTACATCAAAGAACATATGTCTGTGAGCGATAAAGCAGTCAGGATTGTGACTGTCCGTTGTAGAGAGGTTTTACTGTATAAGCAAACAGTTGGAATGTTAACAACACTTTAGGATGCAATTAATCAATTCTTGACATCTTAACAAGATTTTTATAATTAAAAAAATATTATTTGAAAAGGAGTACCGACCGGAACTTCGTTAAGGAATAAGCTAAACTGTATGGGTAATACGGTCTTTAAAATAAAACTGCTTAATCACCTCAATATTTCGTCATATATTTTTTATGACTTCATCATAAAATATCTTAAATATAAATTAATCAAATTAGCGACACAAGATTTCTTAACGACAATTTAAAAAAGTTATTTAAAATTTTTTCCAATAACGGCTACCCTAAAAATATTCTTTCCAAATTAATTTTTTCTCCAAATTCCTTACATGAACATATAAATACTAATACAACTACCACTTTTAAATATTACAAATTACCTTTCGTAGAAGGTTTAACTAATAAAGTAATTAAACATTTTAGAGATTTTAAAAATATCAAAATTGCGAGGTATAATGTAACAACCATAAGAACAATCTTTACAAAAACTAAAGACAATATACCAATTTTGGACCAAAGTGATTTGGTATATAAATATTCCTTGCCGTGATTGTCAAGGTTGTTATATTGGTCAAACTTCTCAAATGCTAAAGAATAGAATAACCCAACATGAAAGTGATAGTCGTATAGGTAAACGTTTTTAATTATGATAATACTAAAATTCTTGATGTTGAAAATAATTACAAAAAGCGGTTATTTCTAGAAATGGTTCATATTAACAGTAATCAAAATTCAATTAATTTTAAAACAACTTATTGCAACATTTTACATAATACCTAGTAACATTACCTTATTTACAAAAATGTTTTTTTATTGACTTTTTAAAAAATTCTAAATTTATAATACGTATAATTTGATTATTATATTTGAATTTTGTAAGTATTATTTTTAAATCTTTAATTACTATTGGTTCATATTTTTTGTAATATTGTAGATGTCCTCCTAATGAAGTCATAAAAAATATATGACGAAACATTGAGGTGATTAAGCAGTTTTATTTTAAAGACCGTATTACCCATACAGTTTAGCTTATTCATTAAAAAAATATATATATTTTCTTTTCAGGTAACTAATTTCATACATCAGGAGTTCCAGATTCAATAATTATAAGCGACATCTTTCAAACAAGCTGTCATTGAATATGGTTGGTAGAATTCTATGAGATTTAAAATTTTCATAGTATTTGTACAAGTATTTTGTGTATTTAGAAATACATAAATTACATTATTCACTATCATATAGACGATAAAATGCAAGCTATACTTTGAGTTTAATTGCTACTTCTGATCTTAATTAACTTATTACAAATTCACCTGTAGTAAGAGGGCACTACAAAAATATCAATAAAGAATCCTAGAATACAATATATAACAGATATAATTATATTTTTGTTTATTTAGCATTAAATACATTTTTACGGAAGGCTTTTCCACTAAAACAACCGATAACAGATTAAATACTTTATAGTTTATAATACTATATTTTAAATACATGAAATGAATGTATTTTATATTTTGTATTCCAATAACAATAATGGGTGTATTTTGTACATTATATTTTTGAATTTCAACTGCGCCAGTAGATGGCGCTATCCCTTTAGAGCGGAGATCACGTAGATCATGAAACTGTTTATAGAGAGCGCTATTATATGCTGCATCGATATGCAGTCGAAGTTTCTGGTGCGAATGCAAAGTTCAGGAAAGATGTAGACCAGCGAACGAAAACTTACAGTTGTTATCGGAGAGTTGCATAGCGGAATAAATAGTGAATATAAATAAGTAGTATTTAAGTGAATTTAGTTTAATAAGTGTTTTTAAAGCCGTTATTTTATTTTAATTAGAAGAAATAAATGATTTTAATTTAACATCCTGCTTGTGCCCACTGATGGCTTTGAACCTCGAAACCGTTACAGTATTTTTCCCAGCCCTGTGCGCAACATTCCACTTGATAAAATCATTATCTTATCATTTATCAGTTGTCAGTCACTTGAAAAATGCGAACCGCATTGTTTATTACGAGAATAGATCTAACAATTCAAAAGATTATGTGTTTTCTCAAATTTAATCATAAATAGTGAATATAAATAAGTAGTATTTAAATGAATTTAGTTTAATAAGTGTTATTAAAGCCGCTATTTTATCTTAATTAGAAGAAATAAGTGCTTTTAATTTAATATACTGCCTGTGTCCACTGATTTGAACCTCGAAACCGTAACAGTATTTTTCCCAGCCCTGTGCGCAACATTCCACTTGATAAAAACATTATCTTATCATTTATCAGTTGTCAGTCACTTGAAAACTGCGGTCCGTATTGTTCATTACGAGAGTAGATCTAACAATTCAAAAGATCAATGTGTTTTCTCAAATTTAATCTACAAGGCAAAAAGCTTATGACTTTTCATATTGGCTTTAAATTTAGCATTACGTAAGATACTTGTCGCGTATATTGGGAACAATGTTAAGTATAAATGAAAACTTTGATTACGATTGGCATTTTTATTAGCGCTGCATTATCGTTACTAATTTTCTAGATTGTTCTGACGTTTTTATTGTTCGAGATATCAAAATTGATTATATTAAGCAAATTTAATGACCGCGCAGTTGCACAAAACGCTTTTACAATTCAAAATCTTTAACAACGGGCAAGAATTTTATTCGAGGAATATCAACTCCTTTTCTTTTCTAACTATACAGGGTGTTTCATATAACTAGAACAGTTAAAGTAATAGATATAGTTCATTTACTATAACAGACGAGGTACTACGTGAGTCAGTTTGCTATGACGTCACGACGTGTTGCAAATTTTCTGTTCGTCAAAACGTAAACAAACCGTTAGGTTATTTAACTGTCAAACATTTTTGACAGATGAATAAACAAACTCTTAAAAATAACATTTACCGTTAATATTAGTGATGATTCTTTTCGAAAATCAGGATTTAAAGTATGTTAATCATGATAGCAGTGGAAAAAATAACAAAAAAGCACAAGTGAGTACAATAAATTTAATCAGGACCATTATGGCTTAAAGTATTCACAGTAACGATTAGTATGCAAGTTTCTTCTCTATCAAAATCAATCTCTCTGATTTACTACTTCTAAATTTCGATTCCAAGTACGTCAAATTTCCAGACTAATTTAATTCAATCCGCTTTATACAATTGTATGCATCCTCCGATTTGCCATATTTCATCCATCGTTTCGTAACAAACTTCCTTTTCTTTGAGAACAAATAATATATACCACAACAATGTGCTTCAACCATAGAAATGTCTTTTTCTTTAAGAGCACTGTTCAAAAGGTTTAATGTGTTATGTTAGTCTGAAAAATGTATGTGAAAGAACCACTTCTGTAAACAATATTTATATATACTCACTGTTTTCGTACATGTCATAAATTGTGTTTCCAATAGCACATTGACAATGAGTAGAATAATCAATTTTTACAACATTTATTTCGTATGCATTTTCGTTTTGAGTTAGTGGATGTAATTCCTTGTATACTCATGGATGACATTTTGCTTATGTTTGCAACATGAATGTTTAGAACACTAGTTACTCTCTAAAAACGAAATACTGTAAAGAATATGACATTAAAAATATATGAATTTTATACTCCTCGCACGAAAGTTAACGGGAGTAATGGCCCGTTGTTCCCGCGTTCTGCATCGAAATACACGATTAACGAAACTATTAACTCCTTCGATTGTTTACGCAATGGTTTCGGTATGGTTTAGTTGTAATAACTACTTATTTTAAATAAATATATACCAAGTATAAATGCAAATTCCCACACTTTACTGCAAATGCAGAATATAACCCTTTGACAGTTGACAGCTATAACTAAATTGGTGGGAATACATTGGGAAGATGTGACAAGCATGTAATTTAAGAAGCAGTAGGCACCAACATAGTATCTTTAATTGAACATGAATAAGTTATATGTTAGTTGGTTATTTTAATAATATGGTATTGCATGGCCCGAATTTGCAAGTAATGACGTACCTCGTCTGTTATAGTAAATGAACTATGCTATAAGTATCAAATTTTAATTATTCCTGGTAATATGGTTTTGAAATACATTTAAATTCTCATGCATAATTAACGGATTGAAACACATGTGCACGTGTTAATATTTACTTAAGTGAAATCTTCCTGTCAATAACTCAAACTGGCACCGTTAAAAAACCATTAGCGCTTAAGCGCAATTTAACTTTCTCCACCAAACTAGAAATACCTTACGCAGAACCGATAATAAAAAAAAAGCTGTTAAAACGCGACTTTCCGAATATCTCCAGGATGATTACGGATCCGAATATTCACTTTTCTCTCGCTTACCTCGACATAGTTGGCCGGGAAGAGCCCCACCATCGCATTGTGCTCCCCTTCGTACCAGTTCTTGTCTACCTGCCGTCTAATGTAGATGATGTCGCCTTTGCGGAAGGTCAGCTCTCTCGCCGATTGACCTACGAAGTTGTACAGGGCCTTGGCGACGAGTCTGGGTTCCGGCGATCGAGGCCTGGGTTTCATTTTGGACTGTAGTCGTCCAGGAAGTCGTCGTAACGGTTTAGAGGGATCGGGGACTTCTGGGAGGGGGTGAAATTGTCCGCGTGTCTTCTGCTGTGCATGTCTTGTAATTCCTGTGGATGCAATGGTCGGTTGTTGTTTTAGTATTGGAAGATTTTATGGAGGAAATTAATTTTTAATTCGTAATGAATGATTAATTAAAACAAAGCTGTCAAAATATACTCCTAACCAAAATCAAAATATATTTTTTAATGTCTTACTTTTAGGTAGTTTTTTTTAAGAAGAAATAAATATACAGGGTGTATCAGATATAGAGGTAAATATAATAATATGTAGCAGCTGTAATCATACACGATCAAAAAGTCTTAATGCACAGGGGGTCTATCTGTAAGCATTAACGAGAAAAAAAAATATTTTGTAAATGCCGTGGGCTAGAGCCGCACCTGTGCCCAACCTAAATGCTGTCCCGAGTATACCCCCACATACCACTATCATTCAGCCATTACCGCTGTTAGTTTTGTGTGGATCGTCGCTTGGAGTGCAAGCTTCGTAGACTTACGTAGAATGCTCTTAACAAATAACGAATGTTTATTTTATAAAAATAAGAAATTTAAAATGCCTCAGTTTTGCTATTTTTACAAGGGCACACTGGCCGATTGGCCTTTATTTATTCAGAATGACGTTAAATGAACTTACGGCATACTATTAAGAATAATACTGAATGAGTGCAATGTATTTATACATAATACCACGTTTAGCGGGTGCTTAACATGATGTTTCCTTGCATCAAGCCCGGACTAAAGAATTTTTGGCTCTAAATTTTACTTTTTTTTAATTTTTTAATGATGAAATCGGGTTTCGGCGGGTTTGTGCTTTATATGTCGCGTAGTTAACACCCAAGCAAAATTTACTTTTTTTATTCGATACACCCTGTATACATATCGTCCCTAATAACCAAATTTAAATTTCCCGCCACTATTTTTGATAACTTCAACGTAAAGGCATTAAAATAACAATGAATGTAGTACAAAATAGTAGGTAATTTTATATTTGAACGTTGAAGTTAGTAAGAATAATTGCGGCAATTTAAATTTGGCTATGTGGGGTATAATAAATATGGATAATTTTTAATTTAAACAAAATCGTAAGACAGACTTTAACGCTTATTTTTTTATTGGCGAAGAGTATACATGTTGTAATTATTGAAATAAACCTCATGATCGAATGATTTTACTCTGTAGAAGGCTATGAACTATTCCATTAAATTGTATTATTATGACATGTCACATTGACATATCGTGTCCAGTGTTGCCAACGGACAGTAAATAGTTTCGCCATCAAGATGGTGTTCTAAATTTCCCTTAAATCAAGCAGCCAAGTATTTCATTTTATTATAAATATAATCTATTGGACTCTGTGTGAATAGATGTAAAGATAAAGATGGATGAAATAAAAAATCTAATTTCTCATAAATTCTTTAATTGAAATTGGCCACCAATTTTGTCCTTAGGGGAACATTCTTAGGCCAGAATCGGAAGCATTTAAAAATGGTCAGATTTCAAGTCAAAATATAAAATAAATATTGAATTGAAGGACTTGTAAAAACATGATAAGCCTCACCAAAAATATTTCAATTTTAAATTGAATAGTAGGCAGTTTTATTTTAGCATTTTTCCAAAACTTCAAAGGTTGATAACTCAGTTTTTGTTTGTTTGTGGCATATCACGTTATCACAATAATCCCTTCAATTATGCAATATTTCAAACACTTCTTCGATTGGTACTTTCTTTAATTTCACATAATCTAACATAAATCTCCGCGCCATTTACATCTCATCTCATTTCTCCACCACTGCCGCCAACTAATGCATTCAGTTTTTAGTCTTCAGTTACCAACTGTCTACATTTAAATCTATGGCGGGAAGTTTAAACTAATTTTTTATTCGTTACACTAACACACGTTAAAATTTAAAAAAAAAACACCCAATCACCAATAAATAATTGTATAAACAAAAAAAAGCATTAAAAGTATTTTAATTGTAAAGTTATTAATTTAATTTCCAATTAAAATTTGAGTGGACTTCAGAGCGAATTAAATTGTCTCACTTAATTAATTAAAATTATATGTAAAGTGTTGTTTGTGTAATTATTTATTGGCAACCTGTGTTTTCACACAATTTTAACGTGTTTTAATAATTTATTTATTGCATTTTGGCTGAAATTCTTATTTCATCAACTTTTCTTATTATATTATAAATCCCTAGGTTTGTTAATTATATTGGTTATTTCTGTTTCGAGGTACGTTGCATATCACTATATGGCGCTAATAATGAATAAAAATATTTAATAAATAAAATAAAGTTCATTTGTAAAAGAAATATTGGTAAATTTTCTATTCATCTACAAAATTAAATTTTAACAATATAGTAATTATTAAGAAAAATACTTCAAAGAAATGTATTCCCAAAAAATGTTACCCCACCTTAAAAATTACCCCAAGTTTAGGGCAAAATCTCGAAAGTTGGCAACACTGATTGTACTTAACATATCTGTATCTTATCTGTCAATAGATTTACTCATACTATCAACTGAAATTTGTTTAAAAAAAAAAAACTGATAGCTTTCGAGAGTATAAAGAATTTTCAATCAATTGGCATAAATAGCAGAGAATTAAACATGCTGTTAGTCAAAAATCAAAGGAATTAAAAACATATGGGTAGTTCTTAAACTAGAGTTATTAGATACATACAAAGCATCTAATAGTTTTTCAATTAAAGACTTTTAACATGAAATTTGATTATACAATGTGTGTCAAAAAGCACATACTATATGAGATTTTTTGTCAGAGATTCATTGAAAGATTTAATTGCTTAGAAATATCAGAGATTTGTTTTGTTTTCATTGAATTCAAATAAATTATTTAATAAAATCATTTTTTTTTTTAGTTTTGTGTCTTTCATGTCGGCATTCAATTGGGTGCTTTTTTTAATTTAATTTCCATCAAAGCATTGATAGCCCTAATAACTGTAGATAACATTAATGGCCGTTTGCACCGGTTATGATTAACATCTTGATTAATTTAGATTAATGGAACATTAATTAGTCAAATTTAAATTAATTATAAATTAAATATGAATGGACATTACACCCAACAAATTTAAATATTAGTTAAAAAAAAATGTGTGGAAATATGGGTTGATAAAACTTATGCTGGGATTTTGACTAGAATGTTGTGTTTATGTTGGGGGCAGTGTTACAAAAAAAATCTCTAATTCGAACTTTATTCAAGTGGAATCTCAAAAATACTTGTCACTAGCAATGGGTAATATTTTAAGACACATTCAAGGAAAAAAAAACTTGGAGCTACGTTTTTTCAAACATGTTTTTTTTAACATTCTGTTGAAACATATATAAAATTGGAATTTTTCAACCACTACATGTGCGTAGTTTGAGAATCAACCATATATGTAAATATGATAGATTTATGAATAATTTAAGTAGTAGTATTTTGTTTTTGGCATCGTAATATTACTTTAAAACAGGAAACATTTTAGGAATATTCATTTGTCAATGCGCTAGCGAATATTTCCTGAATTACGGTAAAAATATTTCTGTTTTAAATTTGTTGCAAAATAGCTTTTCGGAGTAACATAATCTCTAAATCATAACACAAAGCCAAACCGGGTATTTTAAAACCCAACAACGATAAGAAAAAAAAAGACAACGAAAACATATAAGATATCTGTACAAACCGTGCTTCATTTGTTATTTATTTTAGTTCATACGACGGTGACTTCACAATCAAATCGAAAACTTAACTCGCCAATCTTGCTTGCTAGTCGACCCTAAATTCTCTACTACTTACATCGAGTGAATGGCTAACCTGCAGGTATTTTCTTCGACGTTCTTCCTGGTAGATCTTCTTCATATGTTCCGCCTGCCTTCGCTGCAGCTCGTCTTCGCTCAGCGCCTCCTTGATCTCTTGACGCACCGGAGTCCGGTAGTGTATTGTGACTTCGTTTTCCACATACTTTCGCGGGGATTCTGCAAGATTTATTGGTCATGTTGTATTTTGATGTCAGCATTTTCGGAAGTTCAAATAATAATAAAAATCGATTAATATTCATTTGTTTCTAATTCTGGAACGCAATCATAAAATATATTTTACGTATTTAAAGTATTTGTTTTTTCTATTAGGAATTCCTTTGATATGAATAAACATTTGTATAATAATTGTTTCCGCAAACTCCAGTCCAAGTATGTCAGCATGGTGTTACTCATACGAAGAAACCGTTGCATTCCGTGCATTTTTTCAATTTGGGCGCGCTATTTGAATACTAATTTTGACATTATTTCTTATTGGTAGTAATTTTAAATTCAGCGGAATTCGAATCACGTCCTGGTGCTAGTATGTATTTTATTGCTTTTTTTTTGTTAAATAAACAAAAACCTATTTGTATAAATAGGAGAAAATGTTTTTAAAATAACGGCAAGATAAACTCTGTAGATTATACCAACATTTTAGAGTATTTTTAAAAATGATTTGGGTTAAATATACAAACAATTTCTTTAAAAGTGTTGTAATGTACTTTAAAATAGGAAGCTGTACCTACACAGTATTTCTATGCTTCAATGTTTCAATTTTTTTTTAAATAAATATTTGAATTAAAGTTTTGCAATTGTTTATTTAATTAACTAACCTATCAAATAGTTAATGTTTTTTTTTTATCTGAAAACCTAAGAGAAATAGTATAAATCTATATTCATAGAGCCGTCCTAATCAAATATAAGCATTTATATAGATAGATTTTATTTATTTGGCCCCTCGTTGGGCGCTAAAAATGATTTGGGTTAAAATATAGCAACCAATTTCTTTCAAAGTGTGTAATGTATTTTTAAAATAGGAAGCTGTGTTCTATGCTCAATGTATTTTATTGTTCTTAATAAATATTTGGATTTAAAGTTTAATTGTTCGAATTAACTAACCTATCAAACACTTAATTTTTTTTTATCTGAAAACCTAAGAGAAAATAAATCTATATTCATAGAGCCGTCCTAATCAAATATAAGCATTTACATAGATAGATTTTATTTATTTGGCCCCTCGTTGGGCGCTAAAAATGATTTGGGTTAAATATACAAACAATTTCTTTAAAAGTGTTGTAATGTACTTTAAAATAGGAAGCTGTACCTACACACAGTATTTCTATGCTCCAATGTATTTCTATTTTCTTAATAAACATTTGAATTAAAGTTTTTAATTGTTCGAATTAACTAACCTATCAAACACTTAATTTTTTTTTATCTGAAAACCTAAGAGAAAATAAATCTATATTCATAGAGCCGTCCTAATCAAATATAAGCATTTACATAGATAGATTTTATTTATTTGGCCCCTCGTTGGGCGCTAAAAATGATTTGGGTTAAATATACAAACAATTTCTTTAAAAGTGTTGTAATGTACTTTAAAATAGGAAGCTGTACCTACACAGTATTTCTATGCTCCAATGTATTTCTATTTTCTTAATAAATATTTGAATTAAAGTTTTTAATTGTTCGAATTAACTAACCTATCAAACACTTAATGTTTTTTTTTATCTGAAAACCTAAGAGAAATAGATAAATCTATATTCATATAGTCGTGCTAATCAAATATAAGCATTTATGTAGATTTTATTTATTTGGCCCCTCGTTGGGCGCTAAAAATGATTTGGGTTAAATATACAGACAATTTCTTTAAAAGTGTTGCAATGTATTTTAAAATAGGAAGCTGTACCTACACAGTATTTCTATGCTCCAATGTGTTTCTATTTTCTTAATAAATATTTGAATTAAAGTTTTTTAATGTTTTAATGTTTTTTTTTTATCTGAAAGCCTAAGAGAAATAGATAAATCTATATTCATATAGTCGTGCTAATCAAATATAAGCATTTATATAGATTTTATTATTTGGCCCTTCGTTGGGCGCTAATTAATATTCTAATGATGTGCTGTTAAAACAATAATCGATAATATAATGCTTTTTAAGTAAATTATAGAATTATGGTCGGTTAATAAACAACTATCGGAAAAAAAAACATTAAAAACAAAATATCTAGATTATTTTAACACTATTTTATTTGGGATAGTAACAATAACTATCGGTACAATATAAAAAAGGGGACAAATAAAAAAAAAAAGGCAAACATGATGATGAATCAATTAAAAAAATGTATCTGGAGACAAAATCTGTTTATGTGAATTTTAGGTACCTATCTTTTTGTGTTTGTAATAGATCCTATAAATGTTTTTGTTTTTTTTTGTTTTCAATTTTATTTTCGATTATTGCAGCCGATTCTGATATAAATAAATTGGAGGGATTCCAAAAAAAATGTTCAGAATGTAAAATGTCACTAATTCAATTACTTCTAGTATTTTTTTACGTGAAAGAAATTTTCTTATATGCAACGTCACTTGGATGATTTTTTTAAGCCAATTTAAAAAAATCAATGCTTATATTTAACTTTTGAAACTGTTTGAATCCTATGATACCAGTTGTATCCTGCCTGACTAACAATATTTTTATAAATCCCTTTTCTAATTGCATGTTACACTAAATACAATAAATTTAAAAGCATAAACTTGGCGCGCTTCTGCAATGCAGATATATATTCATTGAAGAAAATCAATAGATTGTAATTCTTTCACGACTCAACCAGCATCATTGTCTGCTAATTTAAATGACTCATACGCGCTGACATCTCGACAAAACTCCACCTATTCCTTTACATGCAGAAGAATTCGCGATTGTCTCCTCTTGTCCGCTTAAGAGAAAAATAAAATACTAGTCTGAAATAATACGGAGAGAGAGAGACACGATTCAGAATACTTTTGTTTACGAAATGCGACAAGCAACCTTGAATGGGTATAAGGTTTTTTGTTAAGTTACATCACTGAAAACGGAAAGCGTAAACATTTAGCGTGGATAATTTAAAAGAAACACTGGGAAAATTGTAGATTAAAATATTATTAGGGAAACTTACGTCCGTTAGTGTTGTTTTTAAGTATAACACTCATTTTTGTTCGCACTCGAAATTTTAAATTATACACAACTCTTCGCGTTTACGATTATTATTTCAAATTTGATTTTCCCGCCTAGACGAATTCCGACGGTGGTGTTCTCGCGATCAAACGTGAGAGAAAACTAAGTATGTAGTGTACTTACTTAGCCTCATCTTGTTGTAATAGTCGCTACTCGTAAAAAGTCTTGTCCGGCCACTTTCTTAGCCCCACTTAACTCGTGCCGTCTAGTACGCCAGTAAAAGCAGTCTTGTTTACGTTAGTATATACATCAAAACTACTCGTAGTACAACTAGACACGTTTTACAATACGCTAAATGCAGTTACTTAAGTGGTTTTTAGTTTTTTATATACGCTAAATATAAAATTTCTCTATTTGGAAAGCAGCTAATGACAACGCACTATTTATGTGTGATACAGAGGTAGGTATATCTAGGACGGATGTTAGGAGGATTTTGCCATAGCATGAATGAATATTTTCATTCATAAATCCTATCGAGTTTATTTCATTCTAGATTTTACATAGGTTGAGGTATGGCTAGTACTATTGAAATTACGCCATGTTAAGAAGAGATATTACAGTAAGTATGATGATTTGATGACATACATTCAACTAACTGAGCAGATGTTAATATTTAGACGTTTTAGCAGCCTAGTATAAGCGAAGATCTCATATGTTGATATTTAGGACACTTATATAATTTAGTTCAAGGAAGATTAAGCGCCTCTTAAGTTTTATGTGAGAAATATATGCAACGAGTTTGAATGGATTTAGTTGTATCATTGAATAAGGCAGAATAAGAGATAATATATGATACATTTCACATACAGTTCACGTAACTACATTTTTTTTTTTACAGACGATTAAAATATTGAAATTTTTCTCATTTTATTTCGTGCTTTGTTTTTGTTCTCTATTCACTCAATTGACTGTTTATACCTAAAAGAAAGACCAAAACAAGCAAATAGTTTTATTAGTGCTTCAGAAAAATGGATATAAATACCGAAGAATTGAATCATTCAGAACTGCCAATATCCTTTTTCGGTTCGAATGAGTAGAATGTCGCTTTTTTGTGGTGTTTCGTTTTCATGATCAGATGGATCTTATTCTTGTGTAGCTTACTAAAAGCTCAATTTTGTATTCTAATAAAAAAATTGGAATAAATTATTGATTTATATCTTTATAAAAATGATTATTACATAAATGAGTACTCTAATGAATGTGCCCCTCTATAAAATTTAATTACTTCTAATTTGTTTTTAACAAAATGAGCAGAGTTTTTTTAATTAACTTGTAATATATGAAACAGCCAATAAAAAGTTATAATTTCTGAGTGATTTTTATGTAAGTCTTAGAAGAGATAAAGTGTTCAGTATGCATATGCAATGAGTAGTTTTACCAGTAGCAACTAGGTAGCCGAGGAGGCTGCATGTAAAGCCGCGTCCAGACCGACGGCCGAATCCTAGCCAAGGCACATGTGCTCAGATTTGGAGAGAATTTGCTTTGGTCTGGACGGAGCGACCGAACGGAACCAAACGGCATCGAACGCTACCCTTGGCGTTGGAAAGCCTTCGCTCTCGTGTCGGTACGTCAAAGGATGTTCGATTCGGTCTGGACGGGATTTGTGTTTATTCAGTTGCGGTCGGGCGAACGAAAAATAAGATACATTAGTAGCGTAATATTTTTAGTTAAACTAAGAATTATGTTTATAATTAAAGAGCGGTATCGGGAGAATGCGTATTGTGCAGGGTCTCACAATAAAAGCTGTAAATTAATCAAAAAAAAAAATGTTTAAAAAAAGATTTGCCATTGAATTCGGCTGTGATGAAGTGGAATAAAATGGAAAGTAGAGAATCTGCTGATCTCTTGCCAACGTGATGATTACGAAAAGGGTTCAGATGATTGATATCGTTCAAATTTATTATCAACTCGGAAACCAATAGTATTTTAATAATTAAAAAAAAAATTGGTAGCTTGGTTGTTGTTAGCAATTTTTTTTTTTTTTATTTATTTGTTATATTTTAATCAGTTATATAACTTCTGTTCACTTGAATGGATTCATCAAATATTTCAATTATGGCAGCACAAACTTCGGAACAATGTAAAATATAGGCTGTTTCGATATTTGAATATGTGTGAGAAACTTGCGTTTGAGTTCAAAAATGCAGTGTTGCTGCAAATCTTTCTTGAGTTTCTATGCTTCATAATTTGTATTATGTTTCGAAACCTTTGTTTTAGTAAATTAAGCAGAACATCAAATCAAGCAAACAAGCAATCATCAAAAGTTCTGCTGTCATTCTGCAGAAATTTCGAAAATGCCCACCGTCTTCATTTCAAATTCCGTGTTTAGATGACTTCCGCTATACCTGCTTCTCTCTTCAAAACATGTTGTCATCCACTAATGTCTTGCCCAACGTTTTCTCTTTTTTCCTAATAGCGAATTAACGATTATTCCCGCACTCGCAATTATCAAATCATTATCTTCCCTGCTCGACATTTTTGTCACCGAACCGCATCCAACGCTGTCGAACCCGCATTTGAATCTCGGTGTGGACGGCAAGACCAAATCCTCTCAAATCCTTTGCAATGGCACACGCCCCGCCCCATTTGCCGTTGGCGTTGGCGTTGGAATTCGGCCGTTGGTCTGGACGCGGCTTAATGTGTCTTCTAAATCAATACCTTGTATAATATAAGACTTTCTGTGGTTTTTCATTCTCATGACCTGATGGATCTTAGTGTAGCTTACTTAAAGGCTCAATTTTGTATTTTAGTAAAAAGAAAATGTGAATAAATTATTGGTTTATATCTTTATAAAAATTATGATTACATAAATGAATACTCTAATGAATGTGTCCCTGTATAAAAATTAATTACTTCTAATTTGTTTTTAACAAAATGAGTACAGGGTTTTTTTAATTGATGCGAAATTTGTAATATATGAAACAGCCAATAAGAAGTGATAATTTGTGAGTGATTTTTATGTAAGTCTTAGAGAGACAACGAGTAGTTTTACCAGTAGCAACTAGGCAGCCGAGGAGGCTGCATGTAATGTGTCTTCTAAATCAATACCTTGTATAATATAAGATTTTCTGTGTTCATTCTCATGACCTGATGGATCTTAGTGTAGCTTGCTAAAGGCTCAATTTTGTATTTTAGTAAAAAAAAATGTGAATAAATTATTGGTTTATATCTTTATAAAAATTAATTACTTCTAATTTGTTTTTAACAAAATGAGCACAGAGTTTTTTTAATCGATGTGAAATTCTGTAATACATGAAACAGCCAATAAGAAGTGATAATTGGTGAGTCATTTTTATGTATTCTTGGAAGAGATAAAGTATTCACTGCGCATATGTTGTTAAGACATTTTAAAATTTTAACTATTTCCAATTGTTCTGTATTAGTTGATTGAAACGTTGTTGATAAAATTTAGGTAATATATAAAAGAATAAGCAATTGTTCGTTTAGCCGCAGTTTTTATTTTGCGAAAATTTTAATAAAAATAAAATTAGTATAATGCACACTCACGATATTTTCCTAGAAAGTAGTTTATTCTTGGCTATCTTCGCTAGAAAATATATTATTGTGATTTATATAATTATTTAAACCAGGCTAATAACAAATTTCAATAACAAAATATATGAACTTCTATTATGTAATCTGCTTTTTCTTTAACAGATAATTCTTCTACGTTTGATAGTATTTATAGATACAATCTCCCTTCACTAGATGGCTAAAAGCTTATTCATATACTTCGAATTCACAACTGTATTTGTTGCGCATTAGTAATTTTCGCCCTTATTAATCAATGAGTAGTTTTGCCAGTAGCAACTAGGTAGTCGAGGAGGCTGCATGTAATATGTCTTCTAAATCAATAACTTGAATAACATAAGACTCTTATTTCGGTAAATATCGAATTTATAGTTTAATTTTAATCATTTAATGTATTTCCTGCTTTTATATTCATAAAGACAGTGTAAATATCGAAACCATGCCCAATTTATTGTTTAATCATATATAAAAAACATTTAAACATCTTGATACTCAAAATAGCAAAGCATATACAATCAATAAAAGAAAAGGTAGGTTAATTCAGAGAATTTCTTCTAATGATGAAAAATCTTGACGTTTATTCTATACACTTTCATCTCATTAATTCACACTAAAGTTTCCCTTAAATTTCAAAGAGATTAGGAAAATATAGTTTAATTAATTTGAATTGACGAAAATGTGAAACAATTTTTCAAGAATATTTCTATCAAAAAACCATCTTGTCTCCATGGGCCCTAGTCATTTATTTTAGTACGAGCAGCTACATTGTGTCTTTACCCTTGAATAAGTATCGATACCAAAAAAAAAAATTAAGAACATACAGTTACCGTACGATGAACATATACACCTAATCACCGCAACTACGATGGAAATTAATTAATATTCAAGTATGTACACAAAATAATAATTACATTTATTATTAGAGTAATTTACCATATAACAACAATATTTACCCATTATATAACATCGAATTTGGTTGAATCCTCCATATTAAGCCTGTTAATTTTCATATCACATTCAACATAGTAACATATTCATTCTAATTTCATTTCTAACCACTGGAAACATTTTTTATGCCTATTGAGCCTGGAGATATTAAAGAAATCCGTACCAAGAAGTTCAAATTACTTACAGTATCAAATGTGCAACAGTGCAGTCATTGAAAATAAGATTAGTTTACAAAACACACCAGATCTATCTGACCTCTATAGTGATATAGTGTGTGTAATCGTATTGATGCTTCTGTTTGTGTGCATGCGATGGCGTGTTGGTGTCGTTTTTACCATTTTGTTTTGCGCGTTCTAGGTCATCCAGCAAGTACCGGCCACGACACGAGATATTTCTCAATGTGCGTGTGTTTTTATTACACCAATATCGTTACATCATACTATGTATGCACTATTACCCATATCGTTATTGTAACTACAAGTTATAAAATTATAAATTCAATCATTAATTTAGAATCTCAATTAATTTTTAACCTTCTATGGTTAAATATAATATATACCTATACAGACAATTTTTATAAACATTAGATATTTAAATTGACGCTAAATATAGACGCTCATAAGTTTTTAAATATTCGAGAAAGTCGGATCGCGCAGTTTCCTATTTTTCGTAGGCACGTGTTGTCTCCAGTTTCCAGATAAGTTATGCGCATAAATAATTTTGAAATAATTTAAAGTATTCTAATACTCCACGGTTTCGTTCGTAACTTTTACGAATCGATTAGGAATGTATATACGGTGATTTTAGATTTACAAAGTTTACGGTATGCATATTTGAAAGGTTGTAGGAAATATTTGTAATTCGTTTTACTTGTAGTATGAAGTCGAAGATAAAAATTGTAATCGGTAAAATAATTTTATGTTGCCGCTTCTTGGAATGTTGTGGTCTGTATAAATAGTCTTTAGTTTACTGTATTTACTTCCTCACTCCTTATCTTTCTTTTTTAATTTCCGCATTCCTTCTATAGATTTTACTGTCCAAGCTAAAATACCACAAACTATGAGATATGCCTCATATTTTACTTCATTTTTCTGCAATAATATAAATTGTGTTATATTATAATTAACGCATTGTATACATTATTTCAAAAAAAAAAAAAATCAGAAAATCGAAATAGATAGATACTGTTTATTAAATTAAAATTCTATCTTGGAACAGAGTAATATTTACAAATATTGCTCATATTTATCTTAGTACCACCACTCTTGGATGGACGGCGCTGTCATCTTAATTGCGTTTTCAACTTATTTGCACTCAGTTCGCATTCGGTATGTGTGAGAACTTAATTAGTGTAGGTGAGTTGAACTGAAGCTGCATATCGTGTAACTATAAATCGAACAGAAATTTTAATACTGATATGTAACTGACTTAACCTAACTTCAGTCACTGAGTTAGGACTTCAGGCACAGATACAAGCAAATATAGGTTTTGTGCGGTGTTATCACGTCAACATATTTAATTTTTCTTTAGTTATACATTAACAAAATGGACAATATGGTAAGAGAATAAGGCACACTTTCTAGCAATCTATTACTTTCTCACAAAAACAATGACAAAATAAGATTTCTTAAAAATTAATTTTAAAATAAATGACAGCACAGAAACATTATCTTTAAACCAAGTTTTGATTTAACAAGCATGTATAGAAGTAGGTAACTTTGTATCTGCTCTTTTCAAAGGTGTTCCTCTCAACCAAAAAGTTGTGTATTTGTTAATGAATTCAGAAATATAAGACGCTTACGAAAATTGGATCGGATATATATCGATGTACCGAAAGTGAAAGGAAATCATAGCATTTACAATGTGCTAGAACAGGATAGAAAGTCGGTAGATGCCTTATAATCCAATTTTCGCAAACGCCTATAATGAGATAAGAGAAGCGCCATCTTTGTGACAATTTCAGTACTACAGTATATTTAAGGTAGTACAGTAGTAAGGTGTAGTTTTCTACAACATGGATTGTCACATTTTGCGGTAATAAGGTTTAATAAATTCTCTTTATTGTGACGAGCGCCAATTTTTAAATTGGCAGTTTCGATAGGCGCCCCTAGATGGCGCCAGCATAACGGAAGAAAGGCCTACGTACGAGGTTCCAAAGAGGAACGACAGAGGGCAGTACCGGGTCGAAGAATCGAATTCTCGCGCCAGATATAAATAACGTGTGGGAATTGGTCGGGAAGTCAGTCAGTGGATACGAGTTGAATTGTGCAGATAAGCCAATAGCGAGTGAAAATAAATGCGAGTGAATTAGTTCGTGTGATATAAATATCGCTGCAAATAAATCGTTTACATAAAGACATTAGTAATTAAGTGATTTAATTAATAAGTGATTTTTAATAGTAAATAGTGAGTGATTTAATTTTAGTGTTTATTTTTATCTTATTTATTAGATTTTAAGTAGTTCGTAAGTACGTTAATAAATCAAGTTAATTTAAATATATCGCCTGTGTATTTTTCTAAACCCCGACAACGTTTTAAGAATAGAAAAACGTTACATTATATAACTTTTATTCTTAAATCTGCCTTCTCTTTACAGCTACCTGCCCTTATATGTTTATTAATATAATTCATCACAATATGCGCCTTAGTAATCTCCCCTCTGTTGATTAATGAGTAGTTATATTTATATTTTTTATCAGTAGTAGGTAGGTTGCCGTGATGGCTATACGGATTGCCCTTCTAAATCAATAACTTGTATAATATTAGACTTGTACTTGATTAAATATTAAATTTATAGTCTAATTTTAATCATTTAATGTATTAAATGCTTTTTTTATTAATAAAAACAGCGTAAATATCAATAAGATGCACAATTTATTATAAGGGTATAAGAACTCTTACTCAATATGAGTACACTTATTGGCAATATTGAATTCATTTGCTACTATCCAGTATATTTTGCATTCTTAAATTCTCAAAATAACTTTTAAATCTCCCGCTATCATAAGATGAATTCACCAACCATACCTACCAACCTATACATAATAAAATTTCAATTTCAACTGTCATTTACAAACATGAAGAATAACCTCAAAGTTCTCGAAATGTTAAATACTTATTTACACAAAAATTTAAACTTGGATTATATAAAATACCTCGAAGATCAGCTTACATACACAAAAAAAATGGAGTTTCCTCGCGGTGACAAACCAAAGATGTTGCAGAAAAGGATCCACATCAAAAATACAACACTGTTATCGGGAAATCCAGGTGAAAAACTCCTTCAAAGCATCCAAAGTGTATTGTTATACTCAAGACAGCAAAAACATGTACGGTTCCACAAAAGAAAAGCTGCCAAGGTATGTTAATACAGCAAATTTCTTCAATATACTTTTAGCCCGATGGTAAATATATCGATTCACAAAGAAGATTCCCTTTTATTTCGGATATATTACGATTTAATCGATTTGACTTGACGAAAAATGAAGCAATCTTTTTCAGAAGAATTCTATCAACAACCTCGTCTCCATGGACCCTAACTCATTTATTTAATACGATCTACACTGAATCTCCACCCCTTCGAAGTAGTGTCGATACCAAGGAAACTATATTGAAATCATAGAGTTACTGGACGATATATTTATACATCTAATTACCCGGACTTAATGCAAATTAATGTAACACTCAATATATATTGGATTTGCAAATAGGTGTGTGGATGATAGATATAATAATAATTACATCTACTATCGTTGGTAATTCATCCTATGTTCCAAAACAATACATATGTAATTCATGATATCTAAGAGATTGTATTGCGTTATAGAGGCAAGTAACGGCATTAAAAAATTATTATTATGTTTTCCCTATAATGAAGCAACATTAAGAAAGTTTCCGCAATGTTCCTTTAATAGTCCTCATTGTTCCCATAACAAATGCCGATTGTTTTTTACTGTAACGATAGTTTTGTTAAGTTAATTTCTGTGCATGTTCCCAAAAGTTTTTTTATTTTTGGCAAGAGGAAGTGACGCAACGAAACAAAAGGTTTAAGAGCCTTAGAAAGTTATTTTTTTTAATGTATGCTGTTTGAAATAAATAAAATAAATACCTCTATTATAAAAATTTTATCTCTTAAAGCTATAATAATCTATGATAAGTGTGTAATTTGGATTATATTTTATTTATCTATTGCTTATGCGTATGTACACTGGCCGACTTATTTAATGTCGACGTCTACAGCGCAGTGACTATCAAAACTACTTACCATTTGCACAGGTGCGCGTTCGGCTGGCGTCGGCTGTTCCAGGTAAATGATTAATTGGGGTATACAGTTGCAAAACGCTTCGCAATTATGCATACCAGGTAGAAAAAATGGATTATTCAATATTACAAGTAAACGTTGTTTATAGCGGTTTGAACATGTTTTGAATTGAAATATCTCTTTCATAAGTTGGAGCCAATTGATTCTTAAATAGAGTCTCATAGAAATAAATAAAGTGTGGTATTCATGGTAAATCTTGTGTATTAATTGGTTTAAAAACGTAGGATATAGGAAACATCAGAGGAAGACTTCATAAAACTATAGCTTCAACAAATATTAGCTATTGTAAGCATTTATTAATTACTATTTTCTTAAATGGAGACTTCAATAATACTTAATTATTAGCATTTACTATTGCAGGATCCACCTACGTGTAACTAACCCTATAAAATTGCTATTCATAAAAAAATTAAAACTATGTTTAGTCTGGTTATATTATTTATTTAAGTAAACATGTTAATTCCAAATATAAACAATATAAAGTCTAATTACGTAACTGTCATTAAATATATAAACATATACAAACAAAAAATGGTAATGTAAAACGTAACCAAAAAAGAAACGCATTCTGCAAAAATAAGTATACACTCTATAAAAAAAACAAATTTTGAAAAATATATAAACAAAACAATATAACCATAAATTAATAAAAGAATAATTCTAAATGAAAGGATTTAACCCTAGTTGTAAGAAACAACAATTTTAATAAAGTATATTAATTATCACATCACTGAAAATCAAGCTTTTCTTTGAAATTTTAATACACAAATTATAAATTCATTAATTTTATGAGAATTGCCTAAATTTGCATTTGCCATTTACCTACAATTACAAAACTCGGCCGTTTACGATAATTACCACTAGTCCTTTATGTAATCCAACGACGCCTAATGTTTTTGAATGACGAGCTATATATTCACATGGTAGTGTTTAGTTGAGAAATAAATTTTTAAAAACATTTTTTTCATATTTGTGTTTATTATTTATATTATTTGTTGTTATATTATTATGTTTTAAAATGCATATAAATATATAAAAAAAATACATAAATCTGCAAAAAAAATCATATAGACTCATGTTGTTGTCTTTACGAAATAAGAATATTTGAATGAATCCATTCTCAATTTTATAAATTTTAAATTGTACTCATATTTAATTATACTTGTTCTAATTTTATTAATAATTTTGTGTTGCAAGTATTTCCTCTAATTCTGAAATTAGGAACTTTAGGAGTATGTAGTTTTGTTAATCATGTAAATTCATTTCTCACGTAAATATAAAAAAAAAGTTTTTACAGAATTGTTACTCTGCCACATAAGTATATCAGCTCATTATTCAGTAAAATTTTACTCGTTGGATTACAATGAGGATTTATACTAATTATGGTAAGCGGCTGAGTTTTATAATTGCCCCAGATTGAAATGCATATAATGAGATTATAATTTGGCTATTGAAATTTCAAAGGAAAGCTTTATTCTTAGTAATGTGATAATAGTTTATGTAGTATATTATCTGTTTAATATAATTGCTCTATAATAGGACCATTTAACAAAAAGTCTAACAAAGGATATGTGTGTTTTTCTTAGGAACACGAATTTTACGATGTTTCTTACCTGTGAGTAATAATAATAATAATATTTATTGAAACTAAAGGTAATGAACTTATGAAGTATTACTCTTTTGTTTTCTAATACATTTCCTATTTTAAAAATAAATTATATACAAATAAAGTAAATAAAATTTAATAGAAATAACCCAGCAATTAATATAACTTGATTTGTTATTTATACATTCACTTGATTATTTTTAAATATAAAAGAAGAGCTTTAGTTTTAAAAGTCACTTGATCTCAAGCTGTAAAACAGATATTTTAATTCAAACTGGGTTCAAATCACAATATTAAAGGTTTCCTTCCGATATTAAATAATCTTAGATCTACTTGATTTGCATAATTGCGAAGCGTTTTACAATTGTATACCCCAATAAATTATTTACCTGTAACAGCCGACGCCAACCGAACGCGTACCTATGCAAATGGTGAGTAGTTTTGATAGTCACTACGCTGTAGACCAGGGGTCGCCAAACTACGGCCCGCGGGCCAAATCCGAACCCGCGGCGTATTTCAATCCGGCCCGCGCAAGTTGTAAGTACCAAGCGGTTAATTCAGCTATTGCCGATAGTTTTCTCACCCACAATAAGGGTTTACGAAAATTATTGTATCGAGAGGTATCTACATCTACTATTCACCGACTGATAGTCAACTGATGTCGCGGTAAATAAGTCCGGTTAATTCATTTACTATGCACACTTTCGGCGTACTTCGCAATAATATTTCTAACCTTATTTAGAATTAAATTTGATATATTCATGAGTAGATTTGCGATAAAGCTGAAGAAGTGTGCCCAAAGAAGAGGGTTTGTTTTTCTGTTGACCTCTCAGCTCAAGCGACTGTCAGATAAATTGAGAATATCACAATACACTTCTTAATGAAGAAGACAAAAAATGTCTAGTGGTTTTTGTTAGTTCTTGATGAGTCAACAGTTATTGTTGATACTGTCCAAGAATTTTTGTTTGGTGCAAAGCTTTGAATAAGTCATTGCATAATTCATCAAACACCTCTATCTCTTTTGCATTACTGAACCAGTTGTGGAAGTGGTTAACTTTATTGGCTCTCGGCGAGTTAACTATCGCCAGTTCGATGGTGCAATAGTGGAAAAGTTTTATTGAGATTTTTGGAACTCTAGAGAAATTATTAATATTTTTTTAAATGAGAAAGAATTTCTACAATCGTTCCGTCCATTAATAGTAATTATTGCTTTTGTTTCTTATGCCCTCTCAACTGAACTTTCGTCCCTTCAAATTATCAAATCAACATTCGTTGAAGTATTACAAAAAAAATATGTCGCAATTCATTTCTTGTGATCTATATTGGATTAGAATTCCTAAAAATGGATCCCATTTTACTTCAAAATTTTCTGGTCAGATGTTTTCAAGGTGCCCAAATCTTCAGAAGTAGCAGGTATTGAACTACTGAGACGTGTTTCCAAATCCCCTTAAATTGTGGAATCTTATTTTTCTTGGCTTTCTTCATAACACTACTATAGGTTTGTCTTTTTTGTCTTTTTTATTAAAAAATATTTGGTTTATTGCGTAGTACTTGATCGTTTTATCAATCGTTTATTCCAGCATCTTGTTTTCCTGTTTCTTCCAATGTTACTCTTAAATATTTAAATTTCTCATTTGCTCTATTTTAGTATCATTTATTTCAATTTTAGTTTCAACATTCTGGTTTCCGAGGATTTTAGCTTTGTTTTTTCTATGTTTCTTGTCATGCACTCTTCTTCCATGTTTCCTTTCCATATGTTTAAATTTTCTTTGTTTTCACTATCTGTTATTATTACCACATCGTCTGCAAAGATTCCATTATGTAGCTATTTCAATCCTCTGTAAATTCTTATATTACACAAACACTTTATTAACTTTTTGTTCGCATTTTGCCTCATTTTGTAAAATGCGAACCAGATGAAGATAAACTTTTAATATTTAATATTTACTGTTTGGTTTATATATTGCGTACTTTTCTGGGTACTAACATAAAGAAAACGATGATTATAATATTTACTAGCAATAATAATTTATTGTAATGTTATTTATAATCCACCAGGTAAAAATTATTTGACCATTGAAGAAAAATAAGTTTTGTAACTTTAAGATTCTTTGACAAGTCAGTAATTTTTAAACACCCTGTATGATACGACGGAAACTTTTTGGTACATTGTTTAGGTTCAATAAAACACAGAGGAAGACTTAATAAAAAATATGCACGTTAGAGTTTACAACCTGGCCCGCTGAACTTAATTTTCGTTACGATTTGGCCCTGTCCTAAAAAAGTTTGCCGATCTCTGCTGTAGACGACGACATTAAATAAGTCGGCTAGTGTACGCATGTATTTCCGTATTATTTTCGACAAAACTGTATACCCCTACCCATTTCTACGCTGTATGCGTAATATTTACAATTCGTTTTTAAAGCGAATTCAAGGGTACCTAATACAACCGAGGTATCTACGCATATTTCCAACATATTAGGCAACATAATACTAATAATAGTTAATAATTCGTTACACTGGCTTACGTGATTCTCATACTCATACTAACTATACGGTATCGGTCCATAGACCATGGGCAGATTCGCTATGGTATGCCTGTACTGTTGTTGCACTTCCCGTTTCCTAGCGAAGTCCGGCGATTTCCTACGCAGATTTACTGCCATGCTGCTTGCGACGATCAAAATTAGCACTTTCAAATCGATGTTTTTGACGTCTAAATACAACACAGTCGCGACTGTTCGAACGACTCGACGCGAAAATTTATTTTTACTGCGAAATCATTAACGACGCTTTAAAAATCAGGTGTGTGGAAATTAATTGTTCTACGGTCGCGCTTCGACTGTTTTTTTTGCTCTCTATTCGGGTATCGTCGACGATCTTGCACTACGTAACTAGAAGGCTAGCCGCGCGTAATACACCTGCCCGTTTCATTATCTATACCTAACAACTACGTCGCTCCTATCTATCGATTATCTAATAATATTGTACGGCAGAGGCGCGCACTGAACCGCTCATGATCGACCTGGCGTGTTTTTCTTTTTAATGCTGATAAAACACGCACGGCCGCCTCCGACTGTGATCGAGATCTAAGGCGATTACGTGCGGCTCAGATAGGCGCTCAACGGAAGTCCGGAATATACGCGAATCTCTCGAACGATGACTTCTCATGCGTTAACTATAGCTCCGCATCCTGAACGGAGGTGTAAGCCGGATCTTTTGTTTTAACAGGCCGAAATCGGCGATACGACGCAGCAGGATGGGGAGCGATTATACCGTTAGCGGCGTGGGAAATTTCGATTAGCCGGTTGTCGAACCAAAAAAGAAAATGCGTTACCTGCGTATGGAGAGTCCACGCATCGTTCAGTGACGTTTTAAAATAACCGTCGAGAAATAAACGATAAGGGACCTAGAACACACCATTAGCGGACTCCAAATACAACATAATTAATACTAGTAAAAACACATTTGAAATCTGAATGCTTTAAATTATCATAGTAGTAAGAAATAAAGGGGCCCACGATGTACCCTAGCAGTACTCAATTCAAAAATATATAGATGGATTAATTGCCATGAAAATTAGAAGAGAAAACAGTACTGGATCTACAGCACGCCCCAAGATAATCAATTAAATTCAACTTAACCATAGCAACGGTAAGGGACATAGAGGCACCTTAGGGTACTTCGATTAGATTAAACATAATTAAAACTAATAAAAACACATTTAAATCCAAAGTTGAATGCCTTAAATTATCGTTGTAATAAGAAATAAATGATCCAGAATGTATCTTAGTAGTACTCAATTTAAAACTAGGTGTTTGTATTATTAATGTAATGTAATAATTGTCATGAAAATTAGCAAAAAAAGAAATAAATGAGTCACATGTGCAGTAAATTTATCAAAAAATACATTCAGTTACATTTTAAAATTCTAAACTTAATTTAACCATCGAGAATAAACGAAAAGGGAACTAAAACACACTCTTAGAGGACTCCAAATAAACACCAGTAAAAGCACATTCAAATTCAAAGTTGAATGCTTTAAATTATCATAGCAGTAAGAAATAAAGGAGTCACAATGTACCCTAGCAGTGCTCAGTTCAAAGACCCATAGATGAAGATTAATTAAGTGTCATGTTTTCATGATGAATTAGAAGAGAAAACAGTGCTAGACCTAGCATCCCTAGGCTATTCCAATTAAATTCAACTTAAATTAAACGTAACAGCGATAAGGGACATAGAGCACACCCTAGGGAACTCTAGGATTGAACATAATTAAGAAAATAATAGGAACATATTTAAATGCAAAGTTGAATACGTTAAATTGTCATTGTAACAAGAAAGGATCCACAATGTATCCCAGAAGTACTCAATTTAAAACTAGATGATTGTATTAATTGTTATGAAAATTAGCAAAAAAAAAAACAGAGGAGAAAAGAAATAAAGGAGCCACGGTGTGCAGTAAATTTATCAAAAAAATCATTTAGTGACATTTTGAAATTCTGAAACCGTCGAAGAATAAACGAAAAGGGACCTAGAACACACCCTGAGGGGACTCCAAGTACAGCATATTTAACACCAGTAAAACACATTCAAATCCAAAGTTAAATGCTTTAAATTATCATAGTAGTAAGAAAGGAAGGAGCCCAATGTACCCTGGTAGTACTCAATTCAAAAGGACATGAGTGCAGATTAGTTACTTGCCATGAAAATGAGAAAACAATGCTGGACCTAAAACACTCCCAGGCTATTCCAATTAAATTCAACTGAAATTAGACGTAGCAAAGATAAGGGACATAGAGCATACCTAAGGGGACTCCAAGATGAAACATAATTAATAAAAAATAAGAGCATATTTAAATCCAAAGTTGGAGACGTTAAATTATCATTGTAATAAGAAATAAAGATCTGCAATGTACCATAGAAGTACTTAAACTCAATTTAAAACTAGTTCATGGTATTAATTGTAATTGATGGAAATTAACAAAAAAAAACGATGCTTGAGTTATAGCACGCCCTAGCTAATTCAATTAAGTTTAACTTAAACGAGAAAGGACCTAGAGCATGTCCTAGAGGAATCTAATTAGATTAAACGTAGGACTAAAAACACATATAATCTTCCAATAAATGCTTATCTTTATTCATATTCTTTCCTCTCCAAGTTAAATAAATTATTATGAAAACAGAAAAAGAAACATGATAAAGCGACCTGAAGTACTCTAAATAAGGTACTTCAATTAAAGTCTTTTTCACTTGAATTAGTGAGTATACTTGAAAACAAGACTGAAGTGCTCTAAATTATCATAATAGCTGGGAATAAAAGAAATTATAGCCAGGACTTAACATTAAACAATTCTAGCAATATTTCATGAATATTAAATGTCATAAAATTCAGTAAAAAGAAAGACCTAAAAATAAAGAAATAAGCAGGGAACCGGGTTTAGGGTTTTTAGTTTTGAAGCTCTAAATAGCCATTACAGTTTGAAATATGCGGTAGGGGACGTTCAATACGTCTTAGGAGTATTCCGATTTAAGATAAACACCTAAAAAGTAATATTCGTGAACAAAATGGTAAATTGAGCATTTAAAAGATTTTAAAACAGTGAAATACAAACAATAAGGGAATTAATGTAGAGTATGTGGTACTCTTATCGCAACAGGGGCCTGGAATATAATTTAAAAACCATGTAAATACATTTTGCTATTATGCACGATAAAGGACTGAAAACACAACCTAGCAGTACTCTAAATACATACGAATTTTGAATTCAATATATCGCTAATATAAAATGCCTTGACGATTCTAAGCACGGAGAAATATGAAGTTTTTTAAAAAAAAAGCTAAGAAAAGTTGATTAGCTCATTCAGATCGTCCCATTGCAATTTTTCCGGCGGATGTCGACACATCGTCGACCAAAATTATATATAAAATCCTTTGCAGCCAAGAGAAATGGGTGTGGTTGATCCGTGTTCGTGGTGAACCGTTTAAACGCTGCTTAAAATTGGATTAGAAAGCCAATAATACTATTAAAGCAAGCAGGTATTAATATTTTACTGTGATAATAAAGTAAAAAGCTCTTTTTAAGCTGTTAATTTTTAAAATTTTAATTTATGCATTATATTTTTTCCCTTTCAATAAAATAATGTTAATTATCTCATATTTCCTTACCTAATGTTTGCTCATCTTTAGTTTAATACACATTTCCAAGCTGCGTAAGCCCAAGTTATTGATTATTTTTGATTTTGATCAGAAGCCAACTGTGATATTACGTAATTTTTTGCGAATTTCACATAGAAACATGTACTTTAGCATGCCATTCAAATGCAAAATAATAAATGAATGAACATTCTCAATATCATTTTTTCAAGATTTAATCTTGTAACTCTGTTTACCTGGTTCTGACGCTCTTCTGGATAGGCCCTTTGGTGGTGGTGTTGGTGCGTCTGGTTCTACGTATAATAACAAGGCACATTACGATGGAACGAACGAAAATAAAAAAAAAGTGGAGAAGAATTCGAAAAATACAACTAACAGGTAGACAGTGAAAATAAAAAAATCTGGTGCACGATGACAAAGAAAAAAGATGGTTGCAAAATAAATGTATACATGCACTAATGATAAATACCCGTAAGAACTATTCTTAAACTTTGTTGGGTGTGATTCGATTGATTGCACATTATTTTGATATACAGGGTGAATTTTAAATGAAGAAAAATATCTTGAGGGATGAAAGATCGTGAGGAGAGAAACATTATTTCTTAATACCATTTTCATCGTGGAAGCTTAGTTTTTCTAATATGCGATATTATGTTATGACATTTGACAGATGACGGTGAATTTTACCGAAAACTGTAAAATTAATTTTACATCTCTTTCATCCTTCAAAATGTGGAAATTTATATTTTCCCCACTGGGTAGTGATCGTGAACAGCGTGAATCTCGTGATAATTTAATTATTTTGCGAACTGTGCCATCCAAGTGTGTACATCAGCAGCGGTATTGAATACGACACCTTTGAACGTGACCGAGGGGCCCCACCAGGATCTGTACCTTGCTGGTTCTTGCGTTCTAGGCACTGGAGGTTGGTAACGGCTGACTGGACGATGTGCCGACGCATTGAACTCTTGTTTGCGTCCGTCGACCGCCTTGGGAGATTCCGGTTTCAAAATCGACGAGAGTTTCGCTTTACCTCTTGGGGTGACGCCGATTTTGGCCTACAAACGACAGATGGCGCTGAAGTCGGAGGTGGAACAGGAGGGGTTAAGGGTCTTTCGTTATCTTCCCGCTTAGGAAAACGATGCGCCGTCCAGGAGGCTGTCAGGTAGGGCGCTATGTCTCTGAGCTCGTGCAAGTTTGGTGAGGACGTGAACATATGCCCCAATAAGGAGACATCACCACGATCTGGGGAATCGAATTTTGCGCGTAATTTCTTTACCTCCCCAACGGTAATACCTAGTATCTCAGCTAAATCTTCTATACTCCTGTCCTGCCTATCTTCTCTGACCGACTTCCTGGGGTACAGACTTGCGATTTTGCTAATTATATTGATGTGTGGCATAAAACGATCCTCCGCCTTCAAATAAATCGGAGAAACGACACCACCCCTCCTAATCCTACTCCTACCACGCCCCGAAAGAGCTGGATACTCATATCGCCGGCGCAGATGATCAACTTCCCCTAGCATTTGTCCTGGAATGCTTATCTGGGACTTCTTATCAATCTGCGAGTCACTATTCCACTTTCTCTCAAACTTATTTTTCAATTTACTAACATCCCCACCTTTTGTCAAGGCGAAATAATAAAGATCTGGATGCGGTGACAAGCTTCTGCTTCTATAAACGCTTTCTGTGCTTCTGGTTAACGGAGTCTTCACAGAAGCACCACTCGATGGGATCGTGGAAATAGTAGGTGACGCTACCTTCGCCATTTCTGTTTCTCCAAACAATTCCTTCAAATCCTGCTGGGAACGCGAAAGTGGTGAGTGTTTTCTTAGAGGTGGAGTAATAGTTTTTGGTAGTGTTACCTCATCAATTTCTTCAGGACTACCGCTGGTAGAATCGGCCGCTTTGTAAATGGTGGGGGTGTAGTCTTGTGTCTCGCGCACTTTCTCGAAGTATTCCACTTTTTTCTTGACGTCTTCTTTTTTATCGGCGCAAATTACTGTCTTAGTCGACCCGTCAGTGCTACCACTCTCCGATGAGGTCGTCTTCGGGGGGATATTCACTGCATCAGTGCTGATCAAGGCTTTCTTGGGCTGTGCCCATTCCGTCAAAGTCTCTTTGATATTGGCTTTATTTTAGTGTCGCTTTTCGCAAGCACCAATAGGAAATCACCATCGCTCGTTTTTTTGGGATCTTTTTCCCCATCTTCGGACATCTCCAACGAATAACAAGTCCTAGGGGAGGGTGGTTCAGTTTGTTTAACCTTAGCGTCGGCTGCGGCTACTGCTCCTCGCGTTTCTTTACCTAACACTAAAGAAACTGAAGTTTTGTACCGTTGCCTCTGCCTTTCTAGGATCTCTTTGCTTAAACTTTGGGAGATACGTCTCTTATCCGTTTCAGACATGGATTTCGACGAATCTGAATTGCGTCTGACTGTTAGGACTGAGTGGGAATCTTTGTGAGTATCGCTAGGCACTTCGATTACGTATTCTTTTGGTTGTTGAGTTCCTTTTTTACTGCCATTTTGATAGATTTCCGCGAGTTGATTCTTCAATACATTGACTTGCTCCATTGATAAGCTGCTCCAGATCCTGCTGCCGATTCCACGGGTTAAAAAACGTTCCGAATCAATTCTCCTCTGTCTGGATGGAATGCTGCGCCCTTCGACTGCGAGCGCCTCTCAGTCATAGTTTGAGCCAAATTAGCCACTGAATTACCACGCCACAAAGGCTTGTACGTGTCCCTTCTATAATCAAAATCTCTGAGGTTATTATTGCGATCTTCAAATAGTTTCAAGCGTTCGAATTCCTCACGAATATCCTCAACGGATTTCTCTTTGATTCTCAATCCCCTGTCGAAGTCTTTCTTCCACCTGTAAGTTTCAACTTGCTTGGGCGCGAACAAAAAATCTTTTTCCTTTTGTGTAACTTTCAATTCCTTGTATATCTCACCTAATTCTTTCTCGGCCTTTTCCCGCTGTCTGACCTCCTTCCATCGGTCGTAATCTATGATTTCTTCTTCACCCTTCCTCCTAGGCCGCAAATCAGCAGAGGAAGTCGTTCTCTCTAATTCACCCAAACGTTCGATGGTGGAATAGAATTTATTCAAGTCTTTGAATCTATCAGATTTCTTCGTAGAGTGTATCACTTCTTTAACATACGTCTGGTACTCCTTTAGGGAATCTATTGAGCTGGTGCTTTGAGTTAGACTGGGCGGGTCGAAGTCACTTCCTTTGTAATGATTCTCATCTACATCTCCAGCGCTTCTAGAGCGAGGTGTTTTACGTCTAATATACTCTAGGCTATCTCCATGTAAAGAGCGAATTTTTCTGTAGCTTGGAGAACGTATGACCCGCGTCTGGAGATGCTTCTATCACTGGAGATATAGGTCGGCTTGTCTGGCTGAAATATAGAGTTTCTGGTGGAGTTGGTTTTTGAGCTGTGACACCTTTGGGAGATGCTGACCTACTTCTGATCTCCGGGGAGATTGGTCGAACAGTTTCAGTGAAAATTATTCTCTCTGGCTGTTGTTTCTTCTTTTCGACTCGCTTTAAAGTAGATTTCCTCTTCAATACAGGTGATATAGGCCTCCTAGTTTCGGTAAAAATCATTTTCTGCGGACTGGTCGGTCTTATAATGGTAGTCCTAGTAGAATCAGTATCCAACCTTCTCCTCTGGATTATCGGAGAGATTGGGCGTGAGGTTTCTGTAAATACCAATTTCGGAGGAAGACTTGAGCTTCTTTCATACCCCAATGACTTTCTGGGGTATTCCCTTCTGGTCTCGTCTTCCCAACGGACGTTTTTGGGACTGACAGACCTGGATCTGATCAATTGAGCGTCCATAGTTTTAAATTTCGAGTCTGTTACCGGTTTGGTGTGATTCAGATAGATTTTTAAAGCACCTATGCTGGGTTCAGAGATAGAAACGCTCCTCCTTTGTAATGCCAAAGTTTTCTCGGCGATCCACGAGTTTGCGCTGCAAGTTATTGAACTGGATGTGGGGATTATCGCGGAGGAATAGATTCTGGAAGAAGCTGCTGGTATCCACATTTTGCTTTTGCCTTTTTATATCTTCCAGAGTTATGGGATTCTTATGTATTTTCGAGTCGAAATTTCTGTGCGCAATTTCGTTCCCCACAACCTTTCCGACCGCTTTAGCCGATCTCTAATCTTGGTCTTGCCATTCTTCTTCTCCTTTTTAACTATTTCATCATTCAACTGATCTTTCTTAGCTTTCTTGGATACGCACAGATTTTCTTTCGATGACGTCGACTTTAAAGATCTAACGGACGGTGCTTTTTTCAGTGTAGCCTTCTCTCTCTTCGTTTTGGAAGATTTTATAGACTCTAAGGACGTCGAAGATCTGGACAACTTTGATTTATCCGAACTCAAAGATGGGGATGGCGATACAGAATCAGTTCTGCTGCGTAAACTTTTGCTTTTGCCCTGGAGCAGTCTCTACCCTTCTCTGATATCGAAACCTTGATTGGAACATCGTGCAGTTTGGTCTGGACCTTCGGAATGGCTTTGGTGGGTTTCGATTTCAATGGATTTAGCGTAATGAGCGATGCCTTTTTCACTTCAGTCGGGCTGAGGAGATCAGGAGATTTGACCAAACGCTTTTCGGAAGCTGATTTCGACAGGACTAAATCCACCTTTTTCTTTTCACTCCCAAAAGTCCTGTCCAAGGACGTGGTTCTTGATTTTTCCAACTTTGGGTTTGATTTTCTACCTTGCGTAGCAGAACAACTGCGGCATGCCTTTCTGACAGAATTAGTGCTGCTAGATCTGCTTAAACAGCTCCTCTCCGCACTGTCGTCTCTGGAAATATTAGTTTTGCTATAGATTCTACTCCCAGACGTTTTGGGATCCTTCACAGCCGCTAAAGTCGTAGTTACCTTCGATTTTAATTCGGGATTGGCTGTTAAAGTCTTGGTCACGCGCAATTTCGCCTCCCCTCTCCTTTTAGGTACCGAAGAGAGCTTGCACGTAATTTTATCTCGCAAGAACTTCACGTTAGACTTGTTGACATCCGCGGTGGAGGTGAAACATGTTTGGTGTCGTTTGGCAGGCTTCTCAGACGATACTCGCATGGTGGAAATCAATCTTAGGGTCGAATTATTCCTGGATGATTTGCGTTTGGGAGGGGAAGGGGGTATCGGAGGGAATGATTTAGACATACTGAGAGAAGATGGCGCTGTACGCTTGTAGTTAGCGAAGATGTGCTCCGTCTCGACCGGGTACACCAGGAAGTCGTTCAGTCGATCTCCGATCGGACTTTTATGCACCCTGATCTTGGTTAGGTTAGGCGAGATGGGTATGTATTCGATATTTAAATCGTCTGTGAAAATTAAAACAGTTTTTCCTTTTACTTACGTAAGGAGTTAATGTAGAGACGTGCCCGTGGATAGAGAACTAGTACGTAACATAACGTGATTTTCTAGGTGATGCTGCTTTTACAAAGTGTCTTTGAATTAAATTTAAATGAGAATATCTCGGTAACGGAGGGAGATAGCGAAAAATGTTATAGGGGCAAAGGTAATTGTTTTCCCTTGCAGATGGCGCTAGCGAGAGATTTACTTTTAATTCCGAGACACCCTGTATATGAAAATTTTGGAAATTTTTATGAATGGTGTATGTGCGATTAAGAATAACGATGAAATAAGTATAAGAATAGTTCATGTAGTGAGTAAAGCGTACCACAAACCTTGCTTACGTAATATTAATGCGGTGGAATTTAGCAAAATAAATTTTGGATTTGATTTTAAGCTTCACGCACTGATTTGCTAAATTCCAACGCGACGAAATCTGTATTATTCGCTTGGAAACTCCTCTTCCTTAAATATTAAAAAGGATATTAAAAAAAATAGCTTTTCATGCTCCCTGTATATATAAAGAAATCCACAAAAATAGAGCATTAAAAAAAGACCCTTCACCTTTTCATCTTTCAGCTTTGTTATCGAAGCAATTTCTACATCTTTGAGAAGTCAACTTACCTTTAGGACGTTCTGGCGCTGGTTTTCTCAAACCGTGCAGAGGGACGTCTCCACCCCTTTGGATTGTCTTATACGCCTCACGTTGTTCCGACGGACTGAGTTGATTTATATTCTCATCTCGTCTCCTGAAGACCAACGTTGAGTCACTCTCGTAGCCTGATTCCTTCAAAGCCCTGCGCAAATGTTGGTGTTGAGAAGATTTTCAATTCGTACCTTTAAAATTTGACTTACTGGCTCATGTATCCTTTGTGTGGGGTGTGCTTCTGCTGTTCAAGATGCTACAAGAGAAAAGAATTGGTGATTTCGTAGGAGTAGGTGGCAGATTATGAAGCAAATATCGCATACTTTGTGTGTGTCTTGTTGTTTTTCGAGTAGATTTGAACTCAACTGCGCATGCCCTCGCATTTTACTTTATACATTTGTTCTTGTAAGTATAATGTGAGTGGGATTGTGGAGAAAAATATTAGTGGTGGTGATAGTAAGAAGTATGTGCTGGTTCAGTTAATATCGTACCATCCAAAATAGTCATTCGCAGATTATTGAAGCTTATTACTGTTTCGTGATTTGTGGTGAAATTCTATGCATATCTGTAGCGTCTATAACATTTATCTGTATGGATGCTTATAGACTTACAGATTACCCTAAGGGCGCTACAGCTATGCACAGAATCTCACCATTACTTTCTGAGTAATGACGATTTTGGGTGGACGAGTTAGTAATGGAAAAGAAAAAAATAAATCATACAGTGTTAAATTGCTCGCAAAAGATCAGTCATCGTCAACATGCATCTTACGTTATTTCTAGTGACGCTTGCTCTATTGAGCATGTAGTTGCAACTTGGTAGTGCCGAATGATCTGCCAGCCACTTGTGTTCCACACCGGATAAACCATAGTTTTTGTTAGTCACACCACGCACACCGAATTTTCGAATTTGAGGAAAATCCCCAAGAAACCAACCAATTTTTCACGAGGATTCCATGGGGCACCTCTTATTTTTTGAGTACTTTGATTACGTAGGTGAAGGGGAAATTTGGTCAGTTCCTTGCGAATTTTCACATGTAAAGATGATATTTCACATATGATGTGTAATTTGGGATGTATTTATTGCAAAAATAAAAAAAAACTACCCTAAAAATTCATGGGTATCCATCCTATTTAGTTTAGAGGTAAAAAGTGGGAATAGCGTTATTATAAAATCTGTTAAGTCTATATATTGGTATTGAGAAAAATGGATTCAAAATTACATAAAACGAAAATTAAGAATAAGGGATTTTATGCAATGTTCAAAAGAGTATTTGTTAACCTAATATCTAGGAAGAATTAATTAAAATTAGGTGCATACAGTTATGACATGAATTCTTAATCTTGAAAATTGATAATTAAATTAGTGTTAAATTATATCTGTATAAAACATAATATCTGTGAGAGATTTCATGGTATAAATGTGTATAAACCAGAGTTGGGCAAAATATTATTTAGATAAATGAACGAATAAAGATAATTTAACTGTTATTTTTATCCGTGGGCCATACATCCAAATATCTATCATCTTTATCTGTAGACGATAGATAAAAGTACCTATCTTTATTCGTGGACGATAAATAAAATCATCTTTTTCCTGTTCCCAAGAAACAATTTTCTTGGAAAAAATTACTCTTAATTGTTACAGTTAAATAGCAGAAATACATTAATTTGATATTTTCTCACTGTAAAAAGTTGTAAACTTTATAATAGACCTTGTTTTTCTGAATTCGGGCATACTTATTTTAAAACTTCTTTATCTGTAAATAATGGAAAGAGAATTAGTTCGTTCGAAAAAAATCAGTGGGGATGATACAATAAGTCCATAAATGTCAGTCACAACCCGAAGCTTTGCCCAGCAACAAACAAACAAACGGTATTATCATCTAGTAGGTAATTGTTGACAAATAGTCAAGTTTATTTAATTCGCGTCTATCGAATTACTAATTGTACGGATGAAAATGGTGCATTTAAATGAAAGAGAGCGTATTGAAATCTTAATGATGGTCGGGTTTGGCGATCGTGTTAGAACTCATGAAGAAGTATGTCACCTTTTTAATGATTTGCATCCCGAAAGAATTCCTAGAACACGTTCAGCTGTCACTGAAACACTAAAACGTTTTAGTATCGACTGGAACGGTAAAAATTCGGACCACAGACCTGCAAAATATTTGAAGAGAAGAATGTCCATTCGTATAAAATACAGTTACTTGAATAACTGTCAGATGATGATTTTGACCGACACCTGGAGTTTTATGAAAGAATGATGGAAATTTGTAATGCAGACGAACATTTTGCAACTAATATGGTATTTTCTGACGAAGCAACTTTCTGTTTTAATCGAACAGTCAATCGTCATAATTCCAGGTATTGGTCCAATGAGAATCCTCACTGGATCCATGAAGCCCATACTCAACATCCTCAAAAGTTGAATGTCTGGATGGGAATTGTTGAAAACAGGTTTATAGGCCCAATTTTTATAGAAGGAAACTTAAGTGGGGAAAAGTATTTGGATCTACTGAGAAACCACAATATTCCTGCACTTCAACACAATGGAGAGTTGCCTCAAAGTTTTTGGTTTCAACAGTGTGGAGCGTCTTTCCACTATGATAGGCGAGTTAGGAACATTTTGGGTGCTACTTTCCCAAATCGATGGATTGGACGTAAAGGATTCATAGAGTGCCCTGCACGTTCTCCAGACCTTACCCCATTAGATTTTTATCTTTGGGGTTTTCCCGAATCTCATGTTTACGTTAGGCGACCAATTACTTTGCAGGAGTTGAGGCAAAGAATAGTCGAGGAATGTGATTTAATCCCTAGAGAAGTTTTGGAATAGATAACTCAGGAATTTCGTAGAAGACTTGCACATTGTCAGGAAGCGAGCATTTTAACATTTTAAATGAGTTCGTTTATAAGATGACTACCATTTTATTAATAATTTACGATAAATAAAATTAATTGTTCAGTAAATGTGAAGTGTTCTATCTCTTCATTATTTGTAGGTAATGGTGCTAAAACCAGTATGGTCGAATTCGCAAAAATAAGTCATATAATACTGGCAAAAATATACAGGGTGTTCCATTTAATTAAAAAAATAAAGGGAACTTCCGGTTGAACTGGAAGTACAGTCACAACAACAAAATCGAAATTAGATGTATTATATGTCGTTACACCTATTTGCAAAGTTGTATCAACACCATCCTCTCCGTTTTAAAGTTATTTGCTTGGTTCCATTCTTTATCCCAAGCCTGTATAAATAATTCTGCAAAAAATTATCAAAACTTTTTTCAATCAATGAGAGACACCTGTATATCAATCTAATGAGATTTTTTTTATAATAATAATTTGGTATTATGATAAAAATAGACCACAGTAATAAACAAAATAAAGATATTGGAGCTAAAATTATCTGAAGATGGGTTAATTTTTGATCAGTATGAAACATCCGGAGATTTTGGGGATTGTATTAATGTGACGTCCACTGAAATAAGGTAAATATTAGGTGATTTAAGACAGGCATCTAATACCTGAAAGTGTGATAATAACATGCAATAGATCAATATAACAAATTCTTTAATGCTATAAGGCGTACAGAATCGATTAAAAGTCCAAAATTACAAAATGGTTTTTATTTTTATTTATTGAAGCTCTTCTCACACCCACATACACAACGTACCTTATTTTGGCGAACGTCTCATATTTGAATTTATTGTAATAATCCATCTTTCTCTTTGCACTATTTTAGATACATTTTTTTTTTCTCGATCTAACACATCTAGATAGGTACAACTATCGCTCTATTGGGAATTTACAAACTGTTTATATAAAATTCTAATTTCCACAATACCTCCTGGCACTCCTACATGATAGATCAATTGCGTGGACATGAAACAACACAATTAAACATTATATAAACAAATAATATTACGGAAGCACGCATTAGTAGAGATGTTGTCGTTACAATGTATCTAGGTATATATTGTGAATAAACATCGATTTTCATGTGTTTGTGAGTAAATAGGTGGGTTAAGGCTGAGAGAAACTACGTGAAACGAAATAAATTACTAAATTGAACCTATCCCTGTTATTATTTTAATCGTCATTAATTGTTGATTAATAAGATTAATTGTGTAGGTGAATGTAACGATTAATTATTGAACACATATAGGTGAAACATCCAATTAAAATAATCAAATTGAGGTTTAAAATTCTTCATTTATATCAGAGTTCATGGCATGAGAATTCATGCTAATAATTCTGTTATAAATATCCCAGTGTATAAAATTTAAATTTCCCGCAATTATTATTTAGTAACTTCAACTTATAAAGGTATTCAAATAACTATTAATGTAATACCAAATCGTATGTAACTTCATGCTGTAATGTTGAAGTTACATACGTTAAAAAATAATTGCGGGAAATTTGAATTTTATTTACTGGCATAGAGATTTTTCAATCTATATTGTGATATAATAATTTTAAATTTATTTTAAATATAAATAATAATAATAAAATAGAAAAATTATATATCGTACCCCATCGAATATGTCCATGACTTCATCCCACCACTAAAAGAGAAAACGAACAAACACTATATATTAAAAGGTAACATATACTAACGAAAAAAAAGCAGAAATGAATTAGTATATTACACAACCAGTACGGGATGTGATGTATGACCGGGAGGTTTTGCAGAAACCTCACGAGTGCGTTAGACACATTCCGACGAGTTATGTAGGTTATTTTTCCCATGACCATACATAATTTTAACAATTTTTCATTAAATTATTGTTTACTATACAGAATATTTATTTTCAGTGTTTGACAGTTATTAAAAATGACAGCCGCTGGTGATATTTGATATATGAAAAGATTTTAATTTCCATCATAACAAACACGGGTGTACAATATTTTGTCGACCTTCAAAGCTGTTTGGCTGTGCGCGAACTGTCACTTTTGTGTGTATTGTCGTGGGAAAAAAAATTAACGTGCTTAGATATGGAATGAAGATAATTTTTGCTGTTATCTGTCAAATTGTGTACTTTCAAAGTTTATATTTCTTAAACTATAAGGAATCAAAAGGAATTTTATGAAGAAAATCTGTTTCAAATAAGCTTAAGAATGCCCTATTAAAATTTCGTATAATTATAACTAACAGAACTGAAAACTGAACTGGTTCAGTTATCCTGAAGAAGCTGTCAGTATGAACAGCGAAACGTCGAGCGAAAGTTTTGACACACGGCGAAACCCGCAAGAAGCTGTTAGTTATAGTTACACCGGCCGTGAAAGCCTACGCAGTGTTATTTCGTATAATTATTAGGAAATATATTATTAGGTATGTATCAGGACTGGCTACTTTTTGCAATAATAAATAGGGAAGATCGTATTACTATTTCGAAAAATATAAGAGATACAGAGCCGATTAAATGAGGAAAAGTTGCATATTTTAAAAGTGAAAGTAACTTTTGTCTTTATTCGTGGATGTATAAATTTATTTATATCGAAATATAAAAGTCATGTCTCTCTAAAATTTCTTCGTTAGCCAATAATTCATTTAATTTAAATATAAACATATTTGAGACAGCACTCTACGAAAACTTGAGCGCTTAATGAAACAAGGGCTACATTTTAAGCAAACATTATGTTCATAAAATAGAAAGAAATGATATTTTTGGGAGACATGAATTTTGAATTGACTCTATATCTGGAATAAAATTATGAGTACTTAGTTGAAATTATTTATAGGTATGTTACCTATAGATAGAAGTTGTAAGAAGAGATAGGAATAGAAGACGTTCTTCTATTTCTATTTATAATTAAAATCATCTTGGTTAAAATTGTCTATAAATGATTTCTTCAATATTTATCTGTAAATAAGTTTTTCTTTGAATAAATTATATAGATATTACCGTTATTTAAATGATCAATCTTGAACAATTTTATTCGAATAATGCTCAAGAAATCGAATTTAAAAATATGAAAATAATGCAGGGCTGGATTAAACAAATATTTCCAAATTATCCGGAAAATTTTCTGTATTTTGTAATTTTTATTATTTTTTTCAATTATTTATGTTATATTAAAATAATCCAAAGGACTACGAAGATATACGAAAAATCGATTGCTTTTCTTTTTGATACAATGGCTTGAGTTTTAAAGATAAAAAGTATTTTTTTGATATAAACCAATTTAAATATGAGTTACTGTAATCAGATAGTATAGCATTCCGGTTCCAAAGAATATCAATTTTATTTTTATTTTAAATACGGCCTTATATTTTTTCCTTACGTGTTTGCTATATTTTTTTATAGTGAACATCGTGGCATTTTTTTTTTTAAATTTATTTTAAGGGTTTTTCTCGCAATAATTGCTGATACGATCCTGGATAAGAGCAATGCCACATTGTTTTTCTTAAATGTACCTTTTGTTGATGTCACAAATATCATAGTTTTTGATAAATATCTTTTTTTCTTTATCGAGTTTCAACTTCGAAATGTGAAAAAGTAAGCAGGGCCGTATTTCCTAAAATAAACTTGCTGAGAGTTCTTCAGACTCGAAACGTCGTATCGTGAGTTTGATTGCAATTTACTTTCTAAAAAAAGAAAATCAGATGTATTTTAAAACTTTTAAGTTTTTTTTTTTCATAGATATTTTGAATTTGTTTTCAGATACGCTGTATTTCTATAGCTCTTACACTTTCTGAGGTAGCAATGCTATCCCTACAAAAAAGTGGTCAACTTGTGTATAGGTATTTCTGTTGAAAAATTATCTCCATTACAACTATTGAAAAGGGTTTTAAAATGTAAGAAAAAAACTAGATGTTCGATGCATCATACAAAAAAAAATATGCTAAAAGTTAAAAAAAAGAATAAAAACCGCATACTACTAACCTTTGAGCGCTCGCGTGGGCGGCATTTACACCATCTTTTTATTTTTTTGTTCTATCTTATCTTAAAATTCCAATAGAAATAGCACAGGGCGGCATACATGCCGCCATGCGAGCGCTTACGTTATCTTAATTGGCGTGAGCGCCAGAAGGTTAAGGAAACACCAGAACCGGACTTACTTCTTTAGCTTCTTTATCGGATATCGAAGAGCGTCCAGGCACGTAATTCTCAATTCGTCCAGGTTGATTTTTATACACTTCTTTTCCATGTTTTATTATGGTACTCGTCTGCGGGATGTAACTGTCAAAAAATATAATTTTTTTTCAAGATAAAAAAATATTGATAAAATTGTATGGTTCTGACTTACCTGTTCGTCGAGCTTCTTGGCATAGTATAGCTTATCACATAATTGTCATCCCCGCTAGCACCATTAGCAGGTGCCGGCTGCGTCCTTCGTCTATCCAGTCGTCGTAACGCGATGATCGTATATGCTAGCGTCGCTGTCGTACGCCCCTGGTTCAGGTTCTGACAAATAACCGGAATTATACGGATATCGACCTGTAAAACGATGTCAAAATTAACAAATAAAATTCAGAAAAATACACGAAAAAAGACGTTAAACGTTAAAGCTAAAGAAAAACAGTTAACGCTGACGCGACACAATAGATGGCGCTGGGGGAAGTGTCACAACAGAAGCAAAGCTAATTTGTATATATGTATACAGTGCGTCGAAAAATTCTGGAAACACTCAAATAATAACGTAATTAATGTTCTTTTGAGAAAAATATCAAAGACTAATTGACATTTTTTTAGGATTTTTTCTCAAAAACAAAACGTTAATTATCTTGTTATTTGGATGTTTCAGACTTTCCGGACGCACTGTATATGTATTTTGTGTTAATTCATTGATGAGTCGTGCCTAAGCGGTGTAATAATGAGGCTCCATTGCCGTAGGTTAAAATGTTCAATGTTGACTGATGAATTATTGTACTGATAGCGATGAAAGTTAGATGAAGACCTTGATCGGGAGAATGATACGATGCATTTCGAAATGTTAATGATGGTTTAAATTGCAAACTCAAAAAACTGGCACTTAAACTCCGCAAGAAAGAGACGGACAAAATCAGTCAACCAACACCTAAGAACACATCAAACCAACTCTTTCTAACTCTAAACACATGTGTAGAAATACCTCGGCGCTGCTTGTAGCGTACGGTAACGTAATCGTCTGTAAAGATCGAATAAAGTGCCATTAAATTTCCATTAGGCATGCGGCTTATTTTGTTTTGAAGTTTTTTTTTTTAAAGTTTGTGAATTTACTTATGATAGGTAAATATTAGACTTACCGTCATATCGTGGCTTCTGTTTGTGGATTGTGTCGTACATCCTCTTGTACCATTTCGATTGATTTTGGTCTTTAACTTCCTGTAAACAAAATTGCATTTTAAGGAAGACCAGGGTTAAGTTTGACGTATGAGGCAGTAGAATTAATAACAGAATACGGTAGTTTTGAATCATATTGACATAAAATTGGGAGGGTTAATGATTCGCATTGTGAATGTGGTGGGGTAGATATAGCAGGGATTGTTTTATTTGAATATCCACTCATTGATGAGTGGCAGTTGCGTACGGAAGTTAGGCTATTAGCTAAGGAATTAAGTTGGCCGCGATGCGAAACGGATATTAGGGATAACAGGTTGGTCGAATGGTGGGTTTTTTTTAGTAATGCTTAATAAAATTAGATAGTACAGCATGATATTTGGATAGTTAATAGGGTAGGGCGTATTTATAAATGAATATTTCATACACCATTAGTGTTAAATTATAAGCATTAGCATAGTTGGGGTGAATAAATAAATATTTAAAATATAAATCTTTTTTTTTACTATGTTCGGCCAGAACAGAAAGACTTATTGTGCCCCCATGTCAATTTTAGCCCTCTCAGTCAAGTTGCACCCTATCAAAAAAGTTCGCAATCTGGCTTATGACCCTAAAGTACGTGTGGATGAGTGCGGGGGTGCGTGGGATGAGCAGGAGTTTCCTCCGCACTCCCACACTTTCCGCGCAGGGGAGTCTAGCCCTATGTGTTGTGTGTGAGTAATCTCAATCTGTCCCTGCTTACGGAGTCTTGCCTCATTCGGTTGAAGCTCTAGAGAGAAGCAGTGCCTAGCAGCAAGTTGGGATCTGACAAACGTTTTGATACTGCCATATGAGCTACAAGACGTTGGTTTGGGCCTAAATAAAAAGAAGCCCTTGCATCCACTACCATTTTGCTGTGTAAGCTCCTAGGGTTGCTTCTGACCACAATACCAACTGCAGCGGAGGAAGCTCTAGAATGGTCTCTTAACCAGCCGTCGGCGTCGAGGACATGGCTCCCGTGATACCCAAACAAGTAATCCTTTGAAGTTTTACTAAGCGTACTTATAGCATAGCCTAGATTTGCTTTATGCCACGAGATTACCGAGGCGTAAGTTATAGAATGTACTGTAACTTTCGTGTACAGCCAGTTTCCATTGCAGGCTTTAGCCTCACCTCTACAGGCCCAGAAGTTCCTTATGGCTTTAACACTGCGTAGGCTTTCACGGCCGGTGTAACTATAACTAACAGCTTCTTACGGGTTTCGCCGTGTGTCCAAAACTTTCGCTCGACGTTTCGCTGTTCATACTGACAGCTGAACTGAGTTCAGTTATCCTGAAGAAGCTGTCAGTATGAACAGCGAAACGTCGAGCGAAAGTTTTGACACACGGCGAAACCCGTAAGAAGCTGTTAGTTATCCTTATGGCTTTGTTCGTCACATGTTCTAGCTGTGATTTGTACAGCAGTTAGGCGTCCAAGACAACATCCAGATATGTGACCTCGGTTGATACGAGTATTTTAGAGCCAAATATTAGTACTTAGAATAGGTAGCCTCGTGTAGTACTTTTGGGTGGAGCACTGGTTTTAGATTGTCATTATTATTTAGTTTTCATTAAATAAGTGTAGAATAATGTTCTAATTAAGTTGAATTGGCTGAAGAAACATTCAATACTTACTGATCTCAATGTCAAAGGCATCCCATCCTTTGTGGTAGGGCCGATACCCATAGGATACTTCCTCTGGGAGAGATCGGCCATTTTCTTGGGCCGTTCGTTTTCGGATTCGCTTGTGTATTCGTGTTTGATCTCATAAACTGCACAGTAAATTTATGGTCTTTTTAAAATTAAAAGTCTCAATTTTTTTTGCACTTACCAATTTCGCCTGGTGCTAATTTGGGCGGTGAGGGATCGTGCCTGGAGAGGTGGGATTGGAATCTTGTTCTATATAAGCTGCTCCTTTAGGCAGATGTCCTCCTGTCGATTCGATAAGAGAATAATTAAAAGCACATTGATAAAAAGCCGTTAAAAAAATACCTCGTGCTTTTTGCAATAGGGTATAGTAGGGTTCTGCGCTTTTGGTAAGCGTGAGTTTGGAAAGTCGCTGAAACCAGGAGCTGAGTAACTGTTTGGGATGCGTTTTTCTAGCGACGAAGACAAGGCGACGCTTATATCACTGCTACCGCTGGGGTTTCTCCAAGGTGGATCGACAGAGGTGTTTTCGCTGAAACCCTAAGAACCAACTTTAGGTTTTTACCATTTTTTTTTTACTCGTTTAAACGGCTCACTTCCTTATTTTTCCGCCCCAAAACTGGGGATCCGAAATTGACAGAGCGGAACTCTTTGCGCTCCAGGGACGGACTAGATCCAGCACTTTTTGGCGCCCACACAGGGGGTATCGGTTCTGTATCTTGATCTAGCGATCGTTGTACGTGCAAACTGCCTTCAGGGCTGGAAGTGGGGTCCTTTTGACTACCAGGTGACCATATCCCTAAACAGAATTGTACCTATATTAAAATCAAATGATGATTTAAGACGTTTAACATCGGCAGATGTAAACGTGCTCTTTAAATATGTATTATTATACAACAATACAAGGCTGTACGATTTTTAGTTAATAATACATCGATACAATATGAAGTTAAGTTTTGCGTTGTAGTTTTATTAGTACATTTTTATGATCTATGACTGAAAAAATATGATAATGTTGCATACTCATACAAAAAACGACAAAATGCGATGTACTGATGCGAAGGTCTTTTCTGCATAGTAAAGAACAGGAGCTCCGTTTCAGAATCTTGCTGTAATATCTAAAGATAACGGCGGTCTAAATATAATAATGCCGTATGTATTTCGCCTTACGTCAATGCAGCCTTGGCCCATTGCGTAAATGATCCAGCAAAATAATCTTCGGCGATGAAACGTATTATCAAAATCTTTATTCATAAACTTTTTTTTTTTTCGTCTTATGGAATATAAATATTTACGGACGGCGTGATTTTTAAAATAGGTGCAATAAAAACAATCATGTTTACAAATCGCGCAAAGTATATTATATATACTGACTGTTGAATTGGTACAAAGTTGTTTTTTTTTTTTTAAAGTTTACCAGAATTATTTTCGTCTTCATATATATGTTTCAACTTTTGATATTTTACATTCAATGATATTTTGCAAATCTTCACGTTATTAAAAAAATATATAACCAATTTTCTTCTCAATGCGCCAATATTTTACACTCAAGATCGGTTTTGGTAAATTTTGTTTATAAATTTTTTATTTAGTATCCGATTGGATATGCGGTCTTCATGTAACGATTCTTTAATGCAATTGTTGAAATTATATTGCACAAAAACAAACTTTATCCCTAAATAGTGAAAATAAACTTACTTTAACCAAAACTATCATGCATATACAATATTCCTTTTGATCTTGTAATTGCTGAGCACTGTAATTCCATATCGTTGCATACAACACTCAGAAATAAATAGATAAAACTTGTAAATAATAGTCTGAAATTAGAGTAATTTTGTTGCGAACTAGTAAGAGGATAATTGGTAGAATATTGATGCGTCATCTTGATAATATGATTTCTTAACTGCTTCGGCAAAATAAAAATTGGATTACACCCAAGAGAAGTCTAATAAGTTTACATCTAAACTAGCATCTTCTTTTTATGAAAAAATGTCATCATTTTATCATAATTTTGGTTCTTCGATATTGCTTCGGCACGATTTAACTTAGATTACTTTAAGGATACTCTAGATTGCATCATGCATGCTCAGGCAGATTCTTCTAAGCAAATTTTGTTGGATACTTATATTGTATATAACAATTAATAGATTAATGATTTAATAATCAACTTGACCGTTCCTACTAAATTCACAGGACGTTCAACTTTAATTGTTTATAAGATATTGTTACAAAAGTATTGTCACTTTATATTTTTTTTTTCAAATCTTCTCTGGGTATTGCTTAACACGTTCACCGCGAAATCAATAGAGTGTATACAGGGTGTATCAGATATAGAGGTAAATATAATAATAAGTAGCAGCTGTAATCATATACCATCAAAAAGTCTTAATGCACAGGGGATCTATTTGTAAGCACTAACGAGAAAAAAATATTTTATAAATGCCGTGGGCTAGAGCCGCACCTGTGCCCAACCTAAATGCTGTCCCGAGTATACCCCCACATACCACTATCATTCAGCCATTGCCGCTGTTAGTTTTGTGTGGATCATAGTAAAGAGGCGTGTTTGCAAATTTTTTGTATCTACATTTATTTCTATGTAATTCGATTCAATTCATTTTGCGTTATATGATTAAATAAATCCAAAAGAATAACTCAGATTCATGTGGTACCGTTTATGACCAACTAACTCTCGATTCGATAAAGCAAAAGAAAAATATTTACGTTTTTTGTAACTACTGAAGTCGCATATCCGGTGAAACTCGAACGTCTTATCAGGATATTAAAAATAATACTTTGTAGACTTACGTAGAATGCTCTTAACAAAAAAGGAATGTTTGTTTTATAAAAAGAAGAAATTTAAAATGCCTCAGTTTTGCTATTTTACAAGGCCTTATTTATTCAGAATGACGTTAAATGAACTTACGGCATACCATTAAGAATAATACTAAATAAGTGCAATGTATTTATACATAATACCACGTTTAGCGGGTGCTTAACATGACGTTTCCTTGCATCAGGCCCGGACTAAAGAATTTTAGGGCTCTAAATTTTACTTTTTTTTATTCTTTAACGATGAAATCTGGTTTCGGCGGGTTTGTGCTTTATATGTCGTGTAGTTAACGCCCAAGCAAAATTTACTTTTTTATTTGATACACCCTGTATATAGTAACGACTGTATTTAGTCGGAACATTTTAGCTACAAATTTCTTTGGGTTATATTAGAAAGTAAAAATGGTTTTACGGCAATTTTTTTCGAACAGCTTTATAAATAACAAATTTTAAACTAAACGTAACTCTTCTGAGAACAGCTCGCATCCAGCATTGGACCGTTTTAACATCAATCTCTTGAATTTTTATAAAAATGGGCCGTCTTAATTATTGCCCGTTTTCGACTTTTCAACCTCCACCATTTACTTTTCGAAACAAATTGGTCCGAAAATCTTCAATTGGCCTAGCCTGCAGGAAATTTGAGGGTTGCTGTTTTTCGGCACAAAAGGTATGTTATGAGCATTCAGTCAATTTTAAGTTTTGCGTACATAATGGCAGGAAGCCAAATCCTACCAAAATATAAAATCATCTAGAATCATAATTCTAGTGGATAAAATTAATGAATTTTGTTATGCAATTGTTGATATAACTTTGACTGTTCATTGCTTCGCCTCTAACTCTTTCAAGATAAGGTTTGGAGACACGCTACTAGGAGCATCTTTGGTTTATGAGAATATTGTGTTTCAATTTATTGGAATGCTCTGTAAATTGACTATATGTTTACTTAACGTGATTGTAATACATTTGGAGTCGATTTGATCGAAAAAAAAACTATTTCTAAAAGTCTATTGCTAAGTTTAAACTGGTAATTTTACCGGTAAGTTTATGGCTTGTAGAATAGCTAAAACTTTATGGCTTACATCTTTTATTGTTGACACTAACCACTTCACACTCCAATATTTTTGTTTTCAATTTTCTCTAGAATAAAATTTACCAGTTTGATACGATACTTGGTTTTTAAGCTTTTTACTTGGGTAGATGATAATACGGCAAAAATTTAATGAAGGACTGATTGCAGGCTTACATAATCTAGCAGGAAAAAGAAGATTTTGCACATAGAATTTGAGGCTGGTTTTGTGGGGAATGACATTGCTTTTCGAATGTAGAAAATGAATGCTGATGTATTTGAATGATGGTTTCATCAAATATTAACTACTAACTATATATCGTAGTGCTAAAATAGAAAAAATTCCTATAAACACATCCAGAAAACTCGATATGCAGGCTTGGTTGAAATCAAAAAATATCGAGTACGATGAAGTGATGGTTTGATCTGAACTTCTTTTTTAATTCGCCTTAATAAAGACCAATATAATACACATGTGACAGATGAGATGGCCAAAGGTTGCAATAAAACTGCGTGACATTTTATTGATAATTTTTTGCTGATTGTTGGTATTTTTTCCCAATTGTTATGATTTACTACTGAAAACTAGTAGTTATGATTTATTACTTGAAACTTGCCAAAATTTCAGCTTTGTGACTCAGTTCCTTCAAGGTGTTGCGATTTTTTTGGCACGCAATTTAAAAAAATGAAGTGACAATTAGATGATGTAAGGAGATGTAAGGATACTTTTACTATAGGCAATCCAGAATGTCACCACTGACAATTGGAAAAACTGTGTAGAACTTGTAATTAAAAAAGAAAGGAATATGTATGAGTTAGATGCATTAACAGAGCTATTTATTATATCAGTGGGCAAAGATAGTAGTTCAAGTGAAATGAATAGTCATAGTTAATAATTATTTAGTAGGTAATGCAATGTTTTAACATATATTTAAGGCAAAGTTATATGCTATATTTAATATAATATATCAGTATAGGAGGTAAGCAGGGTGGTATAAACCGCGAGTTCACATCTGACTGCTCGGCAACTGCAGCCGGAGTTCCACAAGGCTCCAATCTTGGACCTGTATCGTTTTTAATGTATGTGATCGATTTGCCAAAATGCCTAAACATTGTCTCAGCATTTCAATACGTCGACGATACTTCTTGCATTATTAGTTTAGGTACGATTGAATCTCTGTCTGTTCTGGAAGGCCAATGCAACGACGCAATGATCGAAGGATGTGTGAGATAATGATTTGATATTAAATGACAACAAAACCGCTTTAATATGCTTTAATAAAAAACATAAGGAAAGTATTTATGTTAAAATAAGCTCTAAACCTATTTAGAATGTTGCAAATTTAAACTTTCATCGATTTAGCATGTATCCAGCCTTGAATTGGTTTTCGCATTGTGATGCAATTATTAAGCAACTGAATTCATGCTATTATGCTATCGTAATAAATAAATATGTGATATTTCCTAATTCATATATTTTTCTTTTATTGTTTACTATGATTTTCTGCGACCTGTGTCAGTTTAACAAACCTTCATCAGACAGATTTTACTTGTAATAGTCAGAAAATGAATAAAAACAAAAAAATACATGAGTAGAAGGGTTGTGGTGTTATCGCAGGCGAACCTTCTCCGATGATCCCTACTTCTTGTTAGCGCGTAAACTACTGCAATATTTTTTATCGCTTTCCTATATGGAATTAATCAATTATTTATTTTTGTAATGAATATGTAATTAATTACGTAACAACAACTTGTATAAAATCCTAGCTAGTATTAAAATTGCCGCCAAAAAGTTTAGCTTTGAAAAATTCCATTGTGTAAACACGTCTTTTCATAGTATAGTAAATTGAAACGATATAATAATTCGGTTTTATTCTCCCCTCTTCATCCCTACATCCCTTTTGCCTCCAACGAAAGTGTTGAAAATTCCTTTTCCCCTGATACAAAATCGCACAACCCCCTCCACCATTCCTTTCACAACAATCGCTTACGAAAACCGCACCATAATTTCTCGTTAAATCCTCACGAACGTGACACAAGCAACGCGATAAACTTTTGTCCGGGCATTTCTCTGTAAATTGGAAAACATGATAAACTCGCCGTACTATCGTTTCTTTTCCTTCATGCCCGGACAGCATTAAGCTGGCAATATTTCAAGTCGGTGTGGAAATCCGAAAAAGCGGAAAGCGGAGAAACCAGAGCCTTTTTAACCGGCCTCGTGCATCATAGGCAATAGAAGGAGAAAGAAATAAATATTGGACTAGTTGGACGTATTTTAAAGCGGCTTGCCGGAGCTTATATTCACCCCCCACCACAGTCATCACCTTCTTAGGTGATTATATAAATAAAGAGCGCCGTTTGCCAGTTATACACAAGCGTGATGTATTTTCGTATGAAGTGATAATTTTAGATACGGTGGGCTCTTGAAATATCAAGAGGAACTATGCAAAATAAAAAAAAACAATGTTGGACTGCTGCATAGATGCAAGGTGTTTTTACCACCTACTTCTCCCGAGATCTATTGCAGAGCTGTTGGCGATACAACAAATATTGGACCATACTGGTTCTGTGCTAAAAGAATTATTATATTAGATATATGCATATTGCTTGGAATTTTAATTTTTTAAATTTAATCTAATATAAATTATAATTTTTAATTTCTTTTTTTCTTGGTTTTCAGGTCGTCAATATTAAAAACATGAATGAGTACGACGTTTCGCTTTATTGAAAAGCTTTTTCAAGTATATAAATAAATGTAAAAAGTGTAAATTATAAATAAAATTAAATATTGATTTTTATTTATAATTTATACTTTTTATTTGAAGCTTTAAAAATAAATTATAATTGTATATTTATTTTTGTACCTTATTTTATTTAAATGTCTGCACCTGTATTTATCTTTATAATTACTTTATTTTTTAGAACTATATAAAAATAGCTATGATAATTAGTCTGTTATATTTCTGATCTTTTATCTGCTAGGTGGCACGGGATACTTGTGGATGCACCAAACCACCTCTTAAGACTCCTTTCCGATTGCTTGCTAACGAATCGTGTAATACAAGAAAGTTTTAAAAGAAGAAAGTATTACTCTTTATTAAAATACCTAACACTCCTGCTTTTATTCTATAAGAGACACTGTAATCACAGCTACATATATCGGATTCATACACTATATAAAGCAAACTTATTACAATCAAAATACGCAATTTTAACTTGCCTGGTAATTTCATAAATTCAGTTATCGAAATATCAAATATTATTTAGTAGATTCAAACTGCTAGAGTCATCAACTAACTGATTGTGAGTAAAAGAATCTATTAATTCGGTACGAATATTTACCGATATATTTGAAAGTTTCTAAAATAAACCATACTAGAATCGATAGATTACTTGTAAAGTTGTCAGCATGTATTATGAATGCTTACAGACTTACAGACAACTTTACGTGCGCTACAGATATGTATCCAATCTTTCCATAAGTCTGAGTAACAAACAAAAATTGCTAACAAATACTAAAATGATGGCGTTTCTTACAAACTTAACCCCAAAATGAAACTAGTCGCAAACTCATATAATATATAAAAATATACTTTAACTGTTTAAAATCTAATCAAAACTAATTAATGATTGTAATTTTTAGGTGATAAATTACCGATGAAATACCTGGATACATAGGAAGGGTCTCGTTACAGGTAAATTAAGAGTCAAATTGGACGTACTTAGGGCTCTAACAAGCGGCATGGCTTCAGTGACAATCAGGATTCTTCTCAGGATATTTTTGTAAGAAAATTGCAAAGGTCGTTCAGGTACATGTGGATTTAAATATATACTATACAGGTGACATGTTATGTTATGTAATTAAAGTGTTTCAGGTATAAAATTTGTGGAGCTAGATATTGGGGTGGTAAAATTGTTAGGGCAGCGAATGTGACAATCATGCTCTGTCGTGGCCACGGGAAGAATGCTCATTTAAACTATTGTTAACAGTTATCTGGCTTCGATTGTTCTCGATGGCAAACAAAGAGTCAACATAAACCTTAATATGACCCAAACCGACATTGAAATGCAGTTATTCACCCTATATGGAGGGAAATATAAAATATAACATCCCGAAAACCATTAATATACAGCGAAAATATATAAATTGTTTAGAAAATAGATTTGTATTACTCAAATAAAGATTTCTTTACCTAAAACTTTGAAATTTTATTTTCAAACATCCACAAACTTATTTAAAAACAACCTTTCACTTAACCTTTATAAAAACAATTGCACATATGTACAATACAGTAAGATTCCACTTGCATTTTAGAATAACTAAGAAAATGACACACGAATTTAAAGAGAAATTTTACATACAAAACTTTAACAATAATTTTCCATTATGTTTATTTCTTTTTTTTTGAATAATTAAAATTAATTTTATCGATTTAATTTGAACAATGTGAAGTTTCAGGTAAAAAAATCTTTATTTGAATAATATAAATTCATTACCTAAACAATTTATATATTTTCAGTTGTATATTTGTTCATTTTGAATAAGTTGTGGTGCACCACAACAAAACGTTAATTAAATCATTTCCTCAAAACTTGAGTATTGTTTATAATAATTGATCCGCTAATACCAAGAACATTATATGTTGCTATGGTATCTCCTAGACGGAAGTACGGTACATTCACGCCAAAGCAGTCTTTCAGAAATGGGAGAAATAAATAATCTTTATGATGTTCAAAGTTGTCAGAATTAATGTTGACAATTGGCTATATGTTTGAATATAGTAAGTACCAACGGAGATATTTTCATGTGATGATGTGAATAAACTAAATGAAAATTAGTGCAAAATTTGTGTCAGGCGTAATATAATATTTTTGGGGAGTACCACGTGTGGGGCTTACTAAAGATGAAACATGAGGAAGTCATGTTGTATGAATCATAATCTATCTGGGGGATAGATAGATGGGAACAGATCGCTCAATTAACAGAGGAGGTGAAAGATATGAGAAAGGATATCAGATCAAGTGGATCTGAATCTTGGGAAACTCCATCTTAATACATTAAAAAGCGTAGGTGATATTGCAAAGAATGAAAAAGAAACAAAGAACAACACAGGACATCTCAGAGGAGGAAAAATTAGAGCAACGCGTGGATGTTAGCTAGGATGAAGTAAATAAGAAACATCATGGTTCTGATGATTTTAACGATAATTTTGCATATGATTCTGGTCCAAAAATTAAATTGTTTTACAATAAGGAAGGCATTGGTTGTTTTATATATAGAAGCACCATGCTGAGGAGTTTTTGCGTTTTGTTGACAGAATGCCTTATTTGTTGGTTTAACATTTAAATGATTACATCAATGTATAGAACAATGATATTTCAAAAACTGTTGACTGAACAACCTCCTTTCTCTCACGATCAGTGTATAAGCTAATAAAATAAAAACAAGTAATTAAAAACTGTTTCTATATTATAAACGCTTGTGACATAAACTACGTGCCAAAAACATTGCAACCAGTGTTGCCAATTGACAGAAGACATATTTCACTAGATGGGGATTATAATTCCACCAGAAAATCACTAGAATTGGGAAAGGATTTACTTTATAGAGTAGTTTAAGAAAAGCAAAAAAATATTTTATATATTTATGTAATTAGTTTTTTTTACAATAAATTCCCTTTTATTTCATTTTTTATGATAATTTTTATGAATTTATTAGGTAGTCGTCAAATATTAGTAATTTACAACAATCCTTAATTTAAATTTCCCGCAAATATTTTCAGTAACTTCGAAACGTCGAAACATAAAACTACCCACCATGTTGTACTATATTAATAGTTATGTTAAGCCTTTACGCTGAATTCACTAAAAATTGTGACGGGAAATTTAAATTTTGCTATTAGGGATACAACTATAACCGCGTTTTATAATATCATAATATATATCCTTATTTATTTTATTATTTTGTATTTTTATTTATTTATTTACATATATGCAATCAAAGTATAGGAAAACGAAGTAGCGTTACTCACGTTTTTATAAGTAGGTTTTAAGGGAAAACTTTTGGTGACCTCCTGCCATTTTGTTTTGTACATTCTGCGCGAAAATTTAAAAAATGTATATGTATGTTAGAATTAAAATTAAAATCATTCCCATATAAACGAAAATACACTCTAACATTCGAGAAGAAAGCTAAATTACAAAAGACTTCTTTAGATTCCATATCATAGAATAGGAATGGTAGATTTACACAATATACATTATACGGTACAAAATAAAATGGCGACTGAAATTTATCTTGGCGAGAGCGACGCTACTTGGTTTTCCTATACTTTGTTGTAATTCGGTCTTCGTTTTCAAGGAATTCACTAGATTTATTACTAAAATTAAAGAAAATCCACTAAACTTTTCACTAGGCACTAGAATATGATTTGCGTACACCAGACGTGCTTTCAATATACCAGATTTAGTGGAAAATTCACCAAGTTGGCAACACTGATTAAAACACCTCGAAGGAGGTCACTCACAAAGCTGAAATCTTAACAAAGCAACTGGTTGCATGTAAAAAGTTGCTCATAAATATTTGTCAGAACTTCATACAGGAAGAGATAGAAACTCTCCCTTGGCCTGCTCACTCTCTGGATTTAAACGTGATCGAGCATGTGTTGGTTATGATTGTTCTCTACAGAAAGCATTCACCACAAGCAGCAACTTCGTCGTCAACTACAGTAAGCCTGGGGTGAGATTCTACAAGATGTCATTGATTATCTCATTCAGAGCATGCCTCGCTGAGTTAGACAGCGCATAAATAATCGTGTGGATGTGACATTTTATTGATAAATTTTTGCTGATTGTTGAAATTCTTTTTCCATTTGTTATGATTTACTACCGAAAACTGGTAGTTATGATTTACTACTTGAAACTTGCCAAAATTTCAGCTTTGTGGCCAAGCTCCATCAAGGTGTTGCACTTTTTTTGTCATGCAGTTTAGATTTCCTGAAATACTCTAAAGAAGAACTGACGTCCACGTTGCCCAAATCTGCAAATATATTTAAGAAACGACTGATGATGAGATTAAACAATCAACTTTGGCTTAAATCACATCTAATTACCACATTTAACTCCCATCTGTTTTCCATTAAACCGTAAAAAGCTACAAACACCAACAGTGTTGATTCTGTTCAATTTCCTTCTAAATCAGACACTTTACGAGCGCGCTGGATCCGTTTCGCGTTTCGTCTAGGCGATACCGGTGTCAGTGGCGCTCTAATAAAGGTTAATTTAGAATTGCAACCGTCGCGTCGCGCTCTGACCCAGTAAAACGTGGAAAAACATCGTGAAAGATACGGCTGTACGTTCGTTTCAGTGGACAGTTGCGACAGAGCGCAGTGACGCCAACGTTGCGCGTCGGAAGCACCTGCCAAGACTACTTTCTTTTTTTTGTTTTTTCACAACCAACGTTTCAATTTTGGGGACGCCGAAATTATTCTGATATGGCGCGACAGGTAAAATCGGTAACAGCATGAGGTTGACGAAAATAGGAACGTCCAACAGGTATGACAGTATAGGGACGAGATGGCAGATTAGCTCGAGGTGACAGAAATAGATTACTTCCGGAATTGACTGTAATATTTCATACGACTCATTGGAGCTATTTCAACATGTGTTCGTTTCCGCTGGATCGCATGTGTAACCGGTATTTTAGAACGCCCGTTTTGTTTATGTAATAATACGAAAAAAAAAAAAAAAAAATAATCAAGGTCGCTGAAGGGAAACACACTGCCAACTAATATATCCTCCTATCCGTTTCGATGATAAAAAAACAGTTGTTTACTAAAAATAGCCGCGTGTGCTGTTGTATCGGTAATTAAGTCGCTTACGCCTTCATATACATACAACCCACGATTTCATTTCGTCGATTCCGCTGCAAAGGGAGCAGGAACTGTATTACATAAGCATCTTACTCATCATTCCCAAAGTGACAGCGCATCCACAACACGATCGGTGCCAAGAAAACACAATTAGACCCTCCCCGCGATAAAGTTCATTGTCTGAACGCCGCCCGGTGATTCATCGCATGATCACCTCCGCGTGAGAAAGCGTGCCAAAATAAGCCGTGTCTCGAAACCAGGACGGAATACGTGAAATTCGACTAGAAGAACACCTTCGTAATATCTAGAGGCACGCACGTATAAAATTTGAAACGAATTTAACGATATCTAAGGTTGGCAGTGTCTTTTCTGGAAATCTCGCTGAGGATATGGTTGGAAAACCGAAATCTTAGATTCGTGCCGTGTTGCATATCAAATTAAACCTCTTAACGAGTATAACGAGACAAAAACATTTTTATTTAATTATATGCAGGCATGAGTGTGAAATAAGCAGAAATATAAAATTAGGATAAACAGTTAAAATCGGTTTTGCGTAAATTTTTTGTTTGTATTTATGCGTATATGTGGGAGTTATTTTTTCCTCTGAGTATAACGTATTGATGGCTCGATCTGCGAGATGTTTTCTTAAATCTAAAAATAAGAATCCATTAATGAATGCTGACTTTGACAAATTATTTTTTTTTATCTACCGACACAGGCTTGTGTATAAAATTCGCCTGGTTGTATATATTTCTTCCGCGATTGGTTTAGTTAATAGATTTTTTTTTGTTTGCTTTCTTTCAATGGGATGGGAATTTTGCATATTTCCTATAAGAACAGCAATTGTTTCTTAAAATCGATGTTTCTTTAAAAGGTTAAATGAATCGATTTCGTTGAAACATTTTTTTTTTCCAAGTAGTGCCTGCATCACGAACTAAAACGTGCTCTACGTGTGCCTACGTAAAAATGTTCACGTGAATTCAGTGGGTTAATGGTGCGTGGCTAAATTTACTTTAGAGTTTAGAGTAAAGATACACAACATGCATCGCACGTACATCAACCTAATAAAAGGCAGAGCGACCTAAATATTGTTAGATTACATTTTAGATGCTCGATCGTTAATATTAGAGTGTTATATAAGAAATAGGAGGAGTATTAATTAAACTGCCTACACTCCTGCGTACTGTGAAATTGAATAATTGTAATTTTCTTCTAAAAAAGTATGCATTGTTACGCCCTTAAACTGGTTTAGTGTCCTAAATGATCTATATTTTTGTTTAAAATAATTTAAAATAGAATAAAAGGAATTTTTTCGTAACCATGTTATAATTTCCCTATTAGATTAACGTGGTTTCACACAAAAAATGTAAAGAAAATTCTGAAAGTACCTTAAACGTTTTTTATTTACGTTTCATTGATGTGAACATTAGCTTTTTTTTTTTGTTGTTTTTAAAGCTAAATCACTCTAAGGTGTTTTGTAATAAATATTTTCATACTTATATTATTTTAATAATTTAGAACAGTTAACTAAACTTACAGTTAAAGAAGAATATCAAAATATTTTATTATCAAAAATTTATAAATGGTCAAAACAAATGAAATAAATAATTTATTTATTTTTTATCACGCTATCATTTTCTTAGCTAGCCCCCTTTTATTAATTTTTCTTTTTCTTTGCATTTAACTATTTCCTGAGAAGGGGAGGGAGGGAGGGTTACTCGCATTTTTCTTTCAATCCTGTACCCTCTTTTGAATAATTTTATTTTAAAAATAAATGAAAAAAGCTGCTATGAGCCCCCCTCCTACCTTTAAAAGGGGGAAAAGTAAGCATTTGTTTTTATAAAATTTTGAATTTTATAGTTTAGTTTTTATTATACTTTGTGTGAAATTTAAATTATTTTTGTTTTCATTTTTTTTTCTTAAAATAATATTTTAAGAATAAATAGCTCACGTCTTTTGTGTGAAATTTTCTTTTTATGTAAAATTTGGATGTGGTTTCATTATTTTTTCTCTTGAAATATATTAAAAATAAAATACACAAAAAAATCACTACCCCCTATTGGCATTTTTTAACGATTTTTATCTTTGTAAGTAAACATAGATCTAAATCGAAAATCTTTAACTTTTAATATATAACAACTGTAATGTAATAATTTTCAATAGATCTAAATGATTTAAATTTATTTTTTATCATCAAATGGTTTATTTTACTTTGTGTGAAATTAGATGAGTTTTTTTTTCATTTTTTTCTGAAAATAATGTTTTAAGAATGAAACAAAAACTAATTAAAAAATACCACCTTCGAGGTGTTTTTTTTTCCTCAGAGAAAAAAAAACTTAAAAAAGCGAAAGGTGGTTTTAATTATTTTTTTTTTAAGTAAATGACAAATATTTTTTTCTCATTCTGATTTTAAAAACAAAGAAATGAATTTGTTTTGTATTTGTTTTCTAAGCTAGACCCATTTTGTGAAGCATTTAGATGGAAAAATGCTCTTTTTAATGTTTTGTTATTATTTTAGGCTGCATAGTGCTAAAAATTAAACAAAAAAAAATGAAAAACACATCTTTGGCTTCTGATTTTTTCTTTAAGATTTTTTTAATAGATGGGGGCATAAAGAATTTTGAATATTATTGCTGTGGTTTTTAAGTACTCTCTCTTTTAAATTGACTTTCTTTTGGAAGCAATTTAAGAAAGGTAAAAATGTGTTCTTTTATGCTTTATACTTTTTAAAAAAAATGTATTTAAAATGAAATAAATTAAAAAAAGGATATAAAAAACCCACCTACTAAATTAAAATAATTTATTACTAGTCACTCTGTAAATTAGGGAAAAAACACCAATTTTTTTTTACTTTAGAATAAGCGTAAGTAAAATTACTTCGCGCAACCTAAAAATACCACTCTAATACATGAATCACCCTGTATGTAACATGATATTACGCAAAAAATCGCTCCCACACTCATATTTATACCTGATTTTGGCGCAGTCGCTTTGAACGTGGGCGCTATCATGCTGTTTATTATTATTATTATTGTTGACTGTTGTCACTCTGCAACCACTGGCCGAAAACTTCCCCGCGAATCTACCTTAAATTTCTAGATATTGCGACACCGATCTTAAGTACCTGACGGTTATTTCCGGCGCATGACCATGCCACTCGTTCACGATTTCCTATTTTCCGACGCACTTTATATCGACGACATGTTCCGCGAAGCACCGGAGCAGGATTACGACTGGACGCCCGTTGCAACGACCACTAACTTCTCGCGTCACGACGCCCGACGTCTCTCGATTTAGAGTAGTAGCTGTTGCCGCGTTTGGACGCCGTGTGACCGACTAAATTTGACGAAATGACTAAAAGGACGGCACACGCTGTTTTCTCAATGAATCTACGGATAGGAGATTAGGACGCGCGACGAAAAACAAAAGAAAGAACAAAATCGGAGAGATTAAGTATCGAATTCCGTTAAGGTGAATGACACGCAGTAAATATTTGACATATTCAATTGTTTCCATAAAAACGAACGTCATTATATTTAAACTGAACACAAAACACGAAATGGGCTAACATAGATAATAATTAGATTTTACCACATATATGTTGAATACGACCCTGGACGAATGCATTGCGAAATGCATTCGATCACGAGAGTCGAGCGATATTTCTATTGATGAAGCATCAAAGGAGTTGTCGAAATCAAATTATAGTGTTGGAGATTATCCAACTCGTCATTACTAAACATTGGAATTGATCCCAAAAAGTTTTAATTTACTTTTTGTTATCTACGCTAAAACTTGGCGCAGGAAAATGATGTTTTTTAATATCATTAGTTTCGAGACAGAGGAAGACAAATTTGTTTCGGAGTTTTATGTTTTATGTCCTAATATTTCAAATAATCAGTAAAAAACTTCCAAACAACGTGATCACAGTATTATTATTACAAGTCCCAGCTCCTGCAACTGTTGTCTCCAGTATTAATTTGATCTTTAATTAAAATTCTTGTAATTAAACCTTTTTTAATTCTATTTTATACTTTCATTTCAAGCAAGATGGAGCTCTTCAAACTTCTACATTTTCAAATGAGAAAAAAAAAAAAATTGAAAACACAAGAGTTGTGTTAATTTTTGAAGAAAAAAACATTAAATTTAGCACATTGAGATTATAAGTTTTTGAGCAGATATTTTAAGAATTTTATTTTTCTTTTGAACCTTGAGAAGTACACTTATATATAGAGTGGTCAGACGTGTCTGCTTGCACGGGCCGCACTCGCCTCGCGCCATGCAGAACGTTTAGCCATAATATATCTTCAAGGCAGTAAAACCACTCCCTCCGATTCGTGTGCTTAGTATCTAGTATCAGTGTTAGTCGAGTCTTGATGCGAGATAGTACCATTTTCCGTTAACATTTTACGGATTGTAAACGTAATACAATGTCGGGCGTAGAAAATCCCAGAAAACAACCGTTGTTTTATAATGTAGAAAAGTATTTTATATCAAATGGCTCTCTGAAATCTTCAGGAAAATTCAGATGAAGTCGAAAGTTTTCTTCAATCAATTCTTTTTTTTCGCTTAAAATATTAGGAGTGAAATAAAAAAAATTAACCGTTTTTATTGTCGTTATTTTTTAGTAGGTGAGGGTGCAACAGTTTTGAATCTTTTTATGGAAATTTACTGTGTAAGTATCGAATATATATTTGTGTAATAGCTTCTTTTTATGGGAAATTTAGGCAGAGTCGAAGGTTTCTTTATTTTTGTTTTTAAAATATTAGAAAAAAAAAACGAAAAGAAAAAAATAAATAAAAATCACCACTTCGATTTTTATTCTTAAAAGGAAAAAAAAATCGGTGGGGCTCAAATTTTCGTTATTTTTTTTACCTTAAAATTATATTAAAAATGAAAGAACACGAAAAAATTAAAAATCACTACCCCTCATCGTACTTTTTTTGGGATTGTTCTTTTTAAGTGGATTGGCGTGAAAATCTTTTGATTAATGATTTTTATTTTTGTTTTATTTTTTAACATATTTGTGGAACAAATATAGAGACATTGATGCTCATCAAAATTTTTGAAAAAACCTGAAAGCTCAAGGTGGCTAAATATCTTTGTTCCTAAAATATATTAAAAATAAAACAAAGAAATAATTTAATTAATTTTTTTAAGTAGATAGGGTGCTATAATCTTTTCATCTTTTATTTTGTTTCAGAAGGGGAGAAAATTCGATGGGATCCAAAATTTAATTATTTTTTTTTCCTTAAATTATATTTAAAAAATGAAAAAAAAATCATTACCGTCACCTTACGTTCTTTTTTCTTTGGTTGGATTGAAAAATTTGATTGACGATTTTATTTTTTTTTTTGTATTATTTTTAACACATTTTAGGAACAAAAATAATGAGCAAAGATTGTAAACTTTTTACAGTAAGAAATAATTAGAAAATAGATATAAAAAGATAAAATAGAAATAAACGAATTAATGTATTTCTATAATTTTTCCCAAGAATTTTTTTCCTCACGCAGGATTTGAACACACTCTCGTTTACCGGACGAGCGCTCTACCAAAATTCTTCATAATTATTACAGTTATTAGCAGAAATACATTATTCGTTAAAAATAATGAAATCTGCGACACCATTGAAAATAAAAAACAAAAAATCCAAGATTGAGAAAATTATTTTTACTCCTAAAATATATTAAAATAATCACTCTTTTTTTGGAACCCAAAATTTATTTTATTTATTTTTTTTATTCCTTTATTCTTAAAATTAAGTTAAAAAAAACTAAAAAAAAAAAAGAAATTCACTGCCTCCACTTCACCTTCTTTTTTCGGCTGCTTTTTAGGTAGATTGAGGTGAAAATTAATCCTTTTATCAAAAAAAAATATTTTGCATGGAATCTTCTGCCAGAAATTGATTTTTTTAAAAATTTAATATTTGTTCCTTGTACAATACATAATATTAAAAATAAATATATAAAAAAACATTTTCTTTTTAAGTATTCTTTAGGGGTATAACAGTTTTCATTCTCTTTAGGTCAATGTAGTTTAATAATAGTTTGTAGTAGCAGGCTCCATGTGTGAGAAGAGAAATTTGGATAGAACTTAATATTATTTCCAATGTTTTATTTTTGTTTTATAAAATTATGCTAAAATATTGAATAAAAGAAGCACAATTACAACCGCCAGATTATATCTTTTCCTTGCTTTCTTTTTAAGAAGATAAGGGTGAAGACAATTTTTACAATGTTGAATCATTTTGCGGCTTATTTTGTTAACTAGCCCCTTTTTGTGGAAAATTTAAAAGTAAATGTTTTTTATTCAATTTTAATTTTTTTTTCTTAAAATAATTGAAATAAAAAAAAGAAATAAAAATAAAAACGTCTTCCACTTCTGGTATTTTTTTCTGGTTGTAGGCGAATGGAGGAGAGTTGAAGTTTCTCACGTGATTTTTCTTGGTATCAAATGGTTTTTCGTTTTTCTGACCTAGTCCCCCTTTTTTTGTAAAATTTATTATAGGAAGCTTATAAATGGTCTGTTTCTATAGTGATGTGGGCACTTCTATTTGCGTAATATTTTAAAAATTCGAGCTGCTTCTACAAAAAGCGACAATATTCTTCATATAACCCCACATCACCAATATCAAATTTCCTCAAAGTGAGCCTCCAGGAAATTGGAATATTCAAGTAATTTCCGTTAAATAAAAATATGAAAGGAAAAAAAAGTCGAAGCTATTACGGACTCATTTCCTCCGATTTTACGTGCGCGAATTCCAGCAGTCAAACATCTCTGGTTGTACATACGTAGGCTGCGTTGTTTTAAGGCACTTTACTAATTTCCAAAGCAAACAAACTTGCTGTTGAGTTGTTCATATATACAACGGCGTAGGGTCTAGTCATAAAAAAGGCAATTAAAATGTGTTAGCGGACCGATTTTTATGTCTGTAGTCGAGGATTGTACTACACCCTCCTCGCGGCAATGATGGAAGAACTTAAAGGCGTTCGTATTGATTTTAACTGACAATAAAGCAAACTGATTATTAGAGTATCTACATGGTATTTTATTGTATTTTGTTTTATGAATTCTTTTTTAACTATTAATGTGATTTAAGTTAGATTTTACCTCACATTTTGCCCATTTTGCTCCAAATATAAAAATGGGTAGTGGGGGTTTGTTGTAACGAGGTCAAAAAAAATCTCAACCGCCATTGTAGATAAACCCATAAAATATGAATTCGAGATATAATATAACTTATCTTTATTTTCCTCATAAAAGAGGCATAAACAGCAAAAAACTAAAAAATAGTTGAAATTTCAAGGGTAGATTTGACCCCTTCAAACTATACGGGTTCTACAAGTTTCATTCAAAATCAGGGTGTAGTTTCTTATTCGTCTGTTTTGATGTGTTACATTTACCAAAATAATACCAAACTGAAATGTTCTTTTTTAGTCATTTTTAGTTGTGTATTTAATTGAGAGTTGGGCAAAATTCAATCAAATTAATCAATCGAAATTGAAATAAAAATTTTCAATCATTAATTGAAGTTGAGTGATTAAAATTGAAATTAATTTAATTTTTAATCTGGCCGGATTGATTTAATTCAATCGTTACTTTTTAGTGTATTAATATTGTCTTTACTACTTACTTTTAGTTACACACTCTTATTGTTAGACATTAATCGATTAAATTTTTAATCAATTAAATTCCAGATTAAAATTATCAATCGAGATTCAATCGAAATTAAATTAGTTATTACTCGACAATTAAGTACGTCGATATTAGTTAGTTAATCGTTAATTTTAATCTGAAACGGATTAAATCTGAGGTTGATTGTTATCGTATCGTATTTCTGTTATAACTCGACATTGTCACAGATATTTTTGTGTAGGTTGTTAACTTTTTTTTGGTAGGAACTATATGTGATACGTTCTACTTGTTGGCTATTGCCGCTTGCAACTGTCTTGTAACAATTAAGGTTTAATATCGAGTTGTAACAGGAATACTAAAACGATAAAAATAAAACTCAGATTTAATCCATTTCCGATTAAAAATTCACGATTAACTAACTGGTTATTAATTACATATTTACTTGTCAACTAACAATTAATTTGATATCCAATAAAATTAATTCCGATTAAATCTCCGATTAATCATTTTAATGGAAAATTTAATTAATTAAAAATTTCAGTGATTAAGTTCTAATATCGAGTTGTAACAGGAATACAAAACGATACAAATAAAACTCAGATTTAATCCATTTCCGATTAAAAATTAACGATTAACTAACTGGTTATTAATTACATATTTACTTGTCAATTAACAATTAATTTGATATTCAATAAAATTAATTTCGATTAAATCTCCGATTTCTCATTTTAATCCCGAATTTAATTGATTAAAAATTTAATCGATTGATGCCCAAGTATGATTTAATTACAATATTTTCATTAAAGATATCGATATGGTAACAAGAAGTGTTGTTATTTTCCAATTTAGAATTCAAAAGTGAAATAACATTTGCTTAAAATAGCGACGTGCCCCAGTGTTTACGTACTTTTAGGACAGCTTGTATACAGTCGAAAATATTTTTAAATTATGCCACAATCACAAAATATACATAACAATTTTATTTTGTAAAGCATTTATATTATAAGCAATTTTATCAAATGAGTATAGAAAATAAAGTGATGTTTAAAAAAAAATCACAATTTGGTGAAGTTGTAATAAAATATATATACTTTTTTTAAATTTTAAAAATAGCTATATAAAATAATAATTGTAAAAAAGATAAAATAACAAATATGTAACTCAATACACATATTTTTCGTTTCAAAAAGAATGATTTATAAAATTTAAAAATATAAACAGTAAATTCTTGTTTCAGCATCCAAAATTTGAAATCGTTTCAAGGACGCAAACTTACTAACAATCCTGTATATTATGTCCTAATTTTCCTAATGTAAACAATCCATTCGAGCAAATATTAATAATGCAGTCACGTATATATTATTCCATTCTAAGTATAGGAACATTAGAAACATATTAATTTTTGCGATCAAAGATATTAAAAGGTCAGTTCATAAAATCAGAATATTTATATATGTGACTATGTGCGAAACTATATATATATTAAAAACTAACTTTCTTGAATATTCTGTCTAAAAATCACCAGCAACCTTTTAGGAATTATAAACAGTTGCAAAATGATGACCTTCCTTAATAATTTTGCAGTAAAAATATTCTATCTATCTCAGTCTCGAGTACTGTATTTCTTTCGCAATTCTTTTTATTGCATATAAGCAGTGCAAAGATAATGTAATACGTTAGTGAAAGTTTTGAGAAATTTGTATATTTTAAAGTTAGGTAATTTATTCAAATGCAATAATTTATGTAATGTTTTTGTTACGCAAAAATTAATTTTCTAAATATTTTGTTAATGACGTACAGATGCACATATATAAATATATATATATATATGGATATGATAAAATGGTTCAAATTTAATAATGTAATATACACATTGTGGATGTTTGTATATACAGGTTTTCAAGCGAAAATGTTTAACCTCTTCAAGCAACTCTTCTATTAAATGTCAATAAATATATGAAGTTTTGACAGTGCTTTAATAAAATATTCAATTTCTATCGAGAGACTTTGCAAGTATGTCACTTAAGTTCTTGGTTTAAAATGCCAATTTATCAATTTCGCAAATTACTTTCAACTCCCACTGTACCCATCAACATTTCCTTCATCAGAATGAACAACGGGTATGTATTTATACATATGTGCATAGCGTACGAAATAAGGCAAGCGTACTATTAAATAATATAATGTAATCGGATCTCTCAAGTGAATAATGGCAGCGTGAAACTTTCAAGGTCACAAACCTCTGCCAAACAGGAAACCTTTGGCCTCAGACAAGGCAGAATCAATTTCATGCAGCAGACTACTCCTCTCCTTGTGTCTGTTCCTGCGTAGAACTCTGTGTATCCTCTTGGCTTCCTTGTACTTCCTACCTTTTGTCATTATTACAGGATTATTATGGCTAAATTATGACGAAGATATGTAGTTTAGAAAGAAATACATTGTTGTGGTAATAATGTGTAATTGTATTCTAATATTGGGTATATCACAATTTCGTTCGGTGATGTTATTATGTACAATAAACTAACAAGAACATACAAGCAACTAATCTAAAATGATCACATAAAGAAAGACAAACGATATATACAAACACGTGCAAAATAAAATGTACACGAAAGCAAAATAATCAAACTACAATCTATAAAATTAGTTAACGATACAGCTTTTTGTTAGTATGACGTCTCCCAAACGTTTGTTAAGACATTCAGTAAATCGCACAATAGCCACTGCAACTCCAAACGTTTCGTCCGTGACTCACCGTCTTCGGTGTCCAAATTGCTCGCGGCTTCCCTGGTGATGGCGACGAACTCCTTCAGATGCTTCGGCAACTTCTTGGCTTCGCTCAAACTATCCCCGTCCATCACCAAAACTGGTTCAGAATCTTCGGCATCCGACCTCTCCGGTAGGCTAGCGTAATCTGCGCTATCCTCCGAGGTGGCGGCCGCGTATTTCAGTTTGCGTTTGTTTCACTTTGTTCATGAATTCATCTTCGATTCCTTTGACGTGAGTCGCCTCTAATTTACCTTTGTTTTCCGTTGTGGTGGGGGGTGGATGCGAGCTTATTTTGATCACCTTGTGCTGTTGGCGATCTTGCCTCTTGGCGATTTGCGTCATGTATTCGTCGTACATATTCTGTCTGAAGCGTTCCGATTCTGGAGGTATGGTAGATTTGCTCGGATTCGGCTGATGGATGGCTATATCTTGATTCTTCGAGATTTTATATTGGGTCGGATCGAATTGGTGTTGATCGCCCGTCGTGTTCATCTCCGACGCTAATTTACGCTTCTCTTCTTCCAATTTCTCCAGTTCCTGTTGGATTTCCTTCTCCTTTGGATGAGGTATTGCATCTGCTGGACGTAGATCTCCTGCGGCAAGGACCTCCTCCTTCTGGCGGAGATCTCGTCGCGTTTGGGCAAAGGATCCTTCATGTCATCTAAATTATTTAGATGTGGAACACTGCCGCTCTTGGCCCTCGCCAAATTAAGCCATTCCGATAGATTTCTGGCGTCCAATCTCGCCTCGTCGCCCGATCTTTCATCTAGAAAACGTTGCTCTGGGACATGACCGCCGCTTTTCGCTGTTGTGGATTCACTAGCGTCGGATCCTCGGATGAATGCCAACAACCGATTCGATGGTGATTCATCGACCGTATTTTGATGGTTACCGCGAATTTGCGCGAATTTTTCGTGTAGATCTAGTAGGTTCTTGGTGCCAACAGGTGCTTTCGCCTCAGTACTCACTGCTGAAATATCAAAACCGTCAGAGGTGTTAATGCGATCCTCGGTCGTGTTTTGTGTTAGTTTTACGCTACTGGAAGCGGTGTTATTACTATTATTATGGTGAAGTTGGTGAGTGGACGACAGATTGTTAGTCAGCTCTTCCAGGCTCTCAGAGACGGATGCCAGTTCTTCCAAGACATCGCGGCCGAATGGTAATGATATCAGCTTCTTCAAACACAATTCCCTCAAACTTAGCATATCATTCGGTAGTTCGTCCCTATATATAGTCGTGCACAGAGATGTACCGCGACTACTGCTATCGCCGCTGCATTCTGACAGGTGCGAGGGACTTACGACGTTCACCCTTTGCATGGGGGGCTGAGGAGTCTTATCGCCTTCAATTTCATACAAATTGAAGCATTGTATTTGAGAATCCCCCGAAAGGATTCTGATGAGGCATCACAGTTTCTTTGGATATTCGGCGAATTTCCTCCAACTTCTCGTCAGGGGTAGGTGGGGGTGTTAGTTGCGAACTCAAGACGTCTTTAACATCCACAGCATCCGCGTGTGAATCTTCAACGGATTCTGCTGATTCACTCTCACATCCAGAACTGTCTTCTAAATACACAATTTCGACGCTGGAGCCCGTTTGGGCCATACTCGTGGTGCAAGTATCTGATATGATGGGGATCCTAGCCGAATCCGTTTCTGTGATTATGGTTTTTTGTGAGATGGTGCGTTCCTTTTGCTCTTTATCGCTTTGGTCGCTGTTCTCCTCGCTTATAACGTCGAGGAAGCGCGGATTCTGATAGACCGGCAGGAAGTATTGCGCTAATTCCTCTCGTTTTTTCGCGCGACGCGCTTTTATGCTCTCAGCGCTTTCCCTACTTTGCACAGCCATGTTTGCCGCCTCTTCTGGGGTGGATACTAATTGCAAGCCTTCTAAGAAGCACCTGAGTTTCGTCTCGTCCTCTGGAGTGATGGATTGCAGCTCGGCTTTGTCTTCTAATTTGAGCGTTCGGGTCGTTGTGACCTTCACCGTTTCATTGGGGATTTGATCAACATTCATATCTTCGACGACTTCCCAGATTATCGGATCTGAATCGTCTTCGTGGGCGCTGCATTCGCCCGTTTCGCACACTTCGCGTATTTCGATGGAATCGTCGTCATCGTCCAAGCTTTTACTCTTTTAGTCAGGGACGATTTGCGCTTCTGTAGTACGGTTTTGGGGGATTCGACGCGGTAGTTCGATTCTTCCGGCACCGGACGTTTCCCTTTGGCGTTGGGACGTTTGCGTCGCCGTGACCTTGAACTCCCGCTATCCGACATGGTGATTTGGTCGTCGCGCTGTTGCGTCGATGGTGATGATGATACTGTGTGAGTTAAGAGTATAAGACACACGATGACGTGGTGGTTAGAGGTAGGCACAAACGCGCGCGCTCCGTTCCGGCTCTGCGGCGGTATTAATCGGAAATGTAAGAACAAACAATAACGACAACAATGCAGGAAGAGCATTGATGGCCATGATGGTGGGGCACACACACAGAAAAGGAGAATCGACGATCGTTTTGTTAATGATGGCTAAATAGCGGCGCATAGTTCAGCGTGTTAGTAAAACAAAGACGCACATTTAACTAATAACAATAAGTATACATAAAATCTATTTTAAAAGCACGGAGCTGGACAGCCATAACGAAGCGACTATCGATTGCGTTTCCACATACACGCGTCCGGCATCACAATATTATAGTCTTCACTTTTATGGCATGAGCGACAGCGTGCAAGTGTATACGAAAAATCACCTCGAACCGGACCCGTACGGTCCTTAATACACTGGCGATTGGATAAACGTATCAGACGTGAGCATAGAGATAATGAAACGTGCGGCCGGTCGCTGGCCGAACACGCCCGAGCACGTCTGACGATCGCGCGCGATCTGTTCATGCCTAATGTTTATGTGTTTATCGCGATATCTACGATGACGGGGTAGGTTACAGCAATGCTCGTTTGTTTTCCTTTCCTTTTCCTATTTCCGTTTTTGGAAAGGAGCAAGTGCGGGTGTTTGACCTAATTAATAACGCTAGACGCGTGTCGCGATTCACCGCACGAAGTTTGCAGTGTAAATTCGCTTAATGGAAGTGGATTTGTGTATACAGTGTCGGCGAGAAAATACGAAACATTTTTACAACGATTGGAAATAGGACACGATTTTTCTTTTTCAATATATTGTTCAATATATTCTGTAAATTCTATAAACGTTTCTTAGCAACCAGATTATGTATAAATCTGTATGGGTTATAAGAGTTTTTAGTTTCTACTATCAGTTTATTTGATAGACTGTTCCTGACTTTGATTTATTATTGTTTAAGGAGTTTGAAATGTGTGCTAACCCCCCCCCCCCCTACCTTCCCCTGGAGGCACTCTTTGTGGGGATGCTATCCATGTCATGTTCAAACATTTCAACGTTGATAGAAATATCAAGATATACTACAGATAAGAAGGATCGAAAAGGCACTCCAGTGAGAGCGGACTCGAAATGGTATACAGACCGCTCTGGAACAGGCTACGGCATAGGAGCTGGAATATATGTAAAGAAGCCTAGAAAGACTCTTACGGTAAGCTTCACCAGAGATACAACGGTGTAGTTAGGCGGAGGTTGTTGCAATTCATCATTGTGTCAGAGAAATAGAACCAGCCCACACTTAAGGCGTTAGTTCCGTAAGTGCCGAGTCAAAGTTGATTTGGGACTGTGTATAAGCGCCCTAAATGAGGTGGATACCCGATCAACATCGCCTTAGGTTCCCAACCACTCGAACGTGAGGAAAATGATAGAGCGGATGATCTTTCCAGGCAGAGCTTGTCAAGGTCATTCGTCAGGATTGGTCCTTCTGTTGGCATTATCAAATCGTAAATTTATTTATTTATTTATTTATGACCAACATTTAGAGGTAGCCACGCTTTCGGCTACATTCCCAAAGCTTGGAGAGATACTAGTGTTGTGTTCATTCCGAAACCTGGAAAGGACACATACTACCATCCGAAATCATTCAGACCAATTAGTCTCACATCTTTTATACTGAAGACTATGGAAAAAATTATACACCTAAACATTACAGAAGGAGCACTTGTTAGATATTCTCTGCATCTTCTGCAATGGGCATACCAAAGGACTCGAAAGGAATATGGACGCAGGGGTACGCTGATGACATTGTCATGATAGCTAGAGGGAAGTTCCCGGGCGTGGTGGCGGGCATCATGCGTAATGCACTGCGAATGATGGTAGAATGGTGCCTTTTACAAGGCCTCTCAGTTAATCCACAAAAAACAAAGTTGGTTGCCTGTACCAACATGAGGAAACTCAATGACCTAGGCGGCGTTAGATTGTTTGAGCAGGGGTTACAATTAACCAAGGAAGTAAAGTATCTCGGTGTTACCCTCGATGCGAAACTAAGCTGGAAAAACCATTTAATCAAAACAACGGCCAGGGCTATGCAACTATTCTGGCACTGCAGGAAAGTTGCTGGCAAAACCTGGGGATTAAAGCCGAGGGTGATCCATTGGCTATATACTGCCGTGATAAGACCAGCGATAATATACGAGGCAGTAGTCTGGTGGAGGAGGACAGAAGTGTCCTCCACAGTGAAACTGCTAGCCGCTGTCCAAAGACAGGCATTGCTGGGAATCACTGGTGCAATTAACAGCACAGGGACCGCCTCTTTGGAGATCATTGTGGGCCTCCTCCCGCTGCAGCTTTATGTGAGAGCGGAGGTAATGAATGCGATCTTTAGACTGAAAGCCAACAACTTTGTGCCATCCCAACTTCAGGGTGGGAGGGCACACTTGCTGGACGCGCCACTGCTGCAAATGCCCACAAACAGCATGGCACCCCAATTATCTTCACTGGAAAGGTGAAAATCTCCATACCGAACAGAGACCAGGCGCAGTCAGGGCACAAGAGCCGGTATTTCTGGGCCCAGTCCTAATCAAAGGATATCCATAAGCCTGGGGAAACATACAACGGTCTTCTAGGCAGAGGTATCCGCCCTTGTAGCCTGTGCAGAAATGATTGCGAAAGGGGGCTACATGAGGAGGAAAATTAATATAATGACTGACAGCCAGGCTGTCATTAAGGCAGTCTCGAACCCCGTAACTAGGTCAAAACTAGTAAGAGACTGCAAACAATCCCTCAATGCACCGAGACCACACGGTGTCTCTGATTTGGATGCCGGGACATGAGGATATAAAGGGCAATGTAATAGCCGACAAACTAGCCAAGGAGAGCTCTAAGAGACACTTCATGGGTCCAGAGCCCGTATGTGGGATTACTAAGGATTCCGCAAAAAGATTTCCGAAAGAAAGTACAAAGAAATGGAGGTAGACTGAAGGTCAACTCTATACCAAAGCGCTGATAGGGGATGGGGATGTTAGTTTCTCTGATAACCTACTCAGGCGCAGTAAGAAAGAAGTGAAAACCATTACTGGTTTGGTAACTGGACACTGTTCCATGAAAAAGCATCTATACAACACAGGCCGGGTAAGCGAACCGTGGTGTAGAAGATGCGAACTACAGAAGGAAACGAGTTTACATGTAATTTACACATGTGAGGAACTGAAGGTACTCAGGCAGAAATATTTCGGGAGAGATCTATTGCAGTCCTCGAAGGTTCTCAAGTTCCCACTGGGCAAGATACTGGGCTTTACAGAGAACACCAGGATGCTCGAGTGGAAATAAGAGAATTAATAGGGATGGTACGATGAGCACCTAGCTTAAGTGCCCGGACATTAAGTGCCCACCCTAACTTTAATGAATGAATGAATGAAAGGGGTTTGATAAAGCCTAAGTATTTATATTTATGCTTGCCTCCCGCTGAGCCAAATCTCTTCTAATCACACAAATGACCCCAAATAAATTCACAACTGACTCGAGTGAGATTCGAACCTGCAACACCCGTAACAGTAAACATTTCAAGCAAAATCTTAAAACACTCGGCCATTGTGACGTTATTTTATTGTTATTATAATTGGTTAAAAAAATGAGTTCATGTTTCATATTTCCATGTTTTTAATTCTGCTTTTGATACTTGCATCAACATTCTTATTGGTGTTTCCTAAGAAACTAAACTTTGGTCACACATTCATGTTGGCTAGAAGAGCTCATGGAAAGACATGGGGGTTAAGACCTAATGATGTACAGGACATACATCACAGTGGTCAGATTCATCTCTGGTATGGTGGATAAAAGTAGCTAAAGGGAAGTTCCTGGGCGTAATGGCAGGCATCATGCGTAATGCACAGCGAATGATGGAGGAATAGTGTCTTTCACAAGGACTCCCAGTTAATCCACAAAAAAAAAAGTTGGTTGCTTTTACCAACATGAGGAAACTCAATCATCTAGGCGGCATTACACTGTTTGGGAAGGAGCTACAATTAACCAAAGAAGTAAAGTATCTGGGTGTTACCCTCGATGCGAAACTCAGCTGGAAAAATCACTTAGTTAAAACAAGGACCGGGGCTACGCAACTATTCTGGCGCTGCAGGAGAGTGACTAGTGAAACCTGGGGACTAAAGATGAGGGTGATCTATCGGCCATATACTGCTGTCGTAAGGCCAGCGATAATATACTGGACAGTAGACATGCATTGCTGGGAATCACTGGTGCAATCAACAGCACAGGGACCGCGGCTTTGGGGACCATTGTGGGCCTCAAAATGATGCGAACAATACAAATGGTGCGTCTTTTATGGGTTTTCTATAAATAAAATGTGCGTTTTTTATGGACCATGCATAAAAAATGCACCATTTTTTATGGGCAATGTGGTGCACCTCAGGGTAAGCTTTCGAGGGCGGGGAATCGAATGCCGGCAACGCCGAATCCGTAGGAATAACCATTCTCGATATATTTACAAATATGTGCCAAAAATTGCTATTTTCCTCTTTTTTTCCCTATTCAAATTGAAAACTAATCTAGAAATAGGAAGATAATGGCAATGTGGTGTACCTCAGCGTAAGCTTTCGAGGACGGGGAATCGAATGCCGGCATCGTTGAACACGTGGGAATAACCATTCTCGAGATATTTACAAATATGTGCAAAAAATGTCTATTTTCCTCGTTTTTCCCTATCCATTTAAAATAAGAAAGCTGATATCGACATCCTGTATACCAAAAGTGTTATAAGGCTGAAAATATTTTCCATAAAGAGATCATAGTCAGCCATGACTGCTCTGCAGGTTTCAAAATCAAACTCCTACTAAAAATCCTAATGACCCAGTTTGGTGGGACACCTGTATATAATATTTATAGTTAAATAAATAAATAAATAAATAAATAATTTTACTCTGTCCTGACACTGTATTGTATACTTGTGTTAAACGTTAATGTCACTTGTATGAAAGCTAGTACTGATCTGGCGCGCACTGTTGTAATAATAAGAAGTTGACCACTGCAGTAATAATAATAATGGTAATAAAGTAACAACGATAAGAAACATAATAACCATAACATAGAATAAAGAAGGTGGAAACAATTCAATCATTGCTGTACCTCATGACTATTTTAAGTGTTACAAGAATTAAAAAAAATCAACTTAGATATAAAAAATTATATCGAATATTTTGTCAAAGAAGACTAAATTATTTTATATTAATTCTACTAAATAATATCAGTATGTGAAATATCAAGTTAAAAAAAACATCAAAAAAGAAAAACAAAAGACAATAGAAGAAAAAGAAGTGAAAAAGTATCATCTCTCGTACAGATACGCGAAAAGCCTCGGGTATTCGCATGAGGGTAAGAAAAAGGTTCACTCACCTTGCGACTCTGTTAGCGTGGAAGGGGTTGAAGCGGCCGAGCTGTAGTTCGACGAGATTGTCGACCTATCGGAAAAATAATAATCTTTCGGCGTCGGCTTAATGGAAGAATCCCCTGCAACAAAAGGAAAGAGTGGATTTAATGAGAGAAAACATCGTCGCAAAGTCCGTTGTCTCCTCACATGCGAGGGCACAAGTGCGCAGTCTTTATTCGAGCGATTTGTTTTGTCCGTAAGGGATGGGATTACTTGATAATTCTGGCGCAATTCCAAAAACCTGTTAAGCAGCGAACTCTCGTCAAGTGTATATACATACAGTTTAAAACAAGGTAAAATAATAAATAAATAGCAGTCGGTCGTGATGTAAAGTTTAAATATTTATGTTTTTACGTGTTCCAGAGCGTTTGAAGGTTAAAACTTCTAAACAGTGAATTGCTGTATTTTCGCATGTTTTGCGACAAGCGGATTTGTGCGTCTTGCAGAATGATTATATGCCGTGACAAATTAGTATAATAGGATTTGTTAACAGATTACGCGGGAATCCTGTTGGACCAATCTATCCGTAGAGATTCTGCAGCAACCACACTTGTACACCTCAGCTTGTCCCAAGTGCCTTATCAGAGCTCATAAAATATGAGCGTATTCGCTTATCTTTATGGTAAGTCCTGCTATTAAGAGAGGTAGCCGAATACTACTTAAATTGCGTTTTTATCGGATACTTATTACTTCCTTATCTATACGATATAATAAGGCAAAACATGAATCCTGGAGGAATATTTTCCACTTAATAATTAACTTACAGGTTTAGTTGAGGTTATGACTTGATGTTGAATTGTTAATTTTGTGGTGATAAACATGTTAATAATAATTTCATATATGTATATATTATTGTGATTTCTGTAATAGATTTGTCCGGAATGTTTTTTTAAAAAGAATATAAATAACTTTCTAATTAAATCTGACTTTTCTTTACAGATACTTTCCTCTATATCTTTAATAATAGACACAATACAATCCCAATCCACTAGATGACTATAAAATACCATATATGTTCAAGACATCTAAAGTTCACCACTCCAGATTATGCGCATTAGTGAGCTCCCCTCTTACTGACCAATGAGTATTTTTCCAGTTGTGAACCCGTTGCCCTGGTGGCTGTACAACTGGTGTCTCCTAAATCACTAGCTTGTCTATTATTATGCCTTTACTTTGTTAAATATTAAATTTATAGTTTAATTCTTAATAATTCAATGTATCACATGAGCTTTCATTAATAAAACAGTGTAATTATTAATAACATGTATAATTTATTAATAAGTTATATCGAAAACATATAAAGAGTATGAGAACTCTTACCCAAGGTGAGTATATTTATTTGGAATGTTCAAAGCAAGTGTTATCAATTATCCAGTATATATTTGGATTCTTTAATTCTCAAAATAACTTTTAAATACCCCGCGCTATCACAAGAGAAAGAAAACCACCGACCACGTCTACCCACTTATACAAATTAAAGTTTCGAATGTAATATACACTTCGGATGCTGTGAAGGAGGTTCGTTGTCCTGGATTTTTATGATACCGATGTTGTTCTCCGATGAATTTTCTCGTGCGAACATCTGGTGATCTTGCATTGTCACTACAAGGAAATCCCATTTTGAACAACTCTGGCGTCTGTGCAAACTGATAAACCAGGTATCTGGTCAAAGCATTGTTTAATTTTTTATATAAATGAGTATATAACATTTATAATATTTTGAGGTTACTGTTAATTCTTGTAAGATGACGCAGGCCTTGGGCAAAGCAATTGCAAAACTCGCCTTCGGCTAGGTTTAATATTTCCCGCGGCCTGCACTAGGACATTTTCCTCCCTTGGCTTGAAATATACTATTACACTTTATATTTGAACTCTAAACAAACTTTACAAGATAAAATAACGAACGAGATGAAGAAAAGGGATATTGGGTATCGTCCTAAAAAATACCTACACAAGAGGAGCAAGAAAGAATCTGGAATTAATGTATTAGATGTCAATTTAACACTAAAACAAATAAAAACCAAATTATTGAAGAAACATCCACAACTAGAGGTGAGCTTATGAACGCATTGACAGAGCGACAAAAACATTTCACTATTCTATAGAACGCATTTCTTTTGTGCCAGAAAGGCGTTGCGCACCAGATTATTATCCAAAGTAGGTTTGATTATGCTGTTCTATATAACAATGACAATGATATTGAATATACATACACCTAGACTTCGTGCATGTAATGTAAGTGATTGTTATCCAGTGCTAGTATGCATTATTAATACCAAAAAAAAGAAGGAAAAGAGATGTACCTACATATGGCAAGAGTTTTACATTTTTGCGATATTAGCATAGATAGTTATGCATAGCATATGGGAAAAATACATACCACGTTTTTCAATCGTGGGGACCTGTACATAAATACAGTCAATGGGAAATGTATAGAGATGGTGCTTATTTCACCCACATATAGAAGTACTATAAGATATTTAGTAAAATGGACAAGGAATAGACACCCTTTTTTAGATACTAAAAATAGGACAATAATTACTGAGCAGTGACGAAATGAATGCTTAATATCATAACACTATAAAGCTATATTATTTACTTAATTATGAAATATGTAGATATGCATTTTTGCAGTGGGGTATAAAAATGATCGATAAGCTGTTTTGACAATTATCTAAATCAAAGTGTAACGTATTTCATTCAAACAATGTTATATGTATTTGATTTTAACCTAACGTTACTGTGCCAGTCAAGAAATTGTTGTAAAAGGCATGAGAGGAGATTAAAGAATAGGTATTATAAGGAAAATATTTCATTTCAATTTATTATATTCATATTATTTATATTTATTAACATTATTACACGTGTTTCTAGACCAACATTAAATATTTTAATCATATTTATGCAAGGTTATTTTGACAGCTTAAAATGGCTCAAAAGAGGTGGGTTCATTATTTGCATCGCTATATATATAATTTATTTATTTTATCGAAACAACTTAGGACTTAACCAATTCCACTACAAATTTTAGTTCAGTGCACAATTCTTGAGCTTAGTTCAGGAAAGTTCATGCCCCAATCATATCCTTACATAAAACTCAACTACTGACAACTGATGAAATAGATTTTCTTCTAACATACGACAATGGAAATGAAAGAAAAATTATCATAGATTGCTGTGACGATGTTCAAATTTTGTTGTCGTTACACACATACACGCTAAACAGCTGGCCGTAGTTGTACTACGTTACACCTCCTTTCATATTTTCAGTTCGGTTCTTGCCTGATACAAGTTGACGAGTACACTGCAATTTACGGTTTTACCTAAATAACCTAAAAATTTGTAAATACACAGCAGATCTTGCACCAAACGTGTTCCACACAGTAAACGGCTTAGAAATGTTTATTTATACACCAATTAATAATTACACCTTTCATTGGATTAGAATGCAACCTTATTTAAATGTTAAAATCGAATTATTTTTATTACATGGCAATCGTTATTTAATATTGGGGAAAAATGCACTCGTAATTCATATTTCTAATTATTGATCAAAATCAAAAGATCAGTGATTTATTGGCTTAATTGAAACACAAAAACTGACACCTTATGACGTTTCCATATTTACTGTATCTTTAAAAAAAAATTTTAAACGTGAAAGTATTAAAATACAAGTAAATGACTTTTGTTATTATTACATAGCAACATGATGTTGTTTTGTCAAATATTAAGTAACAATCTTTGTGAGGGACAATGACACATTACATTTATGCAGACGAACAGTATATAAATGCAATGTGTCATTGTCCTTTAGAAAGATTTTTTGATATCTTAATCAATAGGTATTTCTATACTTAAAATCTAGAAAAGCATTAGGTCCTGACCAAATCCAAAATGAAATGTTAAAGAACGGAGGGATTCGATTGAGAGAAATAATTAATAAAGGAAATAATAATTAATTTGAAATCTGTCAAAGTGACAGGAACGTGCATCTTTAGTTTTACATTTCGTGGTTTTTTGGAAATGTAGAATGGAATTATAATCTCAAAGTAAACCTCGAGTTGTATGGTGTTAACATCAACGAAGAGAACTTGAGTGATAGAAAAGGAAAGATAAATTTGACGTGTATCAACTCATGTGTTCTACTTCTGGCCAAAACAATAAAAATTGCAATTGAGGCTAAAGGAAGAACACCTTTACGGTGATTTAGTCTTTTTGGCATATATGTTCATAATATGAATGTACTGAAGTGATGCCAATAAATTGATATGATTATGATTATGATTATATGGAAAACAGAAAATGCTCGAAGAATGGACGTATATAGTACTAGTACCTAAGAGAGGGGACCTAACAAAATGCGGGAACTGGCGGCAAATCATCTTACTAAACACGACTTACAACATACTATCATCATTAATACATCGACGTTGAAGACATACGCAGGAAGAGACAATAGGAGAATATTAAAACGGCTTCAGAAAAGGTAAATCTATAATAGATGCAATACACACCCTCAATCAAATAATAGAGAAGTGCTATGAAGAGAATATCGAACTACAAATAGTGTTTGTTGATTTTAAAAAAGCATTTGATAGGTTAAGGAGGTGTATGATTTTGGAAGATGTACAAAGGATTGGTGTACAGGAAAAACTAATTCGGTTAATCAAAATGACAATGGATAAGTCAAAATCAGAGGTGCGAACAGCGGAGGGCGAGACATCAGAGATATCAGTATACAGAGGAGTGAGACAGGGGGATGGATTATCTGCTACACTGTTCAACATAGCGCTAGAGGGCGTGATTAGAGACTCTGCAATGTATGGCGCTTTAATTGAAAAATTCGTACAAGTAATAGCGTATGCCGATGATATAGCATTAATAGGGAGGGACATGAGATCATTAGAGATTGCAGTATTGGAAATAAGCAAATAGGCACATAAAAGAGGACTAGAGATCAACGAAGCCAAAACCAAATACACAGATAAAAATACGGAGTTGAATCTAACACCGTTTTAACTCTTTTCCGGTGTTCCCTCGCGACAATCCGTTCAAGGAGCCTTCATTTCGGAGTTAAATGTTTTGCTACTAAACGGATAGAATACAGAGATAATTTTGCTTTCCATAGGAGAAAACACATCTTTAACCGAGGCAACCTAATCCATTAAGGACCAATTTGTCTCTCTTATGCAGTTTTCTTATTTTGCAATAAATGTAAAAGTTTCCGAAATTTTAACTCTTAATGCTGTTATTAAAATGAATAACGGATGTTGTTTCCGCTATATGTATGTAATACTACTATCGTATCAGATAAAATTATCTCCGTTGCTAATGCAAGTAAGTCCACGTGGAAATAATTAATAAAATGTTTAGGGAAGCAGTTACGATTTGGAGAACAAATGTTGCTAATCGGAGGTATCCTTTTTGGCGTTGAGTGTTTTAGAAATAGAAACATCTGTTAAATAAATAAATTATCACCTCCGTGAAGGAGAAAATATAATGTAATGTTAGGGATATTTGTTCACATTTAGGACTTAAATACGGTAGTGTAGATGCGGAGAGAAAATTGAGATTATTTCTTCCTTGAAAATCGTGTTGGAAAGCGAAGTAAATTCAATCTCTCCGTTTTGGTTGAGATTTTGTATAAAACCGAGGAAAATACTTTCTGTTTTTCAGTTATGGCAACTCCTTTTTGGAACAAAATATTTCCAAAATGGAGACTCCCTATTTCACTCCGTCAAATATTTACCTGTGTTGTGTACATGCGAATTACTAGGAAAGAATTGAAGAACAAGCCGTATAATAGAAATTGGGAAATATAGATTTCAGGAAGTCAACAGCTTTAGGTACTTGGGAACATGATAGTAGTTTAAAGATTAAAAAAAAAAGAAAAATTAAATTTATAATATACAAGAGTAGGGGTGAGAAAAGATGGTATTTTTAACCCCCTAACCAGGCCGTAGGTATAAAAACTAAAATATACAGCTGCTAACAAAGAACGATTTGATCTTTACCCGATTTCGATATCTGTTCTCGTTTCTGAAATGTTACAATAAATGTATTTTTGGGGGAAATTTTGAGCCCCGATTACACCCATTAGAACCAAATATGTGAAACTAAAAAAAATATTGTATCCAATATTTTTTGGTGTTCTATAACTCGAGTGCCTGGTAACCAATGAAATAAAAAAAATTCCAGGCTGAGAAAATTACAATAAATTCAAATATTTAAAATTACACAAGGCGTTCCATTCAAAATTGAAAATTAAGTAATCGAATTGCAAATTCAAAATATATGGTAAATGTTCGAAAATGTTTTCAATTTTATTGAAAAAATAGAACTTAAGGGCTGGAACACCTGCTGTATAAATTATGTTGCCTAAAAGAGCTTTAAAATTTAAAATTTCGTTTAAATTTAATTTTGATATTTATATACACGATATCTAAATTTAATTAAAATAATTTATTACGAGTAAATATTTACTGTACCTCATGCATTAAAAATGTCACCACATCCAACAATTAAACTCAAAACCATTTGTAATTAAATATAGTTCTACGAAAAATTGAATTAACGACCAACACTTTGAATTAAAAACACCGAATCGGTACCGCAAAACGAATACGCTATATTACCGTCGAAATTCGAATCGCACTGAACCAATTTTTTTTCCAGTGTCACAGCACTATCGATGCCGGGGATGGACTGGCTCTCCGTATGACAGCGCACATTCTGTGGCAATACACATTAAATGAGAGATGCAACAACAATACAACTGACACAGCTTTTTCCGTTCGTTTTAGATAATCAATGCCGTACGAATAGTGCGGGAGGGAGTGCCACCGTGTTGTAGCATAACTACGATGAGCCACGAGGTCGGAAAATTGAATCCCACACCCTCGCATTTGCTTTAGTTATCCTTCTACAAATAGCATTACCTTACAATCAGTCCGATATATGAGTAATCTAGGGGGAATTGTACTATACGTGTGGGATACGCGTAAAATACCAAATACTCGCTCGCAAATTAGTTACGTAACATTCGTTTGTTGATGAAGGCGAACTAGCCCATTCAAAACGATCGTATTACAATCAGAAACACCTACCACATAATACAGACTGTATTTGGAAGTTTTTGGACGTATAATTATTTCAAAATTTCACAATCTCGCTAATCAACTGTAATTACCGTTTGATTGTATTCGTTCCGTTTGACCCGAATATTTCCAGGAACGAAGCATGACGATCTAACCTTAATTTTGGTGTTCTTATTGCGGTTTTCACATCGGGAATGACGCATATTTCGCTGTGAATACGTGAACCGCGGATATATGCACGTTTATGCAGGATGTTGACCAATATTTATAATAAATTTTAATTGGAAATCGGTAAGTTATCACCGTGGAAGAATTTTTTATAAGTGTTGTCATCATGTTGCTATTTTTAATTGACGAGAATATAAAAGGAATTTTATATTATAAAAGTAGAAAATTCCTAATTTAATTCTAAAATAAAGGTGTGAATGTCATAAAAGTAACATGCAAATAAAATGAGGAGCGGAAGAAACAAGTCAAAAATATTGTGAGAAAATTAATAGATTTTTGCTTTTAGATATGGTTATTCCTGAAGACCTTCATTTCATTTTTGTGAAATATTTTGGATTAAACACCATTAGAATATCGAAACAACATCTTTACATGTGTGGATTCAGTATTTTAGCTATGACAAGTTCTTATTAATCAAAACAAAAGGCGTAAAATATAGTGGAAATAGCAAAAAGCATTAAAAAGTTAAAGGTATATTCAAAGAAAAAATATCTGATAGAATTACCATATAATTTTCAGCCTAAAGTGAAATAAATTTACCAGGGTGCGACCAAATGTAAAGAAAGTCTTAAATAATCATAAAACTTGGAATATCAAATACATTCTTTGAACTAATTTGTATTTAAAAATCCAAACACTACACGACTCGACTAGAAGTCATTTTAGATGTAAATCTTATTATTAGGAAATAATAGACTAAAACAAGTCAGATATATTAAAATTGACAGAAACACTCACCAAAATACTATGCGAAAATTGTGCAATTACATTAAACTTCAGTGAGGAATCTACACTCACCTAACTTACATACATACATACAAAATACAAACAAACAAAAAGTTAACAAATTAATGCATATCTACTAATAACTGCAATAATTAAGAGGAATTTTTCCCAAGAAAAACCTTCTCCTCACGTAGCATTCGAACCCACATACTTTTGTTTACCGGACGAACGCTCTACCAATTAAGCCAGAGAGGAGTATGTAGATTCCAGCGATAAATCGACCTATGTCGACGTTAGATCTCTGAAGACCGGCAGGACGGCGAATATGCAGAGATTGCAAGCTTTTTATAGTAAGAAATTAACAAATCAATGTATTTCTGCTAATAACTGAAATAGTTAAAAGGAATTTTTCCCAAGAAAAATTTTCTCCTCATGCAGCATTCGAACCTACACATTCTTGTTTACCGGACAAGCGCTCTACCAATGAAGCCAGGGAGGAGCGTGTAGATTCGAGCGATAAATCGACCTATGTCGATATTAAATCTCGAAAGGCAGGCAGGACGACGAATATGCAAAGATATGCAAACAAAAAGTTGTAAATTATCTTAATATACGGTGTCAATCATCAAAATCTTCATTTAATCTCGTAATATTGTAGCATATGAATTTGGGCTACAAACTAATTTAATAATTTCAGAAAATAACTGTCACAAATCTACAAAATATTGTAAAAAAGAGTTAATTCTGTGGACCTTAATTCGATTTCTTGTTTTGGAATAAAATAATTTGAGTAAAAAAACAATTATAATATAAAAAATATGCTTATATATGTTGCATGAATTTTCCAGCTATACCTAACAAGTTTTGGTCAATTCAAGAAAAATAAGTGGAAAACGCGGAAGAAAGAACAAAAAACATTTAATTGCAGAGAGTATATTGAGGGAATAAGCATTTAGTGAAATAACCATAAAATTTTCATTTTTAAATAAAATAAATTCACAAGTGTATAGCTAAAATTCTTCAAGAACTTTAAAATCTGAACTAAATTATTTCAGAGTTAGAAATATAATTATAAAATAGATGTATTTCATATTTCTATTTTAGGGTTAAGATTTTTATTGATACTTCTAAGAATTAACTTCGTAAAACTTTATCAATTATGTTCTTAATTAAAGATATTTCTGATACACTGAATGAAAACTTTTTTTAATGTAGTATTAGATTAAGCAACATATATTAACATGTTAAAAAAGGTCTATTTAGAACCATAAAATGGCAGCTAATGATGTTAGAAATATTAAACAAATATTAAGAAGTCATTGGGGTTGCAGCATATTCAAAATTCCCATTTAAAAAAAGACATAATTTAAATCTAGGAGACGGAAAAAGCATTTTAGTAGAGGATTTCGAAAATAATAGAACGTCTTCTGACACGAGGAAAATATTTTTATATTCAACTTACTCTCGTCTTAATTGGATACATTTATTACAACGAACCTGCAATGCCTTTAGACCTTTCAAAAAGAAATTTCTATCTTGCTCTACAAACCAAACCTCAACAGCTTCCATCATCTCTTCTTTGGAAGAAAATTTAATAGCTTTAAAACTTTTTTTCAGTTGAGGAAAGTCAGACGATAGCCAGATCTGGGGGTGTTCGAATAATTCGAACCCTAAATCACGAATTATTTGCATGGCAACATGCGATCTGTGTGCAGGAGCATTTTCCTACAAAAACAAAACACCTTTGGACAACTCCCCGGCTCTTCTCTTCTTAACTTCTTCTCGTAAAGTAACATCTAATAATAATTCCCAATTATTATTCTACCCTTATCCAGAAAATCAATCATGATTACTCCATGGCAATCCCAAAAAACTGAGGCAAGAATTTTGCTAGCAGATTTTTGAACACGAAACTTCTTAGGCCTTGGAAAACCAGCATATCTCCATTCCATCGATTTTTGTTTTGTTTCTGGGTTGTAGAAATGTACCCAAGTTTCATCCATAGTAACAATACGGCTTAAGAAGTTTGCATCTTTTTCAAACCGAGCGCAAATCGAATGCGATGCTTCCACCCTTGCAGCCTTTTGGTCAACTTTCAGACATTTGGGGTATCCATTTTCTAGAAATTCTTCTCATGTTCAAATCGACATGAATTACATACACGATGAGCGTATTCAGAAGTGTAAATAGATTGTTAAATATTTCTGAAACCGTTTGTAATGAAACGACAAAAAAGTAGATTTTTTTAAATGCCTTGTCTCATTTAAAACACGATTAAGAAATAAAGAAAAGTATTAAAAGGTTTTTTTTCTATGATATAAATTCATAAAATAAAATTAATTTTAAAAAAATTTGTTGAATCTTAGTCGAAAAGTTTCAAGTTTCTACTGCACATAACCTAAGTTTAACGAATTATAATTTCAGAAATTTGATCAAAACTCACACAAGTATAATCTAAGAACAACTCTTGCAATTAAAAATCCCTATAAATAATAAGAACCATTTCGTAAGAAAGTTTAGTAGATCCATTTGGAACCATAAAATTAAGATGATAGTATTTTGTGGAATCATCATTCCTAAAACAATGTTTACATCACATTACTGCCAAATTAGAAATCTTTATTGTGCTGTTAAAGCCTAGCAAGCAATAATATAAACATTACAATTATGTTTATGTAAATAACTGTGTAGATATTTTGTTTTCGACAGCACTATCATTAGTAGCCGTAAAATGTGAGGTCAGACAGGTTATCTCGTCAGTCTAGGATCATTTTTTCTATAATAAATCTCTGGCATTATATTCATTATAGTAAACCATGTAAATTGGAGAAAAACAATTTGAAATGAATTTGAAATTAATCTCTTTAACAAAAAAACCCTCAAAATAACGCGTCGCAATTCCCTGCAGTAGAGAGGAAATCTACTAATTGAATTCCCATGTCATTCGGGAACAATACAATTTTCCCGCATGGGAACTACACTTTGCCGTACTTAACGTATAAACGATACAAATAGAGCCGGATTCACACATTCATAAAACATCCGATTGACAGGTAGAAACGGTAGAAAGGTATACAAAACAATCACATCGTGGCAGATACAAACTATCGACTATTGCGTAACGCAAAAGTAATCGAATGCCAAATGGAGATACACCGATTTTGTCCGGACAAAACCTCTATTTCGATGAGATGTGTAACGCACGAACAGGAAGGACATGTTGTTCATGCGCGAGCGTGTACAAACGTTGTGATATAATACAATATGCGAGGCGGAAACGGCGAAAGAGGACGATTGATTGAATAGAGAGACCACGTATTTCCTATATTCTAGAATTTCGTTTCGTTTAGTTTGGGAAATTGGGAAATCCGGTAAGTGTGAAGTAATTTTAAAAGCAAATAAATGGTTTCTACTTGAGTTTAATGAAAATATATAAATAAACGGGCCAAAATTTAGAGAGTTTTCATCAAATAATACCAAAATTAAATACCATATTAAATAATTAATAGCCAAAAATAGAAAAAAAAACATTCTAAACTTTTTGCTCTAATCTAATGTTGTTTTAGAAGATGGCGTCAATCGGTGAGACTTAATGTTAACTCCACTAAGACTACCTTAGTAGCATTCACTAAGAAAATAAAACCCAATCTTAAAACCATAAAAATGGATGAGCAAGTTATAGATTGGAGAACGGAGGTTAAATACGTAGGACTTGTATGTATGTAATGTAATGTATGTAAATAGAAGGGTGGTGTTACACTGCGACCTAAAAGATCTATTGTGTCCTCTATTCTTGCTGCTTTACACTGGCCTTCCAATTCCTATCCTTTCAGAAAGTGTAGGATGTTCAGAGGCCCCAGTCTAGATAAGTTCTCCCTCTTCGATTTCACATGCTCCCAGGTGCAATGCCCTCGAGTTGCACAGTGCTTACGCCAGTTTGAGAGGAGGTGGATGGGTGTTTCATCCTGTTCCCCAAAAAATTACCTAGGACTTACCCTAGACAATAAACTTCTATGGAACAAACATGAATATGAAGTAAACAACAAGGTCAAAAAAGCCCTATGAAGACCATCATAGATCATCTTAGATTGTCGGGTTTTGACGTACGCTGATGACCTTAAAATCTTTAGCAATATTGCTTCTGTGGCTGATTGTTTGGCGGTACAGAAAAATATTGATGTCATTAGCGAGTGGTGTATAGACAACCACATCCGTTTAAATATTGAAAAATGTGCGGTGCTATCTTTCACACGATGTACTAAACTTTTTTCTTATAACTACACTGTACTTCATAGCAATATTCCCAGGGTATCACAGTTTAGAGATCTGGGAGTACTTTTTGACGCTCACTTAACATTTTCTCCCCATATTTTGGACGTTTCTTCTGGTGCTTCCAAAAATTTGGGTTTTCTCATGCGTTCTTGCAAAGATTTTACCAGTCCATTGGCATTAAAAAAAGTTCTATATTTTGCGTTAGTTAGATCGAGATTGGAATACGCGTCAGTTGTTTGGCATCCGCATTACTTGTATCAACAGCTCCCCATTGAGCGTGTCGAAAGGAGATTTCTAAAATACTTATCATTTAAGGATGATGGAGTATATCCGGTACGTGGGCTCGATTATTCTAATTGGCTTGGGAGACATGGTTTCTGTTCACTGACGCAACGAAGGAATGAAGCTAGTGCCAAATTTCTTTGGAACCTAATACATAATAACATTGACGCACCAGTTCTCTTGAGTCAGTTGGATTTTGGTGTACCCCGCCTTAGTGGTAGATCTTCCGTTATTTTTCCCATTCTTACAAATCGTACCAACATATTACTTAAGGCTCCCCTAACACATATGTCTAGAAACATTGACGAAATGTTCACTGATCCGTTTTAACTTGCACCTCTTTTGTATATAATTTTTTTTACTTACTTTTTCTTTTGTGAATAACTTCAATTTTGTAAAATGACTCTAGCTTACACTAATAATGCTTCTCTTTTTTCTTTCATTTTTGTTTGTATTATTATTGTATTATTGTTATTATCGAACGCTGTACTTTATTTTTTCCTATATTTGTGCTTTAATTGGAACATTTTTCTGTTGGGCAATAAAGAATATTATTATTATTATCATCAACTTCACGAAATACGACGAAGGAAACAATGAAACAAACATGTAGAGAAAATGCAAGAACACAGAGATGGGAAAACAATAAAAAGTCACCAAAAGGATGGGTTTGAAGTTGGCAGTCCTCGTTAGGAACTGCTAGGTCTTCGTCGTATAGCCTTAGGCATAGTCAAACACCGATATGGTGGTGACCATCAAGAAACTATTAGATGAAGTTAGTAAGACATTATTTTCCTTTACATCCTAATCGTGGAAACTGTATGGACCAGAGTAATGAACTTTTAAAGCCAGAATAGAGCAATCAGGAGAGGGCGTCGGAAACCTCTTGTAGCGGACTCTGGAAATCACCACCATACAAGACAGTAATAATGCCGAAAAAATTGTTGCAGCTCGGACTGCAGCAACAGAAAAAAGCTATCTGGCGCCCAGATCAGGGAACGAGGAAGGCAAAGGAAAATAGAGCACGGTACGTGGATCATCGCCGTGACTTTAAAAGATCTAAGGCAAACCAGGCTGCTAAGGAAATAAAACAAACACTCAAGGTTGGAGGCGGAAGTCAGATCACTGAGGGTAAAAAGAAGACGGTTGAGGGCAGCAAGAAAAGACTTCGGCAGGACTCTAAAACGCCACTGCAGATCTCAAAGAGACCCAAAGGGTACCTATAGCGAGGCTGCGTGCTTGTCAGGACAACGGATGGCAGTAATTGGCTAATGTCATCCAGAAAAACTTCAAAAAATGTCATCAAAACTAATATTATTTGTGGCTTAATTAAAAATATGTTTTAATTGTATAACGGATGTGACAAGAATACTATAAAATACGAATAGAATTGTAGCGAAGAAAAAATACCTTTGAGAAAGACGGAATTCCGTCGAAACGTAAGCAACAGGAAAATGAATTAAGGAAATTAAAGAAATTTTGTGCCACTAATCCAATGAGTTTTATTATTAAATTTATAATCCCAGTTTGGCCAAGAAAACAAAATTTATTAAAAATAATGCAAGGTAGTTATACCATAGCAGCGTGGTCTTGGTTGATTTATCATTCTAACAGTTATTTGCACCAGTTTTCCCTAATAACAAACTTAGTTAAGTAGAGGCTCAGCTTAAGGTGAACCTTAAGGTGAATATGTTTTGTACCGTCGAAACTAGGAATAAAGCTTAGCTAAGTATTGAAAACGGAGGGAAACCGTGTCGACAGTGTGAAAGTGACTGTGTAACTTGTAAGTTTTGACAGAACATACAGAAAGAAGGAGAATGTTGACTTTTAATTCTTGATACGAGTTTTCGAGTTTTCATTATTGTTGTTAGGTCAGTCTCAGGAATATTAACAGCTGATTCATAAAAGCAACACTATTATTGCTGAAAATTTATTGTTTAATTGGATAAAACATAACAAACTGTATGCATTCGTGGTCATAGGAATGCTTATTTCGTCTTGGTTACATGGGAAACTTAAAAATTATTTTTATACCTATACTCAACATCAAGGATATTCAATTTCAGCTTCAATCAGGTTTAGTATAAATAATGTTGTACATTTGGTTACCCAAATCGCCGGAAAAATGTAAGTTCGTCAAACGTATGAAAATATTCTGCCCTTTCATTTACTTGTCTAGGTATACCACAAAAAATTATTTTTAACTCGTCCAATTCATCATCATCTTCAAACATTATGTTATTTATTAAGATATTTTACGTGCCATTTGTTAAAAATGTACAAATAATAAATATCCCCCACAATAAATAAACTCAAAACACCGTAATACAACAAATAAAAGTCTTCTTTCACTTGCCGCAATACTTGTCATTTGAAACCAAAAGTGAGGTGAACTGGACCTTAAGCCGGGCAAATCTTCAGCTTATTTTGAATACACTTAACTGGTCCTTAAACAGTGGTGCAAAACGAAATCATAGTTCAGGATCTACTTAAGTCTTAAGTTAAAACGATTCAGTTGCATTCCGGAATAAAATTGAAATCTACTAAGAATGACTTGAAAACAATTTTGGCGTGATTTTTGATCGGTCAACAAGGAATGAAAAGTGGCCCAAATTTAAGAATTTGCAGAATTCTAGCATAGTAATATATTTTGCCCACTTAAGGCGTGTAAATGATTGTTTATGCGTAATTAAAAGTAATGGAAAACGATATAAATTTAAGCATTTTTAGAATTGTGTTATAATAGTGTAGCTTTATTGATTTAGGCTGATTTCCCAAAATAAAATTTAAACTTGGACAGAATGACGCATCTACACTATTTTAGCCAAATTATTTTTTTAATTAACTCAAACCAATCCAAACCAAAAAACTTTTGCATTAAATTTTAATCTTCGTGCATCTAAATTTAATTAAGCATTCTGAAAAATTTTCCCCCATAAAAATGAACCACTCAAACTACCATCATACCTGGATAATAGAATTGGCTCCTTCTTACACCAGCCTTCGATTTTTTCCTAATAAATCTTAATTTCGCAATATGCCCTAAAGATTTCAAGGCTCGGTTTAAGCAAGGCCGCTTCTTTTTCGGAGAATTTCGTCGGATTTTATCATCAACAGCTTGACCAGGGACTATATCACGTTTGACTAGATCCAATAACCACTGCACCTTCATTCCGCTAAATGTAATTAAAGACGTAAATATTGAAGTAAATAAGCGATCACAAGAATCTACGAAGTAAAAGACGCGGACGACTTAGTTGTCACGTGGCACTAGAAACAAAAGACTAAATCTGAAGACACGCGTCGTTTCCTCCTGTCGAAACGGCGCCACCCAGAAAGACAACGTTGTTGCCAACAGGCGGAACTGATGACTAAGACGTAACTTTAAAGGAGATGGAAGGCGTAAGGATGAAGTCATTTAGTCACATCTCGGTTTTATTTCCGCATTGTTCCGGAGAAAAGCGTGAAAGGACTTACCGTTAAGCTTGAAACCGTTCTTTTCGATGTTTTCCTTCGAAATTTCGTTCCTATTCGTCGCTGGATTGTCCGTAGTTGGGGTTTCTGTTCGGAGGTTGGTAGTTGTGGTCGTTGCTGAGCTGGTCGTGCTCGTTGAACTGCTGCTTATGATGAATTTCGTTATAATATTCGATCCTGTAAAAGCGGAGGATGTTATACTTAGTGATTTTCCAGGATAAAACTTAAAATTTATTTTTTATCATTGGAAATCTTTTAAGCCAAATTAAACCAAGATCAAGTTAAAGGATTTTTACTGTGTGTAATTTATATAACGTCTTCAGAGCTACTACCCAAACGGAATTTGAAGTAAATCGGATCAAAATTAGCAATGCTCAGTTTTTTCTAAAATCAAATCTTAGGTTTTTTTTCAGTGAATTGGAGGCAAATTCTTGGAGGCTACATCGTATTAGTAATAAAATAATAATTTTTGATGATCATGTTAGATTTAATTGAAGTTTTCGATGTGAAATCCAGGTTTCCATTTGGATGTGGAGGTACTTTTAAGACCAATTTAAATCAAAGAAAAATTTTAGGTTTCTATCAGAGGAGGGTAATAGAAGGTCTTCAGAGTTATATATGCGTCAAAGATGAAAGTGATTTAAAAAAAATACTTACGTTTAATAGTTTCGGTTAAAACTTCCTGCTGAGTGCTGGTCGTGTTATTATCGTTGCTGTTGTTATATTGGCGTTTCTTGGGGGAACCTCCGATGCAATCCCTACAAACGAAAACGGAAAAATGCACAACTACAGCACGAAAAATCACGATTAGAATCTAATATTAATCTAACTCTCCCTTTTGGCTTAATAAAAAATTATCTCACGCTTCGCAAATTACTAGACCGCTTATGTAACGTTTGTTTATGCGTCTTATTTACTACAATGATGTGCCGCCGTGCGTTCCGGAGTCAATTCGCAGTCATTTAAGGGGCATACCTATACTGCTACAATATCGACGCACCCATTTAGAGGTGATTGAGACAGATGTGCCCTATTGGAACGTCGACATAGCGTAGTACGCAGTGCGGAATGGAGATGCATATAAGTCCGATGTGGAAATAATTGACTGGCCGTGTCACATTGTTTTGTCAGTCAGAGGAGAAAACGGATTTACGCTCCATGGAGTTTGGGGACACTCCGGATCACGTGACGTCAGTCGATTAGGGTTAGGCCGAACGTACGGTCGTAATTTCTGTTAATTTATGTGTTTTTTTTTCGCTATATATACACCATCGTTTCAAAATATTAGCACAGTTTTAGATTTTCAATAATGAATCGGCAATAAATGGAAATAATGCAGTAATGCAGATTTGATTTATTTATTTTTTATTAAAATAATCACACATTAAGGGAACAATAAATGAAAAAAAAAAAACGGAAATAATTAAATAATAAATAATAAAAAAATGGAAAAATATATTCTATGAACTTGTTTTTGAGCATACTTTTGCAACTTATTGTTTTGGTTCGTTTTTCTTATATGTTTTTTGAATTCCTTACATTTCATTCAATAAAAGATAAAAAAAACTTAAATAATTTCTTGTTAGTTATTAAATATAATCATTGCATTTAATATAGAAGATTTTGTACAGCTTTGAATACAATCATCTACAAAAAATCTGATTTATAAAATATTAAAATACAATATTAGCAGGATAATCACGCCCTTTTCTATTTTGATGTGTGGGTACATAAATAAAAATTGTGGATATAGAGCATGGGATGCTTTGAAAAGGTGAAAGTGTTTGTGCATGGTTCGCTAACCTCCATAAATTGAAATTTAATACCTAATAATTTACCAATTATCTCATAAATGGACTTAGACTGGGTCGAATATCATCTATCAATAATGTCACATATTATAAGATGTACAGTTTCATTACGTCAATGCCACTTACTTGCCGCCCTAGGGAGGAAAAGTACAACTTTCTTCCCTAGGGAGGAAAAGTAGAGATTTACTCCCTCAAATGAGGGAGGAAAGTGGACACTATGTGAAAAAATAATTTGCACATACTATTCCTCATTATAATTATTTGGAAAGCTAGAAGAAAAATTAAAATTCTTAATTCCTAGCATATTTCTCAAGCAATTTAATAAAATAAAAACAAAAATGAATTGTAGTCATATAAACTTTTAAGTTTAAACTCGCTTGAGTTTCCTTTTTTATTATATTTTTTTTTCAATTCTTTCCATTTCCTTCAACATTTAAAAGAACAAAAAATTTATATAAAAAATAATTAGTTGAGATCATTCTCGTATTCTTTTAAATTGAACATAATCAAGTGATATTTAATATAAAATGGTTTCTTTTGTTTTAAGTATAATCAGATGTAAGAATCTAACTATATCTTTTCATGTTTATGAAAACATAAGCATACAAGGTACATTGATAAAAAATGTATTTTTGTGCAGAGTTAATTAAGTTCCATAAAATGATGTCTAGCATATTCCCCATTATAATTATTTGAAAAATAAAGGAATATTAGACACCCTACTATAAATCAATTTTTGAACTCATTTAATAAAATACAAAAATTACCTACGCGTTTTAATTTTTAAAAACAAATTTAATTTTTACTGCTTTTTTCAAAGCCCTTAATTATTTTCTTAATCATGCAAGAACACAAAACTCTATAAAAAAATAATTAGTTGGTGTCGCACTCGTATTGTTTTGAATTACACATAATTCGTTTTCCTTCAAAATAAATCAGCTATAAAAACCTAATTTATAAAGCATTAAAATAAATAGAATGAATGGAAGAATCATCCCCTGCAGTACAGAAATTATGGACGTGTTACGTACAGAAATGCACTGCTGTGGTTTGGGGGGTTCGTAAATTCAGTGATATTTTATTTATTGAGATTTGTCTTTGCAAGTTTCGGGAAAATTCTCTCAGAAATCAATTATTTTATTTTGTATAGATTTTGTTAATTGATTGATCTTATTTATTTTTTAATTGTTCAGTTGTTAAATTAATTTCATTCAGTTGTACATATTGCGTTCACCAGTTGTTTATGTTGTTCAATGTATATTCTAGAAGTTTTTTCTTTGCGATTTGTGCGTTGCAATTGCGCGCAGCTGTTATTTTATATGTATACGATGTTTTTCCCTGAGAGGCGGCTCAGTTACCAGATAGACGAGCGTGTAAGCTGCATATAATTTTTAGATTCATTGCTGCCATTTTGGGTTTTTCTTTTATTTAAGATTTGTTCGTTTATGCGATTTATATGTCCATCTAGGAACTCATTAAATATTAATTGTTGTTATATTGTGTGTACACAATTTAAGTATAAGATCAGTTATTATTTGTTCTGGAAGATATTTTAAGTTTAAAAAGAGTTAATTTTTGTCGTTTTTAAGTTTGCTGATTTGTATTTTTTAATTAATCATCACGGTTTGGGTGATTAGAAGCATTGTGCTTGTATTTAAATTTCAATTTTGTAAATTTACTTGTTCTGTCCACGTTTACATTAATTTAGGTTGTTTTAAATTTTGAAACCACGTGGATTTTTGTGAAAAAAGAATTATCTTCTTGAACAAATTTGTGTTTTGTTTGTTAAAGGATTTTGCATTGTCCTTTTTAAATGTAGATTCTTGCAGTTTTTGATTTCGTCCAGGATCTTAAGTCCAAGGTTTAATTTTTCTGCAATTTGTAACAGATGTTTTTTTTTATAATAAAATTTTTTATAATTGTTATTAACGTCATTCAAAATTTCTGTTCTTTTATTTTTGATTAAACCTTTTCATTTTTTGGAGTAATTAAAGAAAGTCAGATTTCTTTCACTCACATTTTACTTTTCATGATAAGTTTTATTGCGAGAGTAATCCTGAGTTTAATTGTTCTTTTGCGCCTTTAATTTTTATCCGCTGAGCTAGTAAATTTAATTTTCTTTTTTTAAATTCATTTTGAATTTTCTTTTGTACCTTCTGTACACAGCAGTACGTACTCATACTCGCAAAACTGTAGTTTCTGGCCTATTGATACAAATAACTATTTTACCGTTGGGGTTAGAGTAAGGGTTGTTTTATATACAAACATAAGCACGAGGCACCGTATAGAATAAAAAAGTTCTTTTCATACAGAATCTTGAAGTTGCAAGATAGTATATGGTGGATTTCTTCAGATCATCTGGAAAATATTCTCGTCTCAAAAGAGAAATTCACTAGGTGCGCTAATGATATGCAATATAATGTGAGCATGACTTGATCAGTTTAATTGGGATTTCATCATGAGCAACTGACCTCGTATCCTTTAGGTTTAAGGATCTTCTTATAAATACTTTACATGTTTCGGCCAAGGGCCATCTTCAGAATCCAAAAATTTTGTAAATAACGTGTCTTATAATACTTCTAAAGAGTGCCCTCGGTCGAAACATCTCAAGTATTTACAAGACGATCCTTAATATAATACATTTGATTGGGAAATACTAATAATTATTCTTCCAATTTTTCTTTTATTTGTATGATATACTTCAAAATTTTAAATAATTTTATGGTTTGAATATAAAAATATTTCCCCTTTCCTAACGAATATTTCCATTTGTTTTTTTTTTCAAGAGGTAATGGCAATGTAAATAAAAGTACGTAAGATACCTTAAACTAAAACTAAAAAAATCACCTAAAGGCATTCCGCCTTACTTACTGATTCAGGCCCAATTTCAGCGTGTTTCCGGCACTCTTCAGTAACGCGTGCGCTTCCGAGTTGGTCTTGTTCCGCGTGCTTTCGCCATTAATCGTTGTGATCACGTCCCCCTCTCTGACGCCGCGAGCAGCGGCCTTACTGCCTGGATTGACCTGCAAAAGAGCAAACACCGGTGAGTATTCGGTTGCCTAAGCGGACGCTAGTTTCTTGGATCTTCTCGGACGAATTTTAAATCGTTCAGATGACGCAGATTCGGATTCTAAATGCGTTCGATACGAAAATAATCGAATTACGCGGATTTTAGATGCGAAATAGAAGCGGTAAAAATCCGAAATTTCACTTCGAAGAAGCACGTAAACTATTAACAGTAAATTTATGTTTCCTTCATTCGAATATGATGTATGATTACATAAAAATAGTATTTGGCAGATATAAATGGATTTTAACATACCCTTTGTACTAAAGGATCGCCCATCACACTTCTCAAACTTTCAAACTCTGCCGCATGACTAATTTGCTGAGGGCAATGCATGTTGTCAACAGCTTTATTAAATTTGGCTAAGGTACAGGGTATATTTTTTGTGGCAACGAGGACGATGTCAAAATATGTAGCATACACAGTTTGCTCTTAAATTTGTTAACATATAGTAATTAAGAGGCGTTGGGACAAACTATTTTAACGAGTAACATTGAATGATAAACTTGACCTTTCGTTTTGAAACGCAGCACTAATTAAAAGGACAATGATTGATTCATTATATGGATTTAATTAGATTTGTTCTGGCTCTCTATATAATTATTAATTAGTCGTAATAGATCTATACATATACGAGAGAAAGATATCTATTTACTGTCGATAAAAGCAAGGTGTTTCTATAAATAGTCTCGCGACTGAAGAATATTCTGCAATGCAAATTCGCTTTTACGTATTATAACTCGGAGAACGCAAAATAAACATTTTATTGAAAAGGATTTAAAACTGTAAACACGCCTACGTAAATTTCTGATGCTTGGTTATGTAAAATCTTTTGTTCTCACGGGATTAAATGAAATTGGAAAATTTCCTTGACAGAGTGTGGGTACACACACATTTATTTATAATTAAATTTAATGAAATTGTGTCGCTGTGAAAATTTTAAATTACAACAAAATAACATATTCATAATAAAATAATTTAATATTTTTTTTTATGTAATTTTTAGTTAATATCTGCTTGTCTCCTTTTAATAAAATAAATTCAAATTTTTTTTGAAGAGAGTTTATTTATAATATCTGATTCTAATATATATATAAAAAATAGTAATAATTTACCTCCCCCCTTCCTGCCCCCCCCCTCCCCAATTTTAACAATATAATCTGGAATTTAGCATAAGAAAACCTTTTTATCCCCATATATGTGTTTTTAAGTATATTTAAAAAATAAATTTCATTCTTTCTTTATATTCGAGTATGTTCACTTTATGTGGGGGGGAAACTAATTTTAAATTTCTTTACATTTTCGACCAATCTTCAAAATAACGATATTGCTTTATTGATGTAAGAATTAATAAAATTAGAAATACCTTCACTACTTCATTAGGATTGTAGCACTTATAATGTATAAAAGTTCTTTTTAGTTCATGCTCGGTAATTTTGGAAGTATAATTTTTCTGTGACATACTTAGGGGCAGCACCAAAATCCAAAATATCCACCAAATCTACGTGTAATACATAAGAAAAAATTAAAAATTTTTTTTGATATTTTTTGGTTAAAAATTCTTGAATTATAAGGGAGCCCCCTATTTTATTTTATTTTTCTTTTGTATGAAATCTAGGGTTGTCACCTCGTGTGAAAGTTTTTTTTATGTCGGTTATGTTAGGAGGTATAATTTTTTTTTTAATTAATTCTTTTTTGGTATATTTAGCGGCCACACAAAATATAAATAAAATATTTTTTTTAGTGTACTTAATATTTTATATTTCGGTGGTTAAAAAATACTTGAAGCAGGAGCTCCTCATATTCGTTAAGTTCAGTAATATTAATGATTTGTTTTATATTTTTTTAAATTTATTATCTCCGACGTGGTCAGAAAATATCTTACCTTTCGGGAGTTAAAAATATTATTTTGTTATAAATATATATAACAAAAATAATATAGTTATTGTAAGTTCCAGATTGGTGGAATTATGACGTTAGGTCTTAGGAAAAAAAAGGAAATGAGTTCTATCTAATCCTCCAACTTATTATTATTACAACCGGTTTCGGTTCTAGGCCATCATCAGGCGTATCATACGTCAGTAGAATTTTTAAGCTATGTCACTTATTATTAAAATTGAAAAATGTGGTTTTTAAATTGTAAAAAAAAATTAATAATAAGTGACATAGCTTTAACATTCTACTGACGTATTACGCCTGATGATGACCTAGAGCCGAAACCGGTTGTAATGATAATAAATTAGAGGATTGGATAGAACTCATTTCCTGTTTTTTTCTAATATCTAACATCAAAAATAATATAGTTTGGTCACACCTGATATACAAAAAACCTTTATATTAGTGAATTTAATGGCAATTTCACAAAAATTTCTTATTTTTCTTTTACATAAAAATAACTAATGATTCATAATAATTTTTCAAGTCAGGTGGAATTTCAGCACCTCTCATTCTCTATTTCGCAGAAGTCCCCACTTAAAAGTATTTTTCTATATTTCTGTTGGTCATATTTAGGCTTCTAAAAAAATTCTTTAAATATATGTAATGGTTAAAATGAAATTTTATAATGTTGTGTACTAAAATCAGAAAATAGTATTACACTTTTTAGTAGTTAAAAAATACTTGGGATACTAGGGGGAACCCTACTTAATTTTTTTACCGCAGAATATAGGTTTGTCGTACCTCATATAAAAGCACTTTTCAAGAGTGATTTGTTCGGGCGTATAAAAAAATTTTTAGATTTTTTTTTGTCCTATATGAGGGTGACATAAAATCTATATATGTGCAATTAATAACATAACAGTATCATCTTATCATCGTATTTAATATAAACAAATAATACCTCTCTTTATTTTTTGCTAATTAAAAAACAAAATAAACTGATAAGATTCCCCTTCACGCCTCCGTATTTTTTTTTTGTAAGAAGCATGGGCATGTCGCAGCTCAAATAAAAGGAATTTTTAAGTCGACTAAGAAGATGCATGAACCGGAATTTTATTATTTTTTGTTTGACGTAAAAAACCAGTAACTAACCGTATAATCCCTCCTTTTCCCGTACGGTGAGCAGAACTTCAACATCTCGTTCCACTCACTAAGATTATCCGCAAAACAAACAGTTGGTACGCACTAACAAGCACAAATTAACTATTTTTCCACGTTTCAACCCCGCAGTTCTGGTCAATACTGTCCTTACTGACGAACTAAGGCCATCGACTGCGCGTACACTATACGTTTTCCCGTAGGTCACTGCAGTGTTAATTGTCTTGCGGATAGTATGTGTAAATATGCTCTCTCGGTTATTCCATCGAAGTCCGTACGCGTAAACACAATTTCCTTTTCGAATATCAATGAGCCGTATAAGACTACTGGAATACCGCTGTCAGTATGGGCGTTCGCCAGCGAGTTACAAACCCCTTAAGATTGCCTTGAGAATGCTAATCGAACGGAGAAGGCTTCGTTAGTATTCAAGCGATGAAAGGAGTTAGCTCACCTCCACAAGCGTCTCCTTCGCCTTCTAGTGAGGGTCTTCCATTACCCTAAGCAAACATCTATTACAGGGTATGTGCTTGTATTTGAGGACGTGTTACGTCACAACCACAAATATAATATCGGTACTAAATCAAAATGTAATTTAGTGTGATCGATGACTTAGACGAAGAAAAACAACCACATTTGCAGCGTATACAGGATAAGGCGGAGGATTTGAAACACGCGCGCGGTCTCGAGTATTAACTGGGGCGCAAACTTTGCTGTGGTTGTCGCCGTCAGAGTACAGAAATTAATATTAGTGAAACCTAATAAACCGCACGACCAGCAGACAAGGAAACATGATACTAACACCATAGAAACGCCCCGAAGTCAACCGCACATGTGTGTACTGGCAATAAAACTTTGCGTAAAGGGAAAATAAACTCTCTTTGAGGTAATTAAATTAAAAAGGCTTATACAGGCTGTCCCGATTGTGGCTAAACTTAAGGTATAGATAGATGACATAATTCAGAATAAAAGCTCTTAGATGTGGCATTTTTTTCACGATATTAACACCACAATTGGTAATACGGTCCTGGATAAAAGGAATATGGCTCATACTTGATTAAATACCATTACTTTTGCGTAATTGTAGTGTTCATTAACAAGATGGTGCTTCCCGCTCATAATGCAAGCGCAGTACAAACTTGGTTCCACGAGAATTTTTCGGAAAGGTGGATTGGTCGAAGCAGGTTTATCCCCTGGTCATCAAGATCCCCAGACCCAGGGCCCAACCTAGCCATTTCGCCGCTCCATCGCTATGTTTCTCCAAGTGTCATTTTCCATTTTTCAGAAATTACTGATTGAATTGAAATAATTCTTTTTTTTTTCGACTTTCGTGTCTTTCAACTTAGGCAACATAAAAGATTTCATTAAAATTGGTTCGATAGTTTAAAAGATATGGACCAAAATGTTATATGAAGTCGGTTCGTATTCATGTAACTTTTGTTACATCGATTTGTTAATGACATGCTTTCGCTGCAGTTGAAATGAATGAAAAAAACAAGAAATATTTTTTTTAACATCTACCTAATTCTAATAAAATAAAATACAGTAATTATAAAGAGCCAGAAAACGAATTAGTTATTGAACTTAAAAAATCAACAAATTAGATTAAAACATTTTTTCTACGAATATTAAACTCTACCTAGTAACTAAAAAATTTTCTTCGCACTTTTTCTTCTGCAAAATCTTTAATAATTTGTAATAAATGTATGCTGTCACAAGCCTTGTGTTCTATTGAAATCATAACCAATCCAGATAATAGTTTTTGTGTCGTGCCGGATCGCAGGTAATTTTTTATTATTTTTAATTCAGAAATGTTTTCTTTCACTACTTGCAACTGTTATTTGTAAACTCAAAAGAATTCTGAGACCAATACTAATATTTGGACCTAGAATTGCAAATTTTGAAACGCCTTGAGGAAACAAATTACTATCTAAAGTCATGCAACTCCTCTTATATCAGATGAATCTCCGTGGGTCAAAATAGTCTGGAGGTTCTTACAATATTCTAACAATTCATCTTTTGATGAAGGAGATGTAAATTCGAGCGTTTAACCGAACATATGTTGATATTAGATTAGGCCGACAGGATAGCAAATATGCAAGGATTGCAAGCTTTCTGCAGTGAGAAATTAACAAATTAATGTATATCTGCTATTAACTGTCATAATTAGGAGGAATTTTTTCCCAAGAAAAAATTTTCTCCTCACGCAGGATTCGAATCTACATACTCTCGTTTACCGGACGAGTGCTTTATCAATTAAGCTAAGAGGAGATGTAAGTTCGAGCATGATTGGTTCATCATCACACTCGTAAGCGTAGGTATTGAAGGTCGCTTGACTTTGATACACTTGCAACATCGGCTAAACGGGAAAAATGCAGAGGAATAATAAAACATTGTTTTTATCCATTTATTACGTAAATAGCGTAAAAAGAATAGTAATAAAAAGTATTATTGCTATCGTATTTTTATTAAGATATAGGGGAAGGTGGGGCAAGATGGAAACATTAAGCTTTAGAACACTGCATCAGGATTGCAAATTGATATACAAGGTTCTAAGTACACTTGTTGTAATCTTTAAACATTTATCTGTTCATGAATGAATTTACAATTTTTCGATGGGTACTCTTGATGTTGTGAGAAAATTTTGAAAAGAAATGTGTAAATACACCATCTTGCCCCACCATGGGCAAGATGGGGTGGCAAGGGTTCCAGGTGAGTTAAGAATGGGTCGTACCATGAATCTAGGTAATAGGTAAAAAAATAGATTCTTAAAATATTCTTAAAAACATCCAGGACCAAAGCTTAAACTTTTTAAAGCGGAACTACTTAAAATAAAAAAAAAAAATACAATAACGATAAGAATATTAAACTTAATCTTCACAATTGAGACGATAGAAGACGAACTCATCCACGTTATTCGCACAGCCTCCATGTACCCAACCTCGCCATCTATAGCATTATATCAATACTTCCCCTTACAATACTAACATTGAGCGTCATCTTCCTCAATAGAAGAACTTGATTATTTCCTTGACGTTTTCAAAAAATCTATCTCTGCTTTCCTTACAAAATTCGGCTTCTTGATCTCTTCTGTTTTCTTCTTTCTCATTTTTTTCCCTTTAACTCTTCCTCAGCACTTCTAGTTGCCTTAGGGATTCTCCAGACTTCTATTTTCTTGTAGCAGATTTTTATACGTAGTGCTTGTAAGGATTGTTGTCTTTCCCCTTGTTACGCTTTGATTGAACCTGTACTTTATTCCTAACATGAGAAATAGGCATTATGTCTTCGAGAAAGCATAATGGCATATCCAGGCATAACGGACCAGACTGAAGAGTGAGATAATGATGTCCCCATGTTGCCCCATACCAATAGCTCATTGGGACATTTTCTGGTTATGTTATAATAACATATTAAATATTTGAAACAAACAAATAACGCACTATAGAAAATACATGCAATACATGTCAATTAATAAGCACAAAAAAGTGTAGTTGTAAATAATTTACTTATACTTCCGATACTGGCCGTTGAACTCACCATCAAAACAATATAGACATTCTGGAAATTGCAAAGTTCACGCACAAACAGCAATAACTTTGTTATTACGACTAGTAAAGTTTTCTACATTACAACAAACATAAAACAGCACTTGGGAATATTAGATCTGCTATTATTTGACAGATGCTTACTGCCATTTTGTAGATAAGACGATGTCCCCATCATGCCTCGTGGCCCCATCTTGCCCCACCCTCCCATAATAATTTGTGATAAATTTATGCTGTCACAAGCCTTGTGTTCTATTGACATCATAGCCAAACCAGATAATCGCTTTTGTGTAGTGGTGCACTGAAAAACCGATATATTTAAACTAACCAAATATATTTTATTAAGCATACTTTCTTTGGAACAAACATGCCCTTTGTTGTTTCAAATATATGCAAAAAATGTACACTATTGACTGAAACAAAATATTTGTTTAGAAAGCTTAATATATTCAAACAAATCATTTAGTTCAGTATGGCCTTAACACAATAATATAATTCAACTTGATAAAAATGTTGGATTGGTTCAATTACTTTCGTATTGTTGAGATAACATCGGTACTTTGATAACTCAAACAATTTTTTTACTTCGTGAGAATAACTATATATTTGGGCGGGGGTCAAAACTTATTTCTAGCCAATGAAATGGCGACTAGCCACCTGTGTCTTAGATCACCCCATCAATTGATTCTAACATGCAGGAAGAAAATAATTGACATAAAAAGCGATCATATTATTTTGTTACTTCTAGTTTATCAATTTAAGAAACCCATTAATTTCATTTAAACAATAAGTACTCTTTAATTAACAAAGTGAATATTATTAAGAAATAAGGATTGCGCTAACTAACCACAATTGTAGTTAATTTAATATAGTTATTATGTTCAAATTACTTTTTTTTCCAAAGCTAGTCCACACTTTTGTGAACAGGTTTAAATCACAGATTAAGCATTACTATTATGGTGAAGTTTTTTACCCATATAGTTACGTTCAATAGTTATATGTGATACGGCTATTGTTGTAAAGATGGCGCCTCTCCTATATCACTCAAACACGGTTATAAAAAGTTGATTTGGTGCATTTACCGGGGAAGAAAACATTGTATATCGGCGAAGGAGAATTTGCAAACGTCACATACAGAAAAAAGTAAATTTATGAGATCAAAACATCTCAAATTAAAGGATGAAGGAAGAAAATGATTAGCTAAAGATTTTTTTTCCGTTTTTGTCGTAATTAACACATGTGAAATTCAAAAGGTGCAACTGAAAATTATGAATGGCCATCAAGTAGGAGTCAGTATGAGATATTGTTCAGAAGACCTGAAATTTGTAGAAATTCTCGGTGGAAAGTGAAAAATTTTCCAGCTTTTTTCAGCAATGGTTTCAATCATTAGCGGTAGTAAACAGTTGTTATAAACTTGAATCGCCATTCAACTACAACAATTAAATTGCAATCTTGTCATATGTAATAACTAAATTTAAATTTCCCACAATTATTTGTAATAACTTCAATATAAAGGTATTAAAATAATTATTAACGAAATACGAAGTCACAGGTAAACGTGAAGTTATTAAAAATAATTGGGTTACTAAAAATTTACTAAAAATAATTGCGGGAAATTTAAATCTTATTATTTGATTTTTACAATTTTGTAAAAATTTATGTTACGAATTTGACATTTTCGTATAAATATATTTGTTTACAACAGCCTTCAGAATCGATTTACCCAAATCATAGTTTATCGCATATACTTTCTTATCTATTCACTTTTTCCCATATAAAACACGAGGATTTAGGTTGGCGGCAGTGATATTTATAGGCGGCGGCAGCAAAAGCGTCCCTAAGGCGACTACTGGCCTACATATTTATAATCCATGCGGGATCCTTGCCAATTCCACCTTCGGGCATTTAGATCATTCATAATGTCATAGGAATACGAAAACAACACCATCACCATTGTCACTTTGTCCATCCCAATATCGACCGATCTGTCAGGCATTTAAGCTGCGTTCTTTTCAATTTTACCAGTGGTCACGCGATACATTCAATTCCCCATAAGTGTAGTAATACTAATAATAATAATAATCATGCTATTGAGATTGTTAAAGATGCATGTTAAAGTCAATTTGGTGATGGCAGTTTAAAACATCCCACAGATGTCGCTCTGTTGTGCGTGTTTGGTTATCGCCAGAGTCGTTTCATTGTATGGATAATTGACCTTGGACACATGCTATTATTTATATAGGTTTTCGTGGGATATTATTCGAATTACGAGCGGCTCCGAGCTTAATTAGATAAACATGCCTTGTGTGATGTTGAGTTGGTATAGGACGAACTCCATTTCCTATTTTGCGATTAAATTTATATTTAATGATATAAAAATTTAAAAATTTGTGTTTATTTTCAAATTTTATGTTAATTTAAATTTTGCTAGTGGAGTTTAATCTGTACTGCTAAATATATAATATAATAATAATAATCTTTTTGTGCCTCCGTCCAGAAACACTCATTTTGCAGTACTTCAAAGCTTCAAGCAAGGTAGTTTTCCTGCCTAGGCAGGCAAAAATGTCACTAAAGGTTGGCCACACTAGATTCCACATGACAGACGTGTAATAAATTGTCATTACTGTTCAACCATGCTAAGATGAACTGGTGTCTTCATTGCACTTATTATTAACTGGTACAGTTCAGTGTTTCTGCTGATGATGATAGCTTTGCTATCGAATCGTACGTCCAGTTTAGTACAGCTTGTGGTGAGGGGTCTAGGAGAAGTTTGCAGTATTACTAGTACCACAGTTTGGAGTATTTTTATCATCGCACTTATTATTGATAAATAGATATTAAAGTAGAAAGAAAATTACAGAAAATGACTTATGCCCGGTAACATAAAGAATAGTTACCAATTTGTCAAAGTTAATCAATGGATAACAGCAAAAATCAGTAATATAAAAGTTTGTTAAGAGATAATCATTTGTTAAATCAGTTGAAGATACGAGTGGATGAAGGTGCTATGTCGCATTTTAAAAACTGTCTTTTTTGCATGAATCAAGGTGTTTTGTACCCATCCTTCACATAGCACCATCGAAAATTCCAAAAATTCAAGAACACTCGAGTCTGTGAATGTATGAAGGGGTTATGTTACACTACTTTTGAGAAAAATTACATAAAAAACTTAATTTCTGAAAAAGTTTGATTTTGAAACATAACACCTTCATCCACTCGTGTCTTCAGTTGTTAACTTAACCACCGCTATACCGGTAGTTACACATTTGTTAAGATTTACCAAAGCACGAAATGTGCCGAATGTCCAACGAAAGTAGCCGTGCATAATTACATTAATAGATGGCAAAACATTTGATGCTTAGGTGGGACATCTACTTGACATTTTGACAGAACTTTCATTTTTGATTCAATTTGATCACTGTTCAATTAATTTGTTTTGTAAGTTTAGAATACGTTTAGTAATTATTACATTACCTTTTTATAATTTAATAATTGATATCTACCTAGCCTCCATACTAGGTAGATATCAATTCAACATTTGATTTCTAACAATATTATCATTAAATTTGAGACTATGCATCGTAATGAGTAGGAAAATGCAGGATGCCGTGAGAAGAGCCAGAAATTTACGCAACAAGAGAAACACACATTGTTAGTGATCATTGAAAATTATAAAGCAGTAGTTGAAAATAAGAAAACGGGTGAAGTATCTATTTAACAAAAAAAAAGTATGGGCAAAAATTACATCTGAATTTAATTCTTAGAGTACTGTTAGGTTAAGGATGAAAGAGCAGTTATTTACATTATACAACTTTATGAAGGAAAAACAACCAATAAGACCAAATAATTGTTTTATTTGCCTTTTTTTTTTAATATTTACATGATTCTTCTCAGAACAGTTGTGGTCTATGTCGTCTAGCACATATGTTGTCTAGTATTTATCAAGTAGTTCTTCATTGGAGGACGATGATTCGTAATTCCATATATTCATTATGGCTATAATCGTTATAATAGCCAGAAACAAAATCTCAATTGCTGAATTGCTAAGTGAAAACGTCAAAGTTTCAAGTTAGCTCTTTATCGGAACCAAAATGAACTATCAATATTAGTAAACTTACAGTTAACTAGTTTACAACAGCCATTAATCAGTTGTCAACTAATTACTCGACATTTAACAAATGCATAATTTTATGTTACTCGACTTTTACTTAACAATTTGTTAGTGCTAACAAATGATTAACTAATCACTTGGTTACACAAGCTTTATGTTACCGGGCATTATTCTCGAAAACGTCAAAATACTAAGGTATGTAACATCATGTGTGCCAACTTGTACTGCCAACTCTCTAGTGTCAAAATTTCTTTTCTATTTTCAATTCAAAATTAAGATTTGTCTCCCCAAAAAACATTGTGTATCACACGGCCAGAAACTCTTTTGCGAGTATAAGTACGAATACTATAGTTTCTGGCCCAGTGATAACTATTATTTGAACCGTCACAAGACAAACTATAAGAAAATATAAACCAAATAAAATAACAAATGAAAATGATGGCACAAATCCCAGCGTCCGCATTAACGGGCCGCTGATCTACCACACTATCCTGCACAAAAATAATAATAATGTGCTGCTAATCTAACAAGATCATTATTAGCCAGCAAGACACAATCATACCTAAAGTTACAAAGGAACACAAGATATACACAAGATATACACAATTTCCAAAAAAACCACTAATAATTACTATTCTGGACTATATCTGCAATTATTTGCGCATATTACTCTTAAAGCAATAAAAGCCCCTTTCGAAGACCATTCAAATTGTGGACATCAGTTCGAAATGTAATTTTAGAATTCAAGTGCTGAGCAGTTTTATTTAATAGAATCTTATGGTAGAAAGCAAGACTGCAGCCTGCGCTGGTTTGCCATGTATTAACCTAATACAACGATTTTGCATTAGTTGCATTCTACGTAAAGTCATTGCATCAATGCAGTAGTGATAGACAACGCCTGTATAATTAAACTGTGAAAGCGCGAATAATATTTTAATTTTCATAATCAAGAATGACTTGGCGTTATACAATAATGTCAATATTGCAAATGTTTTACATATAGTAGCAGCTGCATGTTCCTTGCATCTGAGGTTACAATCAACCTGCAACTTCAGATTCCTTTTACTAGCAACGATAGGTATATAGCTTGATTGGTAATCATGAAGTCAAGCCCACCAATAATTGTTTATCGGTGTCTGGGTCTGCTGAATAGCATAACTGATGACTTTTCAGTGTTAATTTTCAAGCAATGTGTTTCAACAAAAAGAGCTAGGGAAGCAAGGTCTTCATTAATTTTTAGGGACGCTTCGTGAATTATATTTAATTGAAAATTGAAACGAATGATAAATCTGTGTGTCGTCATCGTAACTATGTATTTTGCAAAACTTTACAGCAGAATTTATATTAGACCTGTATAACGTAAAAAGAAGCGCCCCCAAAACAGAACTCTGAGGCACCCCGCAGACAACTTTGCCCATTTTGCAGTTGCACATATTGAGTACGGTCATTGAAATAATTCGCAGCCATATCAACAGCTGTCGGGTCGAAGCCGAGATATTTCAATATTGCACACATAATTTGGTGGTTAATTGTATCAAAAGCTCTGGAAAAATCTAGTAAAACAAGAGCAGTTCTCATTCCCGAATCAGTTGCAGTACATACATCATCCACCATAGCCACCAGAGCTGTGAAACAGCTATGATTAATACAAAGCCCGATTGGGGAAAAGTTCAAATTTATGAACAAATTCACGAATTTGGGTACACATGACATGCTCTAGTACCTTACACAACGTGGATAAAATGCTTATTGATTTAAATATTTGTAGACAGAGGGACTTGTGATTTCTTGGGTTTTGGTAACACTTTTGAAACTTTCCAGTTGGAAGGAAAAATATTATTTGATAAACAATGACTAACTATATGAGCTATATAAGGTGTTATTTTTGGACAACATAAGTTCAACATATCCAAACAATACCAATTATATATACCAAAATATCAATTTAGTATCCTTAAAAATATTTTAAATAAAAATCTTGCGACATTACACTATAAGCAGCTCTAGAATCAAGCTCTACTTGTAGCGATTAATTATTTAATTTAACATTCACTTTGATAGAATTTAAATTATTTAATTGAAATGAAAATAAAGCCGTATCTGGATCTCTTTCTATGTAATTTACTGCAGGTTTACTTTTACAAACATTACTAAGACATGTCTATTTATGCCACAATGTTTACAAGAACAATTTCGATCAGGCGCATACAGTAGTACGGTGTCGTATTAGAAGACTTATTACGATACGAAGATAATTCCTACTAAGTTGCAGTAGTTCTTTGATGGTCTTTTAATAAAGGTCTTACTATAACTTTACCGGGTTGTGTTATTCCAGTGTTCTTTTTGTTTTTCTTTGACCCAATTTCTTGCCTGCTGCGTTTTTAGACACTCCTATAACAGGTTTTATGTCTATATATGAAGCAGTTGATCTCTTTCTGGCCAACTCATCGGCTTTTTCGTTTCCTTCGAGTGTTGAATGTCCGGGCACTCACAGCAAAGTGACTTTATTGCGATCGTTCTCGAATACATTCCCAAACCAGTCTTGGTTGTATCTTAGGGTTCACTAGTGCCCTGTATGTAGATCAGCCTATTTATATTATTAGGCTTAATTAATAATGAAATAAATAATAAAAAATACTAAATAATGGTAACATTTCAGAATATGTCATACTTCAAATCAATCATTAAAACAAAATAATAACTGGCGGTACATTTGGTTACCTACTCGCTAGTTACCAATGCGTTGACAATTTGTTTTTTAACTTTAAGAACTCGGTATACATTATTCCCCAAAAGCTTAACGCTATATTTTTACAATGCATTACCCTTTAAAATGAGGAAATTAAATACAAAGTAAGCACAATAGACAAAGAGACTGACAGTCATCCTGAAGCGTTAACGCGCTTTTTGACGTTTAATTTTTATTTAAGAGACATTTTTTCAGCAAAATAAATTAACGCAATCTAAATGCCAGATGACATTTGACAGATTCGCTTTTAAACATCTCAACTCCTTTATACATCAGCTCCTATTTAAAACCTGAAACGGTTAAATATGAATTTTTACGTTCCAATTTAAAAATTACGACATTCCCGCATCAAATTCCATCAAAGGCGTCCTCTTTTCTACCCCTTCCCCCTCGCACGACCGATTCACCCACGCTTTCAATTAGGCGCAACGTCGGAGGAAATGAGCAGAAACCAGCGGCTCGTCGTTCACGGCCAATTTAAACAATTTATACACATATTGTGCTGGCTGACTGAGACGTTTTCATTCATTCCCCTAAACAGAGCGAGAAGGGCATTATCGAACGCATATTATCGGGAATTATACGCATTAATTTGATACGAGACGCTTATGGTACGTATATGTAAATACTAACGCGCGGAAAACTGTGTGGTTACAAATTGGGCTTCCTCATTAATTAATATAACGCTTGTGTGTTGTGTATTTACGTATATATGGAGCAATTAAGATCGGATGCGCAGGCAATATTAATTACTATCGCTTTAAAAGGATGCATAGATATTACTGAAGAAGATTATTAGGAGATATATTCGTTTGATGTGGCCGATTTTGTTTTAAAATCGCAATAACTTTAAATTATCATTGTCAATAGTTTTACCTATTCGATTAAATATCAAAATTGCCAAACAAGAAAGTGGCCATCTAATCGCAAATTCCCTGTATATTCTCTATCTTGTGTAATAAAAATCTTCCATCTTCTTTCTTTCTAGTGGGATTTACGATGTATATATGTACGAAGTTTCGCTCATTTGTACCAATGCATAATTCAAAGCAATGTGTTCAGAAACGACAACCAAGGTCGTTGTGAATAGTTTCTATTTTTCTCTCTTTAAATTCACGATCATTTCAATTTGCCAAAGTGCAGCCTCGACAGATTCTGTTTTTACAAAAATAAAATGTAATTCTTATTTAAAATATGCGGAAAAGAATTATAGAGGGTGTTTTCTGACCTCTGTGACAAAATAAATGAGGATACTCCTCATTAAATTTTAAGACGAAAACTGTGGTATAACATTTTTTCGAATGTCGCTTCGTTTTCGAGATACAGGGTGTTAATTTTTTTTATTTTTTTTTTTTCATTTTACTAATTAATGCCAAGCGATATTCTAATGATATTTGTTAAACATAATAAGAGGTTAGAGCACTTTACTTGAGGTCAATCTTAAACTTTGTTAGTTACTAATGAGTTCATTGGCGGAGATCTGATGGGTAAAGAGTGCCTTAATTTTGCAAAAATCGGTAATATGGGCCTGTTCCTTGCATTTTTCTCGCACCTGTGATTGTTTTAGAATAAAAAATCATTTTAATTGCACATGTGGCTCTAATTATTACGTAATAGGTAGGTACAGTAATAATTGTTATTTTAATAAATTATTGACAAACTCTATGCCAACGGAAAACAATTACAAGTAAATGATGTGCACTTCCTGTCAATTTTGTTTTATCCATGGTTGGAATAAAGAGTTATTTTTATCATTTTGTTGCTTCAAATGATATGAGTAGGCTTTATGACGTTCCATGGCAACCACGTGTATTTTCTTCGTAACATTTCTCTCTTGTTTAACATTTGTCAAATACATATTCTTTTGAATTGTTTTCCAAGTTATTTGTACTACTTTTCATAATGCCTGAGTTGACCAATCAAGAAATGGTTCAAATTTATTTCATGTACAGTTTAGCAAATGGAAATGCATTTGTAGTGTCTTAAAGGACTATTTACTTTATCCTTATCACGTACAGAGAGTGCAAGCTTTATTACCTAGAGACTTTCTAACTCGAGTTAATTTCTGTAACTGGTTTCAAGAAGAATCTTTAAGGGTCCCACATTTTTTAACACAAATACTATTTACAGATGAAGCAAATTTTTTAAGAGCCTACACTCTAAAAAAAAAATGTAGTAAGATTACCCCACAAATAGGTGGCAACTGGGCTACCTCCTATTTTTGGATGTGGTAAAATTACCCCGAAAATAGGAAGTAGCCCAGTAAATTTACCCCAAAAATAGGAAGTAGCCCAGTTGCCACCTATTTTTGGGGTAATTTTACCACATTTTTTTTTTAAGGTGTAGATCTCTGCGAATGAACTAATTGTAAAATTTAAAATTGACCCAAAGTAAAGTGCTCTAACCCATTACTATGTTTAACAAATAGCATAAGAATATTGTTTTTGGCAGTAATTAATAAAATGAAAAAAAAAAAAAATGAAAAACATTAACACCCTGTATTTCGAAAATGAAGCGACATTCGAAAAAAAATTATATCACATTTTCCTCTTAAAATTTGGTGACGAGTATCCTTATTTATTTTATCAGAGAAGCTAGGAAACACCCTGTATGTGTGTTAATCTAATGAACCTTCTACATAGTATCCTGTGTCTCGTTTTGTCAATGATTATTATTCCTTTGTATTAAATGCAGCACTTAGAGAACAACGAAAATAGAACGATAGCAATTCCGTTTCCAGATGAAAATAAACTGAAAATCAGAAGCACAGTATTCGTTCACAAAGACTACTTTACAAAGAGACGTTTGTTTCACCGGATGGAAAAAATAAAAGGCAGATTAATCATCTCTCAGAGAAAATAAAGACCGTCGAATTGTTACAGATATGCGAATCATCAGGCGTGTGGACGCAAACTCCGACCTCATGCTAGCCATAGCAAAATTGAAACAGAAATGCAAAAAGAACGAAAGACAAAAATACCAAGAATATAATGATATAACACTGAAGAACTTTCCAAGAAGAATAATTAAATAATAAATTGTGTACTGTTATGCAGGAAGAAGATATCCAGAAGGTTTGGGGATAAATAGGGAATCGATTCAAGAAAGCTTGTAACATGTGCGGTTTAGGAAATGCAAAAGAAGCAAAGATTGCTTCACGGAAAGCTGTAAAAAATCAATAGCGGAAAGAAACCAAGCAGAGATAGACCAATTGAGGAAAATTGAAAAAGACACGATGTATTAAGAAACATAGCTAGGAAAGCGTGTAAGACAAATAGGGCAGAGAGTGCCGCCTTATCTGAAGACTAAAAAGGTCATTGAATGGGAAATATTGAAGAAAAATTAATCAGATGGATAGAAAATTTTGATGAAGTCCTAAATATTGGAAATTGTGAAGAATGTATCGAGAATCTAGGAGTACTAGACGGTAATGAACGAGAGAAAATACAAGATCCAGCAGACTAAGAGATAGAAGAAGAAGTGCAGGCGAAAATGGTATTTCCATAGAAATACTAGTAAAATATGTATTAGGAGAAATGGAAGAAAGGATTATCACCTTGATAAAAGGGAATATGGCACGAAGAAAGGATGCCACTTCAATGGAGAAACGCTCTGACATGCCCCATTCGAAAGAGGATTATCCCCTGGCTGTTCCCTAACTGTGGGAACTACAAAGATATCTCACTAGTTGATGTCACATTCAAAGTTTGAACGAGAACTATTAGAAATAGAGTTCTTATCAGAATGATTTCGTAGAAGAATATCAGCAGGGATTTAAAGATGGAACGTCAACGATGGATCAGACTTTTACTTTAAAAAATAGTACTAAATCAAAGCTACAAAGGAAATCTGAGTTTACATGTCCTCTTTATTGATTTTAAGAAAGCGTACGGCCCAATAGAAAGAAGAGAACTATATGAAGCAATGCGAAAATTAATCATTCCAAGCAAATTAATTAGGCTAAGAAAAAGGACTCTGACAAAGACACGGAACAAAATAGTGACAGTAGTATCGCACCCACTACAATCCCCCCCACAATCTGGTACTAGAAGGGGTTTCCATAGACAGTGGAATATAAACACGAGGGATCATATACCAACACTAACACAGCAAATAATTATCTATGCAGACGATGCAGCATTTATAACCATGTCAAAAAAAAAGAATTAGAAACATATTCAGCAAAATGGAAAAGATGGTAAGGTTATATTGGCTAAAAATTAATCAGAATAAAACAATAACGTAATAAGCAACAATAAATGAACAAAGATATAGTAAAGTCGCATACAAGAAGCTACAATTTGGAGAAAGTAAGTCACTTTGAATCTTTGGGAGTAACAATGAGGAGGACAAAGGAATAGAAAGAAGATTAAACAATCGTACCAACGCAGTGAGGTCAATGAAGAAAATGTTAGAGTCAAAAGAAGTTTCCAGAGCAGAAATGAAGAAGAATAGAATGAAAATGGAGAAAAAAATGTTAAGAAGTAGATTTAGAGAATGAAGTCAGAAGAGGACGATTGGAAAAGAAAAAGTAATCGTGGAATAAGGAAAACATACTGCTGTGGTATAGGCAACCCATTTCGCTGAGTGTATTTCAAGTTGCATATTTTTGGTTATTTATTGGTTGTTTTCTTTGCTTAAAACAGCTGATTCAGTTTACCGAGAGTTTTTCACAAATTTTGACGTTTATTTTGTATAAGTTTTTTTTTAAATTTATTCCATTCATTTATTTATCTAGTGTTTGCTTGTGTTGTTTAATGCGAATTCTATTGAATATTGTCGAATGTAATACGTCTGCGTTGTACGATTTTGAGAGAGGGATTTTCGTAAGAAAGTCAGATTTCATTCACTCACATTTTACTTTTCGTGGTTAGATTTAAGTTTTAATTCACGAGGGTAACTCTGAGATTAATAGTTCTTTTGCGCCCTTTAAAATCTTATCCGTTGAGCTAGCTAAATTTTATTTTTTCTTTTTCATTTAAAAATTCAGTTTTGCAATTTTCATTTAATTCAATCAGTATACAGCAATACGTACACAGCAACACAGTTCAGAATGTTAAAGCAGAGAGTTAGGACATATAGCTGGTAAAATGGATGGTTAAAATACAGACATTCCAGAAAAGTACTAAAAGAAGTATAACGCGGAAAGAGGAATACGGGTAGATCGAAAAATAAATGGTTAGATTCCAGTGACAGCAGGATTAAAGGTTTTGGGGTGATGGGCTGAAAAAATGGGTCACAGAATTGAACCGAATGGAATAAAGATGTGAAGAATAGGGATAGGCCTTAAAGAGCGGTAGAACTGATATACAGGGCAGGGTTTAATTTTTTATTTGAGCACAATTCCCAAACAAATGTTTGTATTAATATGAGCACGATAAGTACTCCCAATGATGCATCACACTCAATATTTATAAAATTGCCTATCAAAACACAAACAAAACCAAATCTATTCAAAATTAAAATCAAAAATTGAAAAAAGTAAAACATCACACATAGTTTATAAAATAGACTGTCAAAATTGTAATGGTGTATATATAGGTGAAACCATGCAATATTTGGAAAATAGAATAGAAGGACACAAATATAATAAAAATCTTACAGCTTTAAAAAAAAACATGAAATAACTCAAAATCATACCTTTGATTTCAACAACGTAACAATTTTAAACAAAGAACAAAATTTAAAAATACGTAATATACTTGAAATAATTCAAATTTATAAACATAAAAATGCAGTCAATGATAAAACCGATATACAATATTTCACAAAATTATATAATTTAATTTTATAACTAAATACAATATTTTTAAAGAACTATTTAATTACAAAATTCAAAAACAAATAATCAAAACATCCTATTTTAAAACGCAATCTTTAAATAAAACATAATAATATATTCAAAATCATAGTAAACAAAACAATTTGTCATTTATTGACAAACATTTTATTTATAATTTACACTTTTTACGTTTAATTATATACTTGAAAAAGCTTTTCAATAATGCGAAACCTCGTACTCATTTATGTTTTTAATATTGACGACCTAAAAACCAAGAATAAAAAGAAATTAAATAATATTTACACTGAATATCGTCACTATATATATACTTAGAATCTATAGCTGCTGTACACACATCGAACGACATAACCTGCAAATATATATCTAATACCTTTGCCTGACTTACGTATTTAACTTGTAAACACACGCAATATATGTTGTGTTAGCACTAACACAACATTTACACGTAACTTCGCTGCAATGCATGCGATTAAGCACGTGCTTAAGCATACTTTTAGCTGGAGCGAAGATTTGAAGTGTCGCTGTAGTCGCACGAAATGAATGCGAATATAATGCAGGCATGCGAGTAAGAGTTGGTTTTTTTAACACATATTATCGATTGAGATTAATTTAATAAAAGCAGGAAGGTTTAGAAAATTCACTAACAGCGTTCAACTGTACTAATTTTTCTTAAATATTTCCTCATTTATTTTATTTGGCCTATAGTTTACATTATACTAAGCGACGCCCACATTTTAGGTTATCGGCATTAACCTAGATACTAAGAGCACAGTAAAAGATATATCTGCACCTTGATCTAGGGTTGTCTGTCCAGCAAATGCTGGATTCTTCCGTTTTTTTTTATTACCGTCTCATTCCAGAACCAATATCATCCATCGGTTTCGTTTTAATGAAACCAGGTCGTCCATTAAACGAAGAAAGATTTACAGCTCCTGCAAACTAAAAATATCCCGACGAACTGACGATCGGCCCACCGAAGCAAATATACTATTTATAGGTGACGTTAAATTCGCCGTTTCAAAGGAAAACAAAAAAAAAAAAGAGAAACCAAGTTTTCACGATACTCGAATCACGCCGCCGCTGAAAGACATTTAGGATTTTAATTTCTACTTCACGTCGATAGATTTTACTGCGGAGGCATATTTTTATATATATGTATGTATATCCTGGAGGAACGTATGAGTGGTATCGGACAATATTTACATTAAAGATAGTTTTTGGAAAGATATTTTTAAATCTCTGGTATGTGTCGGATTAAATTCTTTTAGAAATGATTCATGGGGCGGTGCTTTAGAAACTCAGACGTAAAAAACAGAAAATGTTATTTATGTATGCGTTAATATTCGATTTCAAACGATGGTGTCAAATACTCTATTACATCTAGTCGCACTGGAATTATTGTAGTATGGTTAATAAAATACACTGCGCCCAATTAAAAAAGGCACTACTCTACTACTACTACTACTACCAAACAACTTACTTACTCAAAGAATAACACATGAATTTAACATTAATCCCATTCAGAGCCAGCTACAAACATTTAAAGTTAGAGCTAGTTAGTCTGGTTAACAAAAGTCGCTCTTATCTCAAAATATATTAAAGATAGGTATAGGGAATGCCGAAATAAAATGATAGGGCATGATATTTACTTCCTATTTACTTCCTATTTACTTCCTTATTTAAAAAAAAATGAGTTTCTGCGTTTGAAAATATGTCACTTTGTTTCTCAGTTTTGAACAACCTGTATATTAGAATGTGAAGTGCGTGTACTGTTTCTTAGAATTATATATACATTCATAACAGAGCAAATCTGGAGTCTCTACTTGCAGTATTAACCGAGATATTAATTTCTAAATGATGCAATCATTATTACTAAAAAAAAAGAAAAACTTAAATACATAACTCAAAAACAGCACCATATAGCTATAGGAATAGCTAATGAAGAGTGACGTATTTATGATCGTAGAATCCAAAAATGAATAAAATATTACATCATTCTATTTAGAATAACAAAGTTGACGTCCATTTCCGGTCAACCGGAAGTGATATTTTGGTTAAAGTATTTCGCATTTATAGTTCCAATCGAACAGATAATGGTGCCAAAATCTCAAATATAAGTAAATAATAGAACATCATAAACTTTTAATGAACCATTTACGTGGAATACCCTGTATATACAGGTGTCTCACGAGGAACTGCATCGATTGACATATGAAAGACTAGCATTGGAAAATGTCAATACATTTTTCAGTACACCAAAGCCGACGTTTGCTATTGAATTAAAATATTTTCAATAATGACGGATCCGGTTATATGGGAAGTGGCTGTCAATTTTGTTATATTAAATAGAACATCCTATATATGTAATTACATTTTTTAATTCCTCGTTGAATTTTAAGACTGATAAGTTTGATAAAACACCTTTTTTCAACCATGTTTGAAATATTTGCGTTTTTTATTTTTTTGACAGATGAACGAATGCATCTGAACTTCTATAACTCTAAAGGTATTTAACCTGGAAAATTAAAAATTTATTAGAACTGTTGACCGTACAAGGTAACATTCAACACCGAATGAATTTTTCGAAGACATTATACAGCGTGTCTGAAAATTACCGTTAAACTTTAAGCTGAAAGAATGTCAAAACTTTTTTTTTTTTTTAATACCATTACATATTTTTCTCTTTCTCATCAAATTATTCTTACAAAAGTGCAAAAGATGTATATTCATTATGCATCTGAAATTGATACTTTTTTTAAGATAATTAGTAAAATATGCATGTATGGTGTAAGAGCTTATGTAGTTTTTTAAAAAGTTATTCTGTTTTGGTAGATCTATAAGCACTATTATTGTATTCCCCATAAATAATAAACAAATTTAAATAATCTTACATAGAATTTAAACGTGCCGGCGTTGTTTATAATTGAAAACTAAGTAACATTTTATCAATGCTGGATTTTTTCCCGAATGGTCATGACTAACTTAGATATGATGACATTTTAAAAAACTACATACCCTACATTTCTGTACTATACATATTCAACAAATTATCTTAAAAAAATATTAATTTATCCTTTAGTTGCGTAATGAATATGACTTTTATGGTAAAGAAAAAAATAGGTAGTTTTGTTAAAAAAAAAATGTTTTGAGACCTTTTCAACTGGGAAGTTTCACCGTAATTATCGGACACGCTGTATAATGTTTTATCGAAAAATTCATTTGGTTTCGAATGCTATCTTATACGGTCAACAGTTTTGCAAATTTTCAATTTTCCAAGTTAAATATCTTTATAGTTATAGAAGTTTATATGCATTCGTCCATCTGTCAAAAATTTAAAAAAATGCAAATACATATTTCAAACATTGTTGAAAATAACAACATATTTGTTTTATCAAACTTCCTCAGTTATATATATATATATTACGATTTTTGTTAAAATTTTGACATTTACATTGTTGTATAGGTATGTAATTGATTAATTCTCACTTGATTTAAGTATCAGAACTTCCCCACTTCAAAATTAACAAGTAGTAACATTGTTTTACGAAAACGTGGTCAAAAAAAATCCAGTGGCATTACACTGAGTGTTTAAAAAATAGTGACATATCAAACAATTTTGAAAGTTGCGAAACTATTTTTTTTTTCAAATACAACGCCCTGTATATTTTTGTATTTTTGGGTGTAGAAGTAAATTCTACCCAGATTCGATGTAACATTCCCTATACCCATCTTCAATAATTTCTTTTAAATTACTCTTTTTTTAATTTAACGCTTTCAAATGATATAATTTTTATCTGGTAGGCTGCGACTTTGACATTACAATTTAATTATGGTTGTCAATACATATTATGCTGTAATCATTCAGTGTCACATATTAGATAATCCATTTTTGACTGTGTGTGAGTGAATAATGAGGAGGGTAATTAATTAAAACATGCACTTTCTCATGCAATTATATATTTAGCGTCCAGAATAATGCATATTATTGCGTTATCTATGAATCAACTAATGAAAATATTTATAAATTCAGTCATTATATGTCAAATATATTTCAACAGTTATCGCAAAATCAATATCAGTAGAGTCAGGTATTGTGCATCAATTAAACTGATTTTAAAAACAAAAAAGTCAATAATTTGAATGCAAATATGGATAAATTTGAAATTCTTATGATAAACCATATCGGATTAATTGTGGCAATATATATCTGAATAACAGATAAAATTATTAAAATAAATAAAATACTTATTCTTCATGTTTAAGATTAGTTAAAAACCCAGCGGTTACAAGGAATTGCATCAATATATGGTACGGATCCAAAGGTCTCCGATATATGATGTAAATGGATTTTAGGATTTTTTTTCAGGAAAAAATTGTAAGAATATCCAAAAACTCAGTATAGGTAAATGTGGATTAGCTACAGTGTAGGTATTTTATTGAAACATTTAGGTAATTTTTTAGTGGAATGGAATTTTAATGGGATACTAAATTGTAGGAACGATTATCAATACAAACGCCCCCTCTCATAACCGCAGAAAAAATTTTCGCATTTTAACTTTCTAACAGCTGTTTGGCTTCGATTGTGTATCGATGATCAGTCAACCAATTAGTATTTAAACAGCGACTAAAACGGGCACTAAAGAAACCGTTATTCACCCTAGAAGGAGGGGAATACTCAACATCATGTTACTATAAATAGCATCCTGAAGAAAGATAAAATTCCAGAAGCAAAAATTACGAGAATACCAGATAAGCTTCAATTAAAAAAAAAAAATACAAGCAACATGAATGAATAGTATGATTTATCATAATATGAGGTTATAAAAAATATATTTGACAAGTAGATTATGCAACCTTTGTATGCTTTGAAACTGTTTGAAATGAATACTAAAAGAAGAAATTAATGTAAATATTACTATATATTAAATAATGGTTTTTATTATATTAGAAATAGTGTAATGTTTATAGATGCTAATTTATCTCAAACGCTGCTAATTTTAAAGTTCGATAAGTGAATATTCTGTCAAAAGAATTTATTAATGTTCGTCTCATTTGCCTGAACAACAATTTTAGGCAATTTAATTGTAATTTTTTCGAGGTCAAAGATTATGGTTAATATAAATAATTGGAGACTTAAATACTTCTCTATGTAAGATTGCATAGTGACTCCATCATAAAAATAAATTATTACGTCCTTTACCAATTTCACTCTCCATGACAAAGAACAATTTATTGTTGATGCCCCAAACCCAAAAAGATCATTATTAGAATGATGAGCAGTTTAACCTAAACACCATTAAGTGGAGTTTTAGTAATTAGCAGTTATTAACGATAACACAAACACATTCCTAGTTTATTTACTGGAGCGATACAAATGACGTTGTAACTGCTTAACAAAAAAGCACTCATTGCTGGAATATACATATTATAAAGCATATACTTCAACTGCAGCATTTTTAACATTAATTGCTTTATAATAATAAGTTTTTCTATTAAGTACAGCTATTAGTATTAAAACTTGCTTCGGTCTATTCACTTTAAGGAGTATAAAATATGCAAAACTAATAGGTGGGTTTGTGCACACTGCCAGCCAAAATGATCTCATTCCTCGCGCGGTAACGTTCTTGACATATTGTGATTGGTGCATTTATCAAAACTATGGGTTTATTAATACCGTGTTTTCAAATACTTTCTAGATAAAAGTAAGCTATGCTTCTTTTTTTAATCGTTGGTCACAGTCACCAAAATGCGTGTAGAAAAAAGATATTAAAAGTTGAAAGAATAATAGTACTAAAGGTGATACAGAAAATGTTAGTCCATTATTTTGAAGACACAGTAGAACTCTACGCTTCATGTTCTCAAAACCATTTATGAGGAGTTGTGGGGTTATGTCGATATAGGAATCTCTAATAGCATTGCGAAGCTCTTCGGTTGTGTGATGTCTGATCGTAAAAATGGTATTTTTTAAATAATCTAAAATTGTCAAGTCCGGAGATCTTGCATTAAAATTAATACTTCTTGTATCGAAAAATTGTTCCAAGAAAGCTATTGTTTGTCGAGATTTGTGTGTTGCTCAAAAAATTCTTCATCACGATGTTCGACTTTAATAATTCGTTGCGATATCTTTCGGAAGTTATTGTTTGGTTAAAGAATATAAGTCCAATAATTTGTCTCCTTGAAACTGCTAGCCAGACGCCTATTTTTGTCGAATGTTTTCGAAGTTTCTACAAATTCATGAGGGTTTTCTGTTAACCGCATTCTCATATTTTGCTTATTTGAATAACCAGAAATATGTAACCAAGCCTCATCAGAGAAAAGGACATTTGTCGAAAATGTTGTCATTAAATGTTCTGTAAAAACCGTTGACAGTACTGTGTTCTCGTACCCGCGTAAGTTCATATTTTATACGGAAATATTTTTTTAAGTCCTTTTATAAAACGACGATGGAAACGCCGCCAGAATTTTTGGCCACAGAACTAACAGGAGTTGAAGAAAAACTTATCAGAAAGTTTGCTGTAATACATGTATTTAATTCAGGATATAAAATATATTATGGAATTTGATAAATACTTTTTAGAAACAGCAGATGTGTTACATATGTCTATATAACTGATATTACATGCCCATCTCGATGCATAAAATATTAATACAGGAAGCTACTGTTACTGAACATATCATCCTCAGGCTCAAGAGACAAAGAATAAAGACAGTCGTCGATTTAGAGGACATCATACCAGAAATTCTACCAAAATTAAAAATAAAGATTTGTTTATTACTAAGTTTAGCTCCATATTTTAGTTCTTTTAATAACAACGATGGCAAAGAAGAGTCGACGGAGCTTGATGTTTTACGGTTATATACTGAAAAGCTAGAGGAATAAATCGCACTGAGAAAAGAGATTGCATTAAATGAAAAGTTTTATAACTTTTAGTTTTCATCATGTTCAACGAAAAGAATACTTTTTCTCAGAAAAGTGTTTATTTTAATTGAAAGGAGCGTGCTGTTTTGCCGGAAAACTATTTTCTTCTTAAGGGGGTACTGTAGCTATGCAATTGCACGACGTCAGTAATCAAATCCTGCGCTATTATTTTATCGAATTATGACTTGAAATAAAAAACCATGTGTTCTGTAAAGACGAATAAGGGTACCTACAGACTTCAATTTTATTAAATAAGTTCCGTTGTTTCGAGTAAAATGGTTAAAGTTATGTGTTTTTTAGAAGCATATAACAAATGTTTTATACTGAATAATCGAAAATGCCCGGTGTAGGTACCTAAATTGAACAATGCTTAATCTAATGATGTATGAATATGTGGACGTAACACAAATAATACCAATACTCAAATTTCAGTAAAGCGTATTTCGTATTCAGTACCTAATAGACCTACGACGTATAGCCCTGATTACTTATAACAGTGTACAACGCATAAAAAACAGTAAGGTATCTATGCAAACTGGGAGTTCTAATCATCATCGGCTAAAATTTTGTTTACTACGTCGGCTGAAGCGGAACACATTTACCATCCCTGTTAGAACTTTCGTTTCGCAGTCAACGATAGAATTTCGGTTTGGTTGAAGTACCGCCTTAAGTACATGCTTTTCGACGAAACGTAACCATAATTAAATGGAATGCACCTTAATTTTGGCTAATATTTTATAATGTCTCTATAACTGCTGTTTAAGTAAGTTTCAAGGAAACACCAAATGATGTTGGCCATATAGAAAACGCAAAAACTTTTGGTTTAATGCAATTCCTTTTAAATGAAAATAATATTTCTCTCAGTGCATATTTAGGTCTTGCGTATGAAATAATTTTCTTGCTAAAAAAACAATAAAATTCCATTACAAAAATCTCTTTTTGAATTACTTTATACAATTTAACACTACGTAATGCGAATCTAACTATAAAATACGTAACGTAAAAATTACATAACGCGATTTATCGCAAATTATCTTTACCCTTAACAAAGCTCTCGCTTTAAGGGTGCAGTAGTAGGGGGTAGTATGTAAAAATTACCCCTATAATCGAATTATATAGCCTAAGAGACATATTTGTACTAAAGCATATCCTTGAAATAGATTTTGTCACAACGAATTTTCGATCAACGTTTTTCGCATTTTGGACTACTGTGCGCCAGGTTTACGAGTTACTGCCCTAATTGCACTAAATTTGCCAATACAAGCATAAACATGCCTGAAAAGCTGTACGTAATGCTATAGACTGGCACCCCGGGTTTCGGAAATTTAAATCTGTATTTTTATTTATTCCAAATCAGCCTTGTCAAAACAATGTTAGAGTTTCCACTATTCTTATTGTTGTAAATTTTGTTAAGAATTTTGATTTAATTGTTTGTATCATTTTATTTGGTCAGTTGTGTATAGTAAATTTCATTTATTTGTACATTTTGCGTACTCCTGTATATAGTTTATATGCTAGTTTTTGTTTGCGTTGCGCTGTGCGTTCATCGCACGAAAATGTAAATTTCATATATACACGATGTTATCCCTTGGAGGCCGGCAGTTCTTTGAATGATGGCCGTGTAAGTACATGTTTTTCATTTTTGTTTGCTACCATGTAGGTAATTTCATTTAATTTTAAATCTTTGTTCGGGTATTTTGATATTAATTCATCCATCAAAGAACTCTTTATTTAATTATTGCTGTTTTGTTTAATTGTGTACGCATTTTGAATATTAGATCAGTAATTATTGTAAAATGTTCTAGAAGATTTCGTGTTTTTAGTTTAAAAAGTTTAAATTTTCCGTTTTCTTTTTACTGATTTGTATTGTATTGTTAATCACCACGGTTAAGGTGAAGTGAAGCTTTGTGCTGTTAAAATTAAATTTCAATTTAAATTATATTTGTTTCTCCACGTGTAAAATTTAGTTTGGTTTAAATTTCGTGACCGCGTGGATATTTTTTGTGGGATTGAGATTTATCTTCTGGAACAAATCTTCCATTTTGTTTGCTAAAGGATTTGCATTGTCCTTTTTAAGTTGTAGAATCTTATGCAGGTTTGTTTTATGCCAGAATCTTATATTCACGGTTTTTTATTTATCCTGTAAATTGTTTCAAATGTTTTTTTTTTTTTTAAATAAATCAAATGATTGTAAATATCATCTTAAATAGTTCTTTTATTTGTGAATCTGCCATTTCAATTTTTGGGGATTTTAAAGAAAGAAAATTTTGCAAAAGCCCACTATTAATTTTTAAAAAATTTACTCTGAGATTTAAGAATCTCTGGCGCCCTTTTAAATTCATTTTTGCTGAGCTAGCTAAATTAATTTTGTCATTTTTAATTTCTCTTTACTTATATGCTTGGACCATCAGTTCACAGCAGTAAGTTTGCCAGATTAGGAAAATGTCACCGGAAACATTCCTACATGCACTAATTGATGGAATAAACTCATTTTTCATCATCTAATTTTCGGTCAGTTCTAAAGTAACTTTCGATAATAAATGTTTTGTGTTAAATTCTAACATAATTACAATCAAATTTGAAGTACAATTTAAAAATAGCCCCGTGTCGCTAATCTTACTAAAAAATTTGCTTAAAGGACAACCTTCTCTAATCAGGAAAGTATTTGGAAGCATGGTATATCGCATTGTCAAAATATGTCAAGTGCTAGGTTATAAATTGTGTGTTGCGCCTATGTAATTTTGGAGAATTACTTTACATATTAGAACATGCGTTGTATTAGACTAATTTTGCAAGTCAGTCCTTGAACTGCTTTTTGAACATTTACGACAGACACTACACCTAATTGATATTCAGGTATTTCTAAATTGAATATCTGTGGCGGTTTGGTAATAATTATAATATGAGACATCATTACCTACATTTTCTTGTGAATTAAACATAATTAAATGGGAATGCCACAGGGGTCTCATCTTCGACCTTACGTTTTTTTATTTTTAACTTGCATGTTTGTGGTATTAATTAGAACGTAATCTCTTATAGAGGTTAGTTTATATCATGTAAAACGATACTACAAAAACAATCGTATATTCCAAGAATCGTGAATGTATTTATACCACTGACTATACCCCTATCAAACTCCATATAACAGACCGCAAATCAGTTATAGTCATCCTTTATCCGTCTCTGTAAATATACTGTTGTGTTACACATGTTACATGTGTTCGGTGGAGTGTGTGAAAGAGTAAAATAAACAACGAAACAAAACAAAATTCTACTGGACGCATTCGGCGTCACGTTGCGTCTTTAACCAGGCCGAGCATATGACTGCAGCGGGTTCAATAACATTTATTCTCTTGACGACTTTAGATTACTTGGGGGAGTCGTAATGGTGAGGGGTATCTTTTGGGATTTGTTTAGGCTCTTTATGGTCACGTTGAAATGTAGGAAACATTGTTGATACGAAATTAATCTGATGGTAAATAAGAGTGGTGTTACTATGTAGAATCTTTGTACTTTCTTTTCTGTTTTTTTGTTTTAAAAAGGAAAGTATTGTAATGCTTGTCATTAATTTTCTTTTGTATTTATATTTAGTATGGGGTACAGGCTGTAATATTTTAGATTCGACAAATTTTCAGGAAGTATCCATGCAGGGAAAGATATGTATAATACGTATTTCATCGAGCAGTGGAGTAACAGTAAGAAAATTAGGTTTGATATCCTATACGATTGAACTGTTTATTATAGTCCACTTTTTACCACAAACTTTGTTTTGTACAACTGGTGTTTGTAAGATACCGCCAACTGTGCTTTTTAATTGAAACACGTTGGAAACAACGTTAGAATAAGTACTAGAATGTGTGCAGTAATAAGTGAACAGTGGATGCTGTATTTTAAGTCCATGTCGTGATTTTGATTTTAGTTTACTATAGGTTCGTTCGGTTCTATAGTTCGGACCCCGTAGTTGTCGAATTTGAAATTCTAGGTGTTACTGCGCATGATTTGACCCCACTTAAATGTCTATAGTGGATAACCATATTATGGGATTACCACAATCATATGACATAACCTGTATATCTAAGTTGAATGTTGAATTGAGTTTTTCGTCCTTACTACTTTTTCCTTGTAATTTGTCTGTATACACTCTACATATTCGCAGAATTCCTTGTTATTGCATTATGCATTTTATATTTATTTGTTTATCACAATGGAAGTTAATGGAAATGAAAATGCAGAAGGTAAGTTTTGAAAATAATTGCAAGGTAAATGAAAGGAAAATTAAAAATATAAGGGAGAAAAAATCTAGAAAACTCAGTTGCGCCATCTATATGTAAAAGCTAAAAGATCAAGGAGTAAAAGAGAAGAATAAAGAAAAAGAAAACTGTAAATACCATATGTGTGAACTGACTACCTGTCATCTTTCTAGTAAACTCTTTTTTACAATAATTTACACAATTTTATCCATTTTACTACTCATTTTAACGCCAATCTAATTAATTTACATAATGTTAACTTCTTGTTGGATTTCTTCAGCTGACCTGAAGATGTCCCTTAGTGGATGAACCCGGTTGTACGATATTAAAGAATTTGTGAGAAATTTGGAATTTTCCTTTCATTTACCTTCCTATAATTTACTTTTACAGGCAGAGTCAAAAACCATGGATTACAGAAATAATATCGATGGTCAATAAGAAAAAGGAAAAAGCGGAATGGGACATCAATAGTACAAAATCGCTAATAGAATTGTATAAACAAAACAGGGCTAAAGTCGAGAGAAAAGAAAATTGGGAGTATGAACAAATTGTGGGATAAAATTACGTTAGTTATGCAAAAATACGATGATCGAAATAAAATAAAACTGGAAGGAGTCTAAAAACGAAGCCAAGAGAGAGTATCTGCAGCTGCTGTTGGCTTCTGATGAAGAGATATGGCCAAAAATTACTGTAATTCCCACTTCTACACCTACATCAAGTTCATCATCGTTAGCTTCAGTAGCGCAAATTGTCAGTAATACCAGTGAATAAGTATTAAATAGGAAAAGAAAACAGGAAGTTATTTATTTTTAAACCGTTAGTAGTTAGTTAGAAAATAAAGATTTATTATTGTAGAAAGTTAAGAATGTTTACCAGACTTTGTGTTATTGATTCGTTCTTTAGTTAGTTTACTGTAGAATGAAATTTTTATTTTGTATTTATGCATTAACAACCATATATAAATAAATAAAATAAAAATGGAATAGATAATAGATCAACAAATATTCACCTAGCACTACTTTATTTGACTTATGTCGAAACGGTCACTAACATCACAGAACGATGTATTCTGATGGCCAACAAACCACACATACAGGATGAGTTTTTTTATCTTGAAACAACGGAATATCTCTAAAACACTGCATCAAATCAAAGAAAAAAGATCTCAATAAGATTTGTTATAATGTAGGGGGCTCACTGAATGGTGCCGAACTCGATTCCCCACCTCACCTTCCCAGAGTGAGTGGGGAGACAATCTCTTAAGACAATCTTAAAAGGGAACCCCATTTTGTATTGCAGATTCGGATTCTACGCCATCAAGTATGTAGTTTTTGTTTGAAACTTTTTTTTCGATTCGTAACAAATTGCGCTGCAATCGCAAAAACAAGATTGTGAACGTCTAGAAAAAAGTACACAAAAAAGAGAAGCAAGCAAACATGATTTTGTGTTTTTTTATTTTAACATAAACTAACATTTCAAAAAGCCATGTGTTCGAAACTGTGCCCGTTCACTTGGATACATTTATTTATTCGCAATTGGAATGCTATTCAAACGATACAAAACCGTACTTTATTCAGTAATAAAGTATTGACAGGCTAATGCGCACGCGCATCAATCAGATAACTGCTCTGAACTGTAGGTCCGAATGAACCTTATAATACTGCGTTTTATTTCTTCATCTTTTACTAATTACAGATTTATTCCTACAGGAATTTTACTAGAAATTTTGAATAGCACTTTTCTCACCTTGTCACTTATCAACTGAGCATATCATCATCAAAACTTTATCTCGTCGTAAGAAATTCCCAAATAGAAACTAATTAGAAATCGAGACATAATCTTTTTATATCATTTCATTTCGATAATATAAATACGTAAGTACATATTTAGTTTTACAGGCACTTTACTAATTATAATTCGCGATTTTTCCAAGTCAAGGTCACAAGGCACTGAATTACATTCACCTTATTATCTTATCAATTTTAAACAAATATCCGATACGCATGGATTGTTTATGGAGTAGAGAAAAATGTAATGTGTGTTTATAGGTTAAAATTCTAAAAGAAAGTAAATAAAGAATACAATACTCTATCAACAAACATGTAGTTTTTTTTTATTACTTTAATTATAATGGAAAACATGCAGACAGATAAACAATGCATTGTTGCTTATCTTAATTAATATGATAATGTCATAAAAGAGACTTTATTTTGGTATAGGATATATCGCATTATATTATTTTGTGCAGAAGCAGCACTAAAGCAAAAATTGGACCAACGAATATCAATATGTACTCTTTCAACATTTTTCATTTTTTCTTGACCTACAGTATTCTGTTTAATCCATTCGTAGTCTTGTAGCAATGTTGGGGCACAAAATAGTCTCTGGCTGGTTGATCGAAGTAATCTTCTGAGTTCATTTCTAGCTTGCCAAAAAATCTTATTGGTCCAAAACCTCTAATTCACATAGATTGTGGTAAGCTTCCTTGTCCTCTCATTGCACAGTATGCAGTTGGTATCTCCAGTGGTGTCGCAATTTTCTGTAGGTGTCCTTCTTATTTAGAATAGGTATGTTATTTTAGAATATTTTTACTTCATTATTTTGTCGGTTTTGTTGACGTGTTATACACATTTATTGTGTAAATAATCAATAAACTATGGTTCCTGAGGTTATTTTGATCATAAAAGTTCATATGAGTATATATCCAAAACGGTTTGGTTTTAAAGTTATTGAATGTTTAATAATAAATTATGAACTATGACTAACACGGGATAATATCACAGTTGGTTCTTCAAAAACTGTTGTGTTGAGAGGGAATTGTTTATTTGTCATTTCAATATTTGTCAATAGTTGTCAGAGCATTCATTCAGTTTATTGCCAGTTTCTGTTTTCTAAAATGAATTACACGAATGCTGAGATGTGTGATATGCATTTCGTTTACGGTCTTGCCAATGGAAATTCGCGTGCTGCTAGACGTCTTTATGAAGAACGATACCCGAACCGTATCATCCCGCATCATTCAATATTTGCCCGTCTTCAGCAACGTCTTAGTGAAACGGGAAGTTTTAAAAAACGGACGACTGATAACGGGCACCCATCTATAGTGAGAAGTCCACAAGTTGAAGAAATGGTACTAAATGAAATTGAGGAACATCCTACTACAAGCACCAGAAAGTTGCGTTTGCTTTAAACAGTAGTCAGGCCACAATTTGGAAAATATTGAAAGATCAACTGTTGTATCCATATCACATTCAACGGGTGCAGGCACTTTTGCCGGCAGATTTTCCGCAAAGAGTGGCTTTTTGTCAATGGATGCAACACAAAATCGCACAAAATCCTGACTATTTGTCTCAAATATCCTTCATTGACGAGGCTACTTTCTCTAGAAACGCGATTATTAATTTTCATAATAATCGCATATGGGCCGAAGAAAATCCCCACGAACTAGTGAATGCCCGTCATCAACATCAATTCTCTGTCAATGTGCGGGCCGGAATTGTTGGAGATCACTTGATAGGTCCACACTTTTTACCGATGCGGTTAAATGGCGAGGTATACCGCAATTTTCTTGAAGAGGAGTGCTGGAAGAAGTTCCGTTGCAATTAAGATTACAAATGTATTTTATGCATGACGGTGCTCCAGCGCATTTTAGTTTAGTTGTTCGCGAGTTTTTGGACAATACGTAGCCAGATCGGTGGATAGGACGGGGAGGTCCACAACCGTGGCCTTAAATTATTTGGACTTTTTTCTCTGGGGTCACCTTAAATCATTAGTTTGTACGACTCCCCATTGAAAATGTCGATGAACTGAGAAATCGTATTATCGCAGCTTTTCAAACAATTCGAAATAGCCCTGGTATTTTAGAACGGACTCGCCAGTCAATACGACGGAGGATAGAAGCTTGTATTGCAGTTGGGGGCGGTCATTTTGAACAGTTAGTATAAGTTAATTTTGTTTTACTAATTATTTTGTTAATTTATAATAAAAACATTTATTATGTTAACTTACTATTAAACATTGTACAACTTTAGAACTAAGCGATTTTGGACATATGTTCTTATGAACTTTTTGATCAAAATAACCCTAGGAATCAGTGCTTAAAGTTTGTCGCATATATTGAGAATCACCCTGTATATTTATATATATTATACCACAGACATTTTTTATTGTTAAATGTTTAAAATTTGCTAAGTACATATGTTAATTAATAACTTTAATAAAAATTATAGTGATGTTTTATAAATATCACGGCAATTTATTTATTGTTTATAAAACACTAGTATATTTTTTATTAATAGAGTAATAAGTTTAGATATTTGTGCTTATTTACTAATTATATGAGGTTAGATTAGATGTGCCTACATTTTTAAGTATCATTTCCATAATTTTAAATACATGTAGCTAATTTAAATGGGAATGAATTTAATAATGGCAAATTTACATTAAATTTACATTTTCAACACAGACTTCATAATAAAAATTATAAATTCAAGGTTTATGTGACAAATTTTAAATAAATACACACTCACTTGATCCAGAGTTATTTATCCAAACTTCGAGAGAATAAACGAAACACATTAAAAGTTACTTCTAAACGCCACAAATTTTTCGTCTTTCTACGGGGAATTTAGCGCAAAACGAATGACATTTCGCCACGAATAAAAACATGAATGACCCGATCCGACGACGCTACGGCGCTTCTCAGAAAAATATTTTTTTCACGGCCCACTTGCCAAAATCTAAAAATAAATCTTTTTCGCCGTAATGCCGGAGATGTTCCCGTCCGAAAAGGTGTTAGTTAGTATAGGTGCGTTTACGACTTACCCTGGATATCCTGAGGGGTTGCTGGACGTCCGCACCACCGTGCATGCGGAAACCCCAAGGCGATCCACCCTCTAGGATGATCTGGCGTGCGGTCATCGCGAAAATCACTTGGTCCAGGGCCAAACGTTCGCCGGCACACTTCGCGATAGAATCATCGGTCGAAATAACCGGCGATTATTACCGTGTATAAGTGAAAAAAATGCGCGTTACAGAAAGTCAACGCGCGCTGCTGTATTACTATAAACACTATCGAATAACGATCGAACGAAAAATCGCGATTAATGCTATCGTAAAAATTAGATAATCGCACCTGATGCTGATTATAATGTGACGTTCGTCGATCAGTAGCAAATGAACAGTGACACTGTTATAATCCAAAACAAGCGTAAAACGAAAACAAAAGGTTCACTGGAAGATCTCCAATAGACGATGCGTCGTCGACTTTGGCTTGCGGGCGAGGAAAGTGACACTAGGCGCTTCGTTCGGTACTTAGCGTGTTCAGGAGCGCTGAAACGGTGTATGCGTCCTCTTCCAGACTGTCTTTCTCCCGTCTTCCATCGCCGAGAACCGAAGCACTCTTACTGACATCGCAGCATTCGGCCTAGAAGCAAAAGCGAGATGAGCTTAGATCGTTACGTTCAAGCGCTGAGCAAATAAAGTTTGTATATTATGTATATACAGTGACGTTAAAAAAAAAGTTATTTCTGATTGATGCGCACTTTACGATGTAAATTAGATCAGGGTGTTAACAATTGCAACCGGCATATTATTTCCGGAATGGATGAATTAAGATGAAAGCAAGCTTGAAAAGGAAAATATTGACGTTAATGTATTGGATCTGGCATAAATCAAATTACGTCTAGATTTTCAAAAACAACAAAAGTTTTCTACTCAGGTCGTTAATTAGATACACTTCTCACACGAAAAATCGGGACACCAGCAATTCAGAATTTTAAAATTTCTTGATTGTAAATGCAGCTTTCGGAGGACGTATTCACTTATCATAGCCATAAATCACTTAATTATGTATATTACGGGGATCAAAAGTAAAGAATAGAAATTTAAACAGAAAAATAAATATATTGAGAGAAAAAGGTTCATGTGTAGAATAAACAAATCGGAGTTTCGGTGGCGGCGTTTCCTTTAGAAATACCAATGAAAAAAAATACATAACAACAAAAAGAACTCTTGAATAGACGGCTTCATTTAGAAATATATATGTATTTAACTTGTTTGATGTTATGTAAAGATAATTCTTTTTTAACAAAACATGTGGTGATGGGATTTTATTATTTAAAATTATGTTACTCGTTAGTGCTGCTTTGATATTAGTTACTTACTTGGATTTATGCTCGCGAGTATTAGTTTAACAATAGATAATATGTCAGTCAGCCTCCTCAGTTTGGGTATAATGTGATTTTCACAGATTTATTGCCTACTGTTGACACTATTGTTGATGTATTAATTACTATTGTTGTTTAATATTCTTAAATATTGTATTACTATAAAGTTTTCTTCTATCTATAAAAAATTACCAAAACCAGGTTTAAGATTATTTATAAAATTCTTAAAGCAATTAAGTTCACAAAGAAATTATTTATTTTATTAATCCTCCGTTTATTGTATTTTCAGGAAATATATCTTAGCTATCGCCTGTGTAATCTGACGTCGTTGATCTATTTTCTTGAAATATGGCCAACACTTGGTCTCTTTACAAACTGTCTTTATGTAGCACAGGTTTATTAACAATTATTTACAATATTATTGAATTTATAATACATAACAAACATTGTAAGAAAGCATATTGTTCGTCAATCTCAGTTAGTGCTAAAATATTTATTTTGAATTTGATACATTTAATACTTTTTCGTTACTACTGCCTGAAGCTGTGTTACAGACCAAAAGTGTTAGCTATATTTCAATAAAATAGAACGACATTGGATTACACAGGCGATAGTTAAGATATATTTCTTGAAAATACATATACGGAGGGTTAATAAAATAAATAATTTCTTTGCGAAATTAATTGCTTTAAAAATTTTGTAAATAATCTTAAATTGTTTTTGGTAATTTTTTAATACATAGAAAAATATTTTTGTAGCAATACAATATTTAAGAATACTAAACAACAACAATAATGAATACATCAATAATAGTGTAATTAATCAATGTGAAAATCACATTGTTCAAAAGCTAAGGAGGGGGTCCAGAGCCCGTATGTGGGATTACTAAGGATTCCGCAAGAAGGGAGATCTGGACCTGGTTAGATAAAAGAAAGAGAGGTCGACTGAAGGTGAACTCCATACCAAAACGCTGATAGGGGATGGGGATGGTAGTTTCTCTGATAACCTACTCAAGCGCAGTAAGAAAGAAGTTAAAACCATTACTGGGTTGGTAACTGGACACTGTCCTCTGAAAAAGCATCTATACAACACAGGCCGTGTAAGCGAACAACACGTAAGTTTACATGTAATCTGCACATGTGAGGAACTAAAGGTACTCAGGCAGAAATATTTCGGGAGAGATCTATTGGAGCCCTTGAAGGTCCTCAAGTTTCCACTGGACAAGATACTGGGCTTTATAGAGCACACCAAGCTGCTCGAGTGGAAATAAGAGAATCAATAGGGATGGTACAATGAGCATCAAGCTCAAGTGCCCGGACATCAAGTGCCCACCCTAACTTGAATGAATGAATGAATGAAGCTAAGGAAGCTGATTGACATATTGTTTATTGCGAAAGTATTACTTTCGGGCATAAATCAAACTAAGTAACTAACATCTAGTAATAGGTAATATAATTTTAAAATCCCATCATCATGTTTTCTTAAAAAAAGAATTATCTCTACATAACATCAAACAAATTAAATACATATATATGTATTTCTAAATGGTGCCGTCTACTCAAGAGGCCTTTTAGTTATTATGTATTTTTTTTGCATTAATATCTCCGTATTCGGTATTTCTAAGAAAACACCGTCACCGAAATTCCAATGTGTTTATTTAATGTATAAACCTTTTTCTCTTTATATATTTATATTTCTGTTTAATTTTCTATTTCTATTTAAATTTTTAGTCTTTACCTTTGATCGCAATAATACACACAAAAAAATGATTTACGGCTTTGATAGGAGCATATATCCTCTGAAAGCTGCATTTACACCCAAGAAATTTTAAAATTCACGATTGCTGGTGTCCCGATTTTTCGTGTGAGAAGTGTACCTATACAAATTAAAAGAAATAATGTGTGTTAAGTATTTCCTAATGGTTATATTTTTAATATACTATAAAGATTATGGTTACCCAGTTTCGGTTCTATTGAATCTCCATCAGGAACGATTAATTGAAACTACGAAGTATATTTTATAGTTTTATTAAATTATTTATGTTATATTTTATTATACAAATTAAAGTTAACTGTATGATAGGCATTTTAATTGACAAAATGCTAATAAAGAAAGTGGCTTCTTATCTAGGTTGTTTCGTATTGTATTAGGCGTAGTATAAAGTCATGAAGAAATGATTCATCATGCTGCCATTCGTTTTATTTACAAACAATGAATTATATGAATGTTCTAGCACATTGGTCCCTGTCCAAAACTTTTCTATTTACAAATATTTTGTAATAAAATTTGAAATGAATTATTTACACCAATTTTTTTAATAATTTAACCTATCTTACAAATTCCTATCACTTCCGGTGATCAAATTTAGAATTTTGTATATTTTGGCATATTCGCATGCTGCGTAATTTTTTGAGTTTGAAAATATTTGATTTGATAGTTTTCTTTACTACTTTGGTTACCAGAAATTTGAATTTTTATTTATCTATCTAGAGTGCCGTGATTACGCTGAAAATATTCCTAACCATTAACATAACAACAAGAAATTGCAAATCCAATCTCTCGTTTTAATCTAAAAGAATTCTCTTTTTGTCGGTTTTAATGATACCAAGTCGTACTTGGTATTCAAATTAAAAGTTATTTCTCTGTGGATTAAAAACGAAATAGTGGTATGAATAAAGGAAGTTTTGTAACTTATTTTTTAAAACGTTTAATGTAACTATGCTTTTATTCTGGCGCATGTAATATGTTCAACATATTATCTATATTAAATACTGGCATTGTACCAAACTATAATTGTCACAGCATGAGATATAATACATCATTTGAAACTATTGTTTTATATATACATACACACATATCCAAATGTCTACGTGAATTTTTAAAGGTTCATGTTTAATTACAGATCTAATAAATCTTGAGATGGATGGGATTAGGTATGCAGTCTGACGTAATCATACGTGCGAAAAGCCACAGAAAGAAAATATAAATTTTATACGCACTTTTCTGAGGATATAGTAACAGAAAATTAAATGACCTTTTATTAAAAAATATATAAAATATAAATGAATATTTGATGTTGAATGTTTATTATAATTTTTCAATTATTAGGTACTATTTCTGTGAATTTGTTAAACACCATCGTTTTCTGCGTAAAACCACCTTTTTTTGAGAGATAAGAAAACTACGTGACTTTTTGAAGATTTATGTTTAATTACAGATCTAGTAAATCTTGATATGGATGAAATTATGTATGCGTTTCTACAAAATATTGCTTAATATATTACTCTATAAATGCGCAGTCTGACTTAATTAGTCATACGAGCGAAAAGCCACAGAGAAAACTAAATATATGCACTTATGCACGTTAAATAAATTAATATATCAAAATATAAATCTTTATAGGCATTTTTCTGAGAATATAGTAATAAAAAATTGAATGACATATTATTAATCAAATATATAAAATATAACTGAACTCTTTTAGTAAATGTATGTTTTTTTACTATTTGATGTTGAATGTTTATTATATTTTTTTTAATTATTAGGTATTATATCTCTAAATTTGTTAAACACCATCGTATTTTGCGTAAAGGCGCCTTTTTTGAGAGATAAGAAAACTACGTGCCTTTTTAAAGGTGCATGTTTAATTACAGATCTAATAAATCTTGACATGGATGAAATTATGTATGCGTTTCTACGAAATATTGCCTAATATATTACTCTATAAATGCGCAGTCTGACTTAATTGGTCATACGAGCGAAAAGCCACAGAGAAAACTTTAAATTATATGCACTTATGCACGTTAAATAAATTAATAAATCGAAATATAAATATTTATTCGCACTTTTTCTGAGGATATAGTAACAGAAATTGAATGATATTTTATTTAAAAAAATATGAATATAGCTTTTTATTATTTGATGTTGAATGTTCATTACATTTTTTTTAATTTTCAGGTATTATTTCTCTGAATTTGTTAAACAGCATCGTTTTTTACGTAAAAGCACCTTTTTTTTTGGGATAAGAAAGCTACCTGACTTTTTGAAGGTTCGTGTTTAATTACAGATCTAATAAACCTTGACAGGGATGAAATTATGAAAAAATATATAAAATGTAAATGAACTCATTTAGTTAATCCATCTGATAGTTTTTTATTATTTGATGTTGAATGTTTATTAAATTTTTTTAATTATTATTATTTCTCTGAATTTGTTATATACACTCGTTTTCTAGGTAAAAGCGTCTTTCTGTATGAAAAATAAGAAAAAGAGGAATTGTTAAAAAATGGAGGGTGGTGGGTATCTTCGCGAAAAATCGTGGAAACTTTAGAAGGGCTCTACCCGCAATTTCATTCTGTAGAATTTCCTGGAAATCGGAATTTTCGAGGTATTCTCTTGTAAGTCGAAAATCTACTCTGACATTTCGATGACTTTATATAAGCGAATTCGTTTCCTGAAAACGTTGGTACAATCTTCGAAACACATTTGCTGTAGACTGCCTCCGGTTTGGGTAGCGCCTTGTCCCCATTTCTATTACATGTATCATGTACCATGTACTAGATAAATGAAAAATCCATGTTAAATGAACGAGAGGAAACAACTAAAACGCCCAAAAAACATGCAATACTAAACAAGAAAGAACATTCATTCACTGTACTGTGTTGCCATATGTATTTTCAATGAAAATACGTTAACAAGGAAATGTTAAAAACGAGATGACGATGCTAACGGATATTACTAACGGAAAACAGAATACTACGCTACCTTATCCTCTTGCTTCTTCTAGCAAGAAGAGTTAGATAAGAATGCATATTAACTAACTAAAGATTAAAAAGTTGCTAAACTTCGTGTAGACGCAGGATATAAGATAGAAAACGATTAAAACCGATTTGTAAAATTTCTTTTTGATATCCCTGTATATTCTCACATACTCGAGATATTTCTTAATATTGCCTTGTTTACCAGGACTCGGTGCTTTGAAGGTTGAAGTCCGTATCAAAATAGCTGTCCTTCTAGAATTTTATGAACCGATTTCTTTTTCTTTTACGAACTTTTCGTGAACCGAAATCGGAAGCTTGTGTACATAACGCAGGTACCTAACTATCTTCAATCAAAGAGGAATCGTAGGACGTCTTCAGGTGATGTAAATATTTAAACTGAAATCAGGGGAATTTCTACAAGGAGTATATAATTCTAAGAGATTGAATTCCTTAGAACCTTGGTTATTTCCGTGTATAACCGATTTATTTTTTTTTAACACGTAAGTCTTGTGCGTTTAGCAGTCTTTTAGAATAATACTTTTTGTTGTATAATTATCTATAATATAGTTTTCGATATTTTCTCTGAAAAAATTACCTATTCTAATTATACAAGCAATTAACACTGCTTAAAATTAAAGTGCAACGGCCTTTAGTTATTATTACATGCTGTATTACAAGTTTCAATCAATGCGTAAATAAACCAAGTCCATGCATGAAGTACTACTATGTACTATACAAAATCTATTTGTATTATTGACAATCGATGAAGGATATACTGTTAAGGTAATATGCATTTTTACCATCAAATAATTAACAGTCATGTGCGACTAAATTTACTAAAATTACTTAAGCTAACAGATTTCTATTATATAACGTACAGAAATATAGGTGTGGTTGGTTACCGTTTAGAATAATGTTTTTCTTTCATGTTTTTTTTTTAAGTACAAGCCTTAGAGAAGAAAATGTGTTGACAATGAAACCAGTTTTGTTATAAAATTCTAGCTCAATAGCGCCTACACGAACGCTAAAAGAAACGACTATTATCATGAATAATGGTTAGTATTAATGGCAAAAATATCCGCATGTTTCAATTAATCATTCAATTATTAACTGCGTTCACTATTATCTTAAAGTTTATTCCAGATCCTTAAGATAGCTGAAAATTTTGTGTGAGATCTCGTTCAGGTGTTGCCAACGTTGCGTCTCCATATTCCTCTGATTTGAACTGAAGAATGCATCAAGCATCATCGGTCGAGGAGTACACATAGTGTCTGAAGGCATTCCCAGCAGTATATGGCGATTGCTTTGCTATATACCAAAGTGGAATGTAGTTAATGCAGCCTCCTTTTCCTCAACGATGTGTAAGAATAGGAAATCCAGAAGGATTTTTAATGAGAATAGCAAGGAAAAAGGCATTACTCCTGTGTATGGCAGTTTTGCTGTGGCTTGTTACGTCTTCTGGCATCATGCCAATATTACATGTATAAGACAATCGCCTACATTGTTGGCTAAAAATATAATTGCACTTACGAAAAGTAGATGGCGCTGCTATTAGGCGTCATCGCCATCAAATGTCCATTATTTGTTGACTTTAACAACAATATATATATACAATATATTTTTGTTGATTTGAAGATAATATGCTTAGTTTCAGTACTAGATGGCACACAGATAAAAGGAACAATTCATATTTAACCCTTTAATGAGAATAATACCTAAAATATATATTCTTAACATCCAAGATTTCGATCAAAGTAAAGTAAAAAAAAGTAGTTCTGATGGTCGAGATTTCGACTAATGGATGTTCAATGTTCAAACACCTGTTAGGAAGGGCTGTGAATATGCTGAAAAACCTATTCCGAAAATGACAGCTATGAAAAGCAAATCAAAATACTGGTGATTTTGATAAACAAATTAACCCGTCCAAAAGAATAAATAATATATTACAACATTAGTGCTTTCTTTACATTGTTGGAGCTATGCGACATGGAGTCTCCGAAAACAATGCCGTCTTTTTGTATTTAGTCTCCATTTCTTTTACTCATTAAGCCATACCCGCCATTCTAGTATCCTAGTGCTCTGAATTAATCTGTACAAGTCTCTGGCTGGGTGGTCGAAGTAATCCTCTGAGTTTATTTTTGGTTTGCCAAAAATTGCTGGTCTTTTTGCGTCCAGAGCTTCGCATTCACACAATTTGCAGTTGGTATTTCCAGTGTTGATCCCAATTTTCTATAGGTGTCCTTTTAGTGTACAGTGGCCTTTTAGTGTTGCAGTAGTTCTTGCATCTTTTTCGCTGATTGTTCTTTCATAAAGGTCTTTGCATGAATTAGATTGACCCAACTTCTTACCTTACCTGTTCTCGGGGTATGTTTTTAGATATTCCCAGGACAGGTTCTGGGCTGAAAGTCTGTTGCAATATAGATCTGCTTATTGCCGTAAGCCCTCTGATTGATTTTAGTGCCACAATACAGTATTGCGTATGCAGCTGCTATTCCAACTCCAGTCCCGATACACATGTGGTATGGATGATATTTGTGTTTCTTTATAATCCTTTTATATAGAGTTGTTGCTAATCTTTACTTCATTTCCCATTTGTCTTGTGCTTAGATGAGGATTTTCTTTTAAAGACCAGCTTCTTTCTTATACTTCACTGATCCAGTTTCCTCGAAGTGCCCACGTAGTTTTTCAAACGCTTCTGGTCGTGGATATTGAATATTGGGACACTGTTGCTTATAAATCAGGGAGACCAAGAGAAAGTTTTTGCCAACCTTCCCCAAAATATAAATCATATTAATTAGTTAGTCAGAAAAAATCACTTTTTTACGTAATTATGTACACGCTGGTAATTATGATGACAGATTTTGACAGTAACCAGGCAACAACAATCATAGTGTGTCATTCTTTCTTTTCATAGATATTGTCTTTTCATATTTTATTTATTCCCAATTTCTTTTTAGAAAAAAAAAAAACAATAATTGTCGTGCTAAACCCCAACAAAGTCTGGACACCCATAGTAATATGATTTTATTGTGATCTCTCAGGCTACTCAGTTCTCGACTACACATACAATCAAGACTGGTTTGGGAAAACCACTAGTGCTTTCAGTATCACCTGCTTGTCTGTTGCAATATATATCTGCTTGTTGCTATAAGCCTTCTGATTGATTTAAGTACTACAATACAACATTGCGTATGCCTTTGTTATTCCAACTCCAGTCCCGTTCTCGGATTTTGATCCGCATGTAAATCAGATCAATTTCCTCTAATCTGTCTCTGTGTAGCTGAATTGATTCCAGCTTATATGATCTGTGATTTTCACCTCGAATTTTCTACTAAATAGATATGTCGAAATCATGTGGTCTTTTCTGAATCCCAATAGGCTACCTTTCACATGATGGACAATACTATTTTGTCTTAATTTTGCATATCTGCAACGTGGTAGTTCTTCTCGCCCATTATCACCAAAAGGAGAAATGCACTTGTAATTCCTAAACGCACAAGCCTCTGTATCTTGCTAAGTTGTGACAGTTTGTTGCTACAGATTTATCCGTCATACCAGCGGTACATAAGTGATCATGGGTCTAACCATTGTGGTGTATGTACATCACATTTGGTTTCAACCCCATGTTCTTCAGTGAGTACTTCTTGCGGTGCCTTCGCCATGGATACACTAGTGTTACAATGACGTTTGTTATAGTAAGAGTACTGTATGTATTTTGTTTATTATTTAAAATGGGATTCCTTATCCATAAATGGAATTTCACTGTTTTCATGTTTATGACATAATTATGCATAAACATATCATTGGTAATTCCGTGCAAAAGCCTATATAAAACTGTCAAACCACAAGTTGCATTATTGCCTCTTCCATAAAATGATACCACAAGCAGTTACACAAAGGTTCTCGTTGTATATAATGCGAAATAGACAAACGTTTTTTTTCAATTCTTTGTACTTTAAGCTTTTAGATAAATATTTCAAAACAAGTTTACATTGCCGAAATTTTGACCATTCAACAATGACTCTCAAAAAAAGAAAACTTTATGTATACGTATATATATAAATTTAGTGAAATTAGGTCTCGAAACATATAAATAATAAAACAGCAGAGCAAATATTTAAGTTGAAGTTAAGGACGGACAAGATATATATTCCGGCATTTTCTAATTTTCTTTTGATGTAATGCCAAGGCCGCGCGGTTTTTATAGGTCAGTGTGACATTATTTTAATTCAATTATCTCACATCTGAAACCCGTGCACGTCTAATGAAATAGATTAATAAAAAGGCCAGAAATTTACGAATCAATTATAACCTACCTCTGTATATTTACAGAAACACATTTTACATTATGCTAAGTAGGTTTGTAACGCCAGAACGTCAAAGCATTTCTCTGGCTTTGTAATGGCTATTTATAAATACGGTCTGAAGTACTGGCTTCATTAATATCTACTGGATGGATAACTTGCCGCTTAAAATAAAAGTGACTCAAGCGAATATTAAATACTACAAGATGCTTATATTTAAATGTCATGTATTTTATTTCATTTGTTTTGATGTTTTATGATCATTTATATAAGTTTTATTATTATTAGTATTATTATATTCAATATTCGTCATGAGTAAACAACCACATGTAGTTGCTTAAAGTAAGTTTTGAACTAGCTTGAAGTTGTTTTCATTATTTAATAATCATAATTTTCAAGATTCATGCCATCAGCGTAAAATACAGATTTGCCAAATATTTCCAATCACTATTGAAAACAAACATTTAAACTAAATATTTATTCAACACTCACCACCGGATTACATCTTTAACATTGTTCCTTTAGCTTTTACAGCGTCAATAACACTCAATTCCACCGCCTTATTCATGACATTCCAAACTGACATCGTCTAAAACTATTTCGTTGTACTTTTGAACGCTTCCGTTATTCGATGTTTCGTTTCCGCACGGTTTTCTACTTCAATTCCACTTTAGGTTAGCCGGCCACCAAAACGAAATACACCCTCCTCCGCCCCTCGCAGGGGGGGAAAGAGAGTACGACTGGATATTCGCGGCGATCATGCGCGCCATCTTCGATCAATAGCCGTATAAACAGTTTCTACATGTTTTATATCAGCCGTCGACGACTGTTCTTCCTTGTGACAGCCCCTTGAAGTCCCTTGACGTGATCATTGAGTTGGGGCCGCTCTATATATATGTTAAATTGTAAGGCGTTTGGTCAGATCTAAGTTCGAAGTCGTATTTAAGTGATAACCGACTTGAAAGTTGAATTTTAGGGCTGCTTCGTGATGGATCTGTTCGATGAGATTCGGTTAAAGTGAGTTAGGGGAAAGGAATGTTTGACAGTTTAAAATTGATGGGGGGTTCGTTGTAAACAGTTCCTTTTAGCTTTTTATACTATCAGACCCCATATTAACCTTATTAATAGAGACGTTTGGATTCTATTAAGTAACAAAAATTAATTTTAGGAATTTTTTGTTGACAATGTAGTAGTAGTAGTAGTAGTAGTAGTAATGTTTATTTAATGCAATAAAGATTACATTAAAAGTCAAATAATACATTTAAAATATATATACATATACCTACAGAATACATGTAAATGAGACAAACAAGACAAGAAATACATACATGTGTTTAAACACACAATCCTATCTATATGGTCAGCATTGATAATTTAAAAAATCGTCCACACTATAAAATGCATTGTGTAGAAGAAAACGTTTGATTGTATTCAGATAATTACTTTGAGTTTTATTTTTGAGAACACAAAATTTTATTGGTTGTATTTTATTATAAATTTTGGGTCCCCAATAATCAATGTACCTCTGGGTGGTCGTTAAACGATGATACGGCACTCCTTAAAGATGAATATGGAAGGTAGTGTTAGAAAGTTTTCGCTAATGAAATAAGTTTTGCACGAATTATCTGGTCTTAAATTGCATAACACTCTTATAGCGCGTTTCTGGAGCAGAAAAATCCTTTCCATGTCTGTGGATGTTCCCCAAAACTCGATGCCATAAGACACCACACTGTGAAAATTCGCAAAGTAGGTGGCACGCGCCGCATGGTAGGTAGATATGTGCATGATCCTTCGGATGCTGTATATTGCTGCATTTAATTTATTTGCTATTTCACTTATGTGTGTCTTCCAATTTAATTTATTATCTATATAAAGGCCTAAGAGTTTTATGTTTTCTGTTTCCCCACTTTTTCTTGTTGTAAATTCTAGTTTTTGCGTCTTATTCTTATTTAATTTTAGTTGATTCGAGGAGAACCATTCTTCTGCCTGTTTTTGTATGGCTTCAGATTTTTTCAGTCTATTCGCTTCAGTAGTTGCTCTTACTAAGAATGACGTATCATCTGCATACAAACAGACTCGATCCGCTCCCAGATTCGTATCTAAATCGTTGATATATATTATGAACAACAGGGGCCCAAGCACCGATCCCTGTGGAACACCCTGCTGTATATCAAGTGTATCAGATCTTCGTCCCTGGAATTCTACATATTGTTTTCTATCTTTGAGATATGATGCAATTCACTGATATCCGACGCCTCTTACTCCATAGTGGTACAATTTTGACAGAAGAATAGAATGTTGGACCGTATCGAAGGCACGTGTTAGATCGTAACAGTTCAATTCTACGCTATCATGTTTGTCAAGTGCGTTCAATAAGCAATCCAAGATGTCAGCTACACCACTACATGTCATTCTACTTCTTCTATACCCATGTTGGGCCTTAGAAAGCAAGTTATTTTTTTCAAAATAGCCCAGCAGGCGATCGGCAATTGCATATTCATGTTTGTCAAGTGCGTTGAATAAGCAATCCAAGATGTCGGCAACACCACTACATGTCGTTCTATTTCTTCTATACCCATGTTGGGCCTTAGAAAGCAAGTTATTTTTTTCAAAATAGCCCAGCAGGCGATCGGCAATTGCATATTCTATAACTTTCGATATCGCTGGTAATACTGAAATGGGCCTGTAGTTCTCTGGGCTATTAACATCTTCTTTCTTATGAATAGGAACTACTCCAGATATCTTTAATGTCTCAGGGAATTCTCCTTCTAGTATACACTTATTTATTAAGTCTGTTAGGGGAGCGTAAATAGCATCAGAAACATTTTTCATCATTTTGGTTGATAAGCCATAACAATCTAAAGCACTCTTTGCTTTGATTTTGCTTATTATTTTGCTCACCTCATTTTCCGTTACCGGTGCAAAAAAAAACATGATGAGTTTCTCTCTATAAGAACCTTCGACAGAAACTCCATGTATGTTTTTGTGCCAGTATCTGATTTTAATTCATTTTGCACAAAGGTTTGATTTAACTGATCAGGGTTCACTCCCGTTGTGCGTGTATGCTGACTTTTGCACTTAGTTTCTTTTTTTATAATTTCCCATATTGTTTTTTGTTTATTATTTAAGCTATTTATTTTATTCAAGTAATTTTCCCTGGCTTCTTGGTCAACTTGTTGTTTGTATTGTTCCTTGTAATCGTAATATTTTTTATATGCACCAGCATCTTTTGAAACTATGGCAATAACTGAAAGAGCATCTAATTTATTTTTCATGTCTTTTAATTCTGCTGATACTTTATAATCATTATTTGTTCTCTTGTTCGTATCTATTTTCTTTTCAGGGAAACTCTGTATATAGTATGCATTAACAAATATTTCACATTTAGGAAGTTTAGTTAGTGTAGTGAGAGATACATTTATTTACTATTGATTTGTTTTTATAAATCTTATTGAAAATAAAATATTTTCACAGTATACAGCATGTTAAGGATTAAATACGAATTGAGGTAATGTCAACAAGGTGATACAATAGTGATTTTTCTTTATTGTGAGAACTGCTTGGTATTGAGTCTCCAGAAACACTGCAGCCTCTTGGCTTTTTGTATTTCTTTTATCCATTAAATCACACCAGCTATTCTAGGACCCTAGTACCCTCCATTAATCTGTACATGAGTATAGGTCTCTGGCTAGTTGATAGAAGGAATTCTCTGGATTTATATTAGGCTTGCCAAAAATGGCTTGTCTTCTTGCGTGCGGAGTTATTTCATTACACAGTCTGCAGTTGGTATCTCCAGTTTTCTGAAGGTATCCTTTCAGTGTACAGTGTATTGTTAGAAAACCTGTTACGATACGAAGAAGATTTCTACTGAGCTACAGTAGTGCTTCAATCTTCTTCGTTAATGGTACCTTAATAATGGTCTTTTCATCTTCTCATTCATTCCTATATTCTTTGTGTTTCTTTTTAACCCAACTGCTCATCTGCTTTCATGCTGTTTTTAGACACTCCTAAAACATGTTTTGGGCCTACACATGAAGAAGATGATCTTTTTCTTGCTAACTCATCGACTTTTTCGTTTCCTTCGATTGCCGAATGTTCGGGCATCCACAGCAATTTGACTTTATTGTGGTGTGTCAGACTATATTCAGTTCTCGAATACATTCCTAAACCAGCCTTGATTGTATCTTAGGCTTTACTAGTGTCCTCTCCTATATAGCTGTCTGTTGCAATATACAAATTCTCAAAAATTCTTTAATTGATTTCACTTGCACAATGCAATATTGTTGCTAAGAAGTTATTTAAAAAGATCATGTCATATGCCATTTGCTGTTCACATGGTTTGGAGAGAACCAGATGGAAACCGAGGGATCACACAACAGATTCTTATTTCTGTTTGACGCAAATAATTGAAATAACTTCGAAAACATCACACACTGTCAAGTACCCAAATGTACCATCTGCTGTGAAACTTGTGTGTCACAGTAGAGAATTGTCACTATCAAAGCTTCATGAAGATGTGACATTGAGCGAAGGTGAACCTGAGGATAAACACGGAAAAGATACAGAAAGAAACGCAGAGAAGAAGAAACCATATCTTTTATCGCATCGGATCTCAATGATCTTGTCCGTGATTTGAAGTTATACACCCAGGTACGAAAATAACTGTATTGAGACCACCATATTATATTTTCAGAATACTTTTCCCATCAAGGTGATGTTATGAAAACTCTTTATCACAAACATGTTGTAGATGAATGGTATTTGTTCATTGACATAAGTAATTTTAAAAGCACTAATGAACCTAATTGACATTTGTTACAATTGATTATACAGTTAACCTGAAAGAGATATATGAAAACTTGAAACTGCTTTTAGAACTTCATTCAACATGAAATAGTATATATGTGGACACCTCAAAGTATTTATATATCTCTGCTTGACATGCAACTTGGGTAAAGAAATACTTCTGTTTTCTATGCGAATGCGACAGGAAAGCCTACTATTCTGAAAAAAAAAACAGCCTACTCGTAATGAACTATTGTCTGAACAGCAGAATGTTGTTAACACTTTTCTTGTTGACAAAAAGAATGTATATCTACCTTTACTTAGGGTTGCCATACGTCCATATTTTCTACGGACAGTCCGTATTTTGTAAGCCTTGTCCGTAGATTATAAACTGTCCGTAGTTTGTACGTATTTCTGCAAGGCGTCCGTATTTTTTTGTTTCTAGTTTCCAATTTGTCGTACTCAAGTCGTACTTTTGTCATTTTATAGTTATTTTAGCATTCAAACTTTCGTATGATGTGCGTTAATATTGCATTTCCAGTAGCATCACGTCTGAAGAGATATATATCTATATTTTTATATAATAATATTAATAATTAAACAATATGTCTCAAGTGAATATTGAAGAACATTTCACGAAAATGTTAATTGATATGGTGCGCTGTCCGTATTTTTGCTTTTGAAAATATGGCAATCCTACCTTTACTGCATATAAAATTGCGACTATTTTATAATAGTCATGGCCAGAACATCACCTGGATTCATAGTGACCATGTATTTCAAGATTAATCATGCATGAATTTGCTAATATTGACAGAAGTTTGCCAGGATTTGGTCAACAGTAAGTGTAAAATTGTAAATTACGAAACATTACTGTATGATTTTATTAGATTGCCTTTCAACATCAGAATTAGGATTTAATTCGTAACATAATACACATTGCACATACATATATAAACAGAATTTTGTGTTTTTATGCAATTGGTAAAATGGTTCTGCTAAATGAGTTGCCTACACGCAATATACTATATGACTATAAATACACAAAGGCGGTAATCGCCTGAAAATTATCAATTGAGGAAGAGTTATAGTTTATTTGATTTTGTTATAACTGTTTTATGGATGCTTATAAAAAATATTTATGTAAATTATAAGAGTTTTACAATTTATAGGAAATGTGTTAAGAAAATATTGTATTATATATTTTATCATTTACTTATTGCAGTTTTTTTTTTAAGAATATACATTCTGTTCAAATAAATATTTTCCTTATAACAAAATTTACTATTTATTGTTGTTAATATTAAAAAAAAAATATTTTTCAGTTGTGGATTTGCTATCCGATTTTTATAGTAACCAGACAACTAAACAGAATTTTATTGGGGAAATTCATAACAGCTAAAACGTTAATATTTATTTTAAGGCTTCTTTATCTATTATTGTAGATAAATATAAAATAATGCCAAATGATCTCTGCACCGGCAATACCACTATTTTGTGTTTTATATTTGTAGTAATTTGATATTAATTTTTTTTTTAAAGAAAAAGAAATGGCAAAATTTCTTAAATTAACTAATTCAATTTTTAATTGTTCTGTTTAATGCCAACCAATCCCAATTTAATCCCTTCTGTCAGAAATCATTATATGTATATCTTTGTCATTAAATATTGTTTTAGATACCTTTTTTGTGTGAATTCATACTAATTAAATCAAATTAAACTTATTTGATGTGAAAATAATTTCATTTATACAGATAACTAAAAAAAATCTACACTATTACGATATTTGATCTAGTAATTAGATACATATAAGGAAAGCTTTGAGGAAATATAAATAAAAAGTTTTTTTTTAATAAAATTTAGCTGCTGTTTTGAACGAAAAGTACATAGATTAAATTATTGTATTATAGTTTTGTCTTTTGTTTAGCATCAAAGATACTTATATCCAAACAATTTTAATTCTCTCCTCAAGAGCATTTTTACCCGTCTCAAAGGTCACTTAAACTAAATAAGAAAAAAAATGTTTCCATACGACCATAGGATGTTAAGGTTCACATTATACTTGAGAATACTTCAATTTTGTTTCTTTAATTGTTTTTAAATTCAGGCTTTTCCACAGATTTTGTTTTAATAGAAATTTTTAATTAATTAAATCACTTATGCTTCCAATTTTCTTGTTTATTAACTTTTCATACATCTCTTTTCAAACGGAAGTGTTCTTTTTAAATGTTATTTTCTCCCTTTACAATAAGTGTCTACAAAATATAACATACAATGCAATAAAGTATACCTGTCTTTTGAAATATCATCACAGAACTGTGAGCATACCCTTATCTTTAGTAATAAGAGGCAGTACGGTATAAATAAAATAAAATAAAACATTTTTGCAGAAAAGCACACTCATTCTTTATTTACAAAACTACAATATACATTATACCACAAAAAATATTTACAATATTTACAAAGATTTTCCAGAAAAGAAAAAATAAAAAACGAAAGAAAAGAATTAATATATTAATTGTTATTATTAACAACAATTATAACAATATTTTTTTTTTCAAAATAAAAACTTAACAACCCAACCCCAGATATAACAAAACAATGAAAAACGAAATATATTTATATAAGAAAACTTAACAATAAACAAACAAAACAAAAATGTAAAGCGCAAATCGCATAAACTGAAAGACGCAGCGTAGTGAAGTTAATCTCTTAAGAAACAAGCGTATCAAAGCCTTCTCGATGGAAGTAATCGAGAAATTGGAAAAAAAGTGTTTGCCTTGTACTTTCTCTCAAGTGTATATACGATTCCCCTAAACTTAACAAAGTAAACTTAACGAGGAACAATAAAAAAAAAAAGGAGTTAACCAAAATAACGAGCGAATCTTACAGTTTGGAAATATTAAACGGTCAACGCTGTCTTGGTATATTTTAAATCTCTCTTACGGATTTTAGATGACGTTGTTCCCAAACGATGTTTTAAGTTTAAATATGTCTAAGTATATTGGGATGAGATGTAGATTTATGACGATTTAAAATATACCAGGAGGTGCAAATTAATAAAGAGTTTCAAAATGTAAGATTCGACTAATAAGGTACACAATACACAAAAAAATATTAACGAGACATACAAAGAATATGTTAGAAAAAAAAAGCGCTAAGCAATTTTTACGTAAATAATGTAAATACAATTAAATAAGGCACACTAATACCAAATTATATTCATATATAAAATAACTTATAAACTTACTAAAATTATAACTAAAAGGTTTACATTGGTAACACTGATTATCCAAACACAAACAAACCTTAAAATCTAAACAAATCTGTATTTTAAGTTTTCATTCTTGTTCACAACACCGGATTAATCATCCATAATATATTTAATTTTAGCCTATTAAAATGAAATATGGTCACAGTAAGTATAGAAAATGTTGTTTATTATTAATATATAAATAAAGGATATTCTATTAAATATGGTTTATTTTATCGCCAATATGTAGTATGTTCCTGTAGCAATATGATTTAAAGTACTTTTTTGGTATTTTGTTTGAAACAGTTCTTTAATTTTTTTTCACAACAAATAACAATACTTGGAAGTAATTCCACAAGACCACGGCTCAACAGCCCGGAAAAACTTCTTACGGTAGATTCCGGCCGTGAAAGCCTAGCCAACACTTTAAATAACAATACATTTTTAACAACTGTTGTAGTGAAGCTTAATTTTTGTGTCAAAAATTGTAGAATTAAATATAAAAAAAAATTAAAACTAAAATTTTAAATGCCAAATCCTTCATGTAATAGAAAAACAGAAAAATAACAAGCTGTCAAAACACAACGGCACAATATTTAAAAGAAGAAGAAAAAACGAAAACTTAACAATGATTAAAACAATAACAAATGAACATAACAGAAAAGAAAAAAGATAAAAAACGTATCTTAAAAAAATGTCAAACTGACATATGTCAACACGAATGGGAATCAATAACTGAATCACAACTGTAATAACAATAATATATTCAATTTTTTTAATGAAAATAACTGTTAATTTTTTTTAAGTAACATTATATAACAAAAATTTAACAAAAATTGTGGCGTGAGAGAAGGGTTATTTTATTTTTGGATGCATTTTTCTATATTTTTTTTTTCAATATCTAATGAGAATGTCTAAGAAAAAGAAATTTAAAAATGTAAAAAAAAGAACCTTTATGGGGTCCGTAGTTATTTCAATTTTTTTTTATTTTATAATTTTAATTTAATAATTTAATTGTCTAACAACATTAAATAACAAAAACTCAACAAAAATAGTGGCGTGGGAGAAGGGTTATTATATTTTTGGATGCATTTTTCTATAATTTTTTTTTAATATCTAATGAGAATATCTGAGAAAAAAATCAAAAATGTAAAAAAAAGAAACTTTATGGGGGTCCGTAGGTATTTCTAATATTTTTTTTATTTTATAATTTTAATTTAATGAAAATAATTGTGTAACAACATTAAATAATAAAAACTCAACAAAAATAGTGGCGTGGGAGAAGGGTTATTATATTTTTGGATGCATTTTTCTATAATTTTTTTTTTTTTTATATCTAATGAGAATATCTGAGCAAGAAAATTTTCAGCAGTTTAAAAAAGAATGGGAGTCCGTAGTTATTTCTAATATTTTTTTATTTTATAATTTTAATTTAATGAAAATAATTGTGTAACAACATTAAATAACAAAAACTCAACAAAAATTGTGGCGTGGGAGAAGGGTTAGCATATTTTTGGATGTATTTTTCTGCAATTTTTTTTTTTAATATCTAATGAGAATATCTAAAAAAATAATTCAAAAATTTAAAAAAAGAAACTTTATGGGGATCCGTAGTTATTTCTAAATTTTTTTTTATTTTAAAATTTTAATTTAATGAAAATAATTGTGTAACAATATTAAATAACAAAAACTCAACAAAAATTGTGGCGTGGGGAAAGGGTTATTATATGTTTGGATGCATTTTTCTATCATTTAATTTTTTTAATATCTAATGAGAACATCTACGAAAAAAAAATTTCAATAATTTGGAAAAAAAAACTTTATGGGGAGTCCGAGGTGATTTTTCATATTTTTTTTTTGTTTTAAAATTTTAATTTAATGAAAACAATTGTGTAACAACATTAAATAACAAAAACTCAACAAAAAATCAGGGGGTTAGCAATAAATTTTCCTATCCTATTTATTTTTTCATGATATTGAGAATTTTAATTAAAACTTATTGGAGTGAAAATTTCAATGTTTGTTTTAAATTAAAAATTTTAATTTAATTCTCTAAAATTACTGAACCAGTCATATATTTTTAGCAGCATTGCATAACAAAAATTCAACAAGATATTAGGGGGTTAATAACGTAAAAATGAAAATAACAATATTTAATAAAAAAAATGCAAAAAAAAAATTAACAAGAAATTGGGGGCTTTCAAATTTCCAATATCTCTTAATATGGAAAAATGTAGAAATAATCTAGGTGTCTTATTTTAACAATAGTAAAAATAACAGAAACTCAACAATAAATTTGGGGTTATGAGTGAAGATTTATGATAAAAAATTTTTATATTAATTTTTAAAAGAATAACAATGCAAGTTAAACACTTATTTGAATTGCCAAAAGAAAAGAATTTTTGAATACTGGTTTGTAGAATAGTGGAAAGTAAAAGTTAGATTAAACTTAACAGAACAAATTAAACACAAATTCAACTAAAATACAACATGTATAAACTGTATAAAATTGCAAAAACTTAATGATCAACAAGAAACAAGGGGAATTACATAATAAACAGCCCGATAAAATCTATTTTGTGTTTTTGTTTAAATGTTGTTTTCAAATTCGGAAATAATTTGAAGTGTTTGAAGTGAAATTAAAATGAAGTAAATAGAAAAATAATATTAAATATGAAATTAGGGGCAGTAAAATATTTTTTAGAGAACAAAAAGAAATAATTTAATTAAAAAAAATACGTCTTTTATTTTGTTTTTTAAAATTTAAGTATCTGAATAAAAATAATCGTTGTGCCAAAGGAAAAATATATATTATATCAAAAACTTAACTGTCAAATTGTAATACTCAACAATAAGAAGCTATTGTTTTGTGAAAACTTAACACACAAAACAAAAGCTATAAAAACAAAAAATTAATAACCAGTAATAACAATAACAATGAGAAAGATTAACAAAAGAATCACAACGTTTATATTTTTGTTATAAATAGAAATACTGTAATATGTAAGGACAAATTTCAATCATGTTTGAGTATATTTGGATATTCGATTCGCGGGAAATTTAAAATAGTCAAAATTAGGAAAACAATTTTGGTATATTAATTATCTTGTGCCAGATGTTAGTAATATGAAGTGATGCATTTAACTAATTGATTAACTAACAAAAAACATATTTTATTAACAACAAACTTAACAGGAATATGTGTAAAAATCAACAAAGATTAAAGAAACAATTTACCGAAACTATACTTTAAATCATATCGCTCGCTTTAAAATAAATTGTAAAAATGTTTGTATTAAAATGAATTGGCATATTTAATAGAATTTTATTTTTTTGGGGAGTATATAAATTACTATTGAATTATCAAGATTATATATAAAATAATACTACTAATTCAAACTAACTTAATTTTAATTATCTTCGTATATCAACTTCTTCAAAATAACAATTATGTCATTCAGTGTTATATTTCCGATTTATTGGTTAAGAATTTTCGAATGAGTGAGCGGTTATATTCTTACCATGTTCTTCTTGTAAAAAACATAAGCACATCTTCGAATGGAACAGTTTATTTGTTGTAATGGTTTGCGTATCTGTCAGTACAGCAACTTGTTCTTATACCGACACGACTTCCTTGATTTTGTTTCGACGGGAAATTCCTTTTACTGAACTAGGTATATCTTGATAACCTTATCTGTAAGTAGAAAAATTATTTTTAGTAAATAATAAAATTAAATGGATTTTTGATGTTTATCTTAATGGTTTTAAGTGTGACATAACAGAACAGATTGTAAAAATAACTTACCGAAAATATGGAATGTATATTTGCGGACACATTTAGATAATTCATTTCTCACTATTTCTTTCACAATACTTTCAAGTGATTACTTGAAAAACACTTGACACCCCCCCTATTTGGGGGGGGGGGCATCTTTACGGTGTTATCACCACCAACTGACGCAGTAACTGGGGTTTTTAGAATGATTTCGCAGAAGTTCAGGACCGTCTTATATAGTCCTCGATTCCTATTGCTTTTCATCCCCACTATGTTAGAAATTCAGGTTCCCTTTTCTCCCTAACATAACGACGCAAACGGTACTGTATTTGTAAAAGTGTAAATAGCTCTGGTTTTCTTTATGTAATGCGCAATACCTATGGGATAGAACGTAACCCCTGGTTCCCTGGCACATGAAAGTGGGACCTTTTAATTCTTCTGTATTCACCCTGACAATAATTGCGTCTTTTGAAAGAAAAAGTACGGGCACGCATTGAAGTAGAGGTCTGTTGTTAAAAGGTATGCAAAAGGTGTATTTGGCGTTTCCTGAATTTTTGATACACATTTAATAAGGAAAGTTAAATATATATATATTGTAATTTTGAATTGAATTTAATAACAGTAGGGGAAAGTGGTACACATTGGGACAAAAAGAAAATAAATCAAAATATATCCAAATTTATTAAGTAAATATCAGATTACGGTGTATAGAACGAAATATAGATGCATAATTGTGACAGATAAAACTAAACTATACTGCTCTCTTAAAACTAAAACAAAAGTATTAAAAAACATATATCTAACGTCTCATTGTGTACTAGGAGTCGTACACATTGAGACAAATATCTTAACAAACGTTAAATGATCGAAGTCAAACTTCGAAACGTAATAAGTTAGCAATTCTTTTCGATTTAAGTCTAGCAGATATCGGCAATAACAAAACCAGATCACTTCTGTGAACGGAATGAATATCAGGCGCGGTTGGGTAGAAGAAACAGTCTTCATGCTTGGAAGATTTTCGTAGATATGATATTTTATAATCACCATCTTCATCAATTTCACTTAATAGATAGTTCACCTACATGGAAAATATTTTTAGGAAATTTAACTAGAACAAAATCTCCTTTTTTACAATCCTCCATATTTGGATAATCACGTTCTTCTTCAGTATGATGGAATATTGAATTATCGCTCAACGAGTCTTCAGAAATTTCTACTCTATTTTGATCACTCCCTGAATCGTCACTGCTATTTTTCTTCTTAGAGTCACATATCGCCGAAATAGTTTCTTTACAAATTCTTTTCTTTCCTAGGATACTCTTACGAGAGCGTTCTAGCGTCTGTATTGCGTCCTTCTCAGGAGTATCAGTAATACCTAATCGTGCTGCGACCTTTGGTTCTTCCTTTTCTATTTGTTTTTCTAGGGTTGTGCTTGAGGATAGCTCCTAATAGCTTCTGGCTCAATTATAGTTTTCCTTGGTTTGTTTGCTCATTCGTGGTACTTTCATTCAACTTTACATCTGTGGTTTCGTGGACCGCATTAGTGTTTTCGGATGTTGTGCCTGGCAAAGGTCTATCAGTGACAGCAGAGGAAATAAAATCGGCTTCTGAGAAAACAGTGTTATCAAAGGGATATATTCCCGATTTTCTAAACCCAGATGCAATATTAGCTGGAGTAAAGGCCTTCCCGTAGGCGTCACCGACACAGTGCGCTATTTGGTAAATTGTTATAGGAATGCCAGGATTACTGAGCAACCACGAGTCGATAGCAGCATAGTAGTAAGCCTTAAATGGACCGAAGACTGAAAGGTCTAAAGGTTGCATTTTATCGCTACAATGAGGCGAGAGTGTTAGTATAGTAATGCCATTATCTCTTGCTAGATTAACAGCTCCAAGAGAAATATGGCTTTCATGGTTATCGTATATTAGCAGTGAAGGATGATTTTCTGAACTTGCGGTATATTTGATAAAATGTAGCAAAACTTTTAAAAACAGCTCTGCTGTCATCCAGCCGCTAGTCCCAATGTTCCGGGCGGAGCTCCATTCAACATATGTGGTTCAAAATTCTTCCTAGGGAAGATCATCGCAGGTGGAATAAACGTACCACTAGCGGATATAATAGCACATGTTGTTATTAATGTGCCTCTAAATAACTTAATTGTTTAACATCCTTTTCGGCTACAACTCTCCGTGGCTTTTGAACTGTTGTAGTTGCAGTTTCCTCAAGATTAAAAATTTGCGATGCATCCCGCAGTCTTCGATCCCGCTCAAGAACCTTTTTCAAATTGGAATAAAATTGTTCCATATTAAATTTGTTAAAAGACGTAAGTCTACTCAGGCTGCATTGTTCTGGCTGGCGAATGCTTAAATTGTGGCGACGCTTACGATAGCTTCGGAACCATTCAACACCCGCAGATTGATTTTTAGACCATGAATTTGGTATCTCTCTGTTGTTAGAAACAGCAAATTCGTAAGCGAGTTTCCTTACAGCTGTAGTTGTGAGCCCATACGCCATTTTTGAACACTTTATTATATAGTTTCCTAACATTTCTTCCTGTTCCTCGGTAAATATTTTTCTTACTTCATAATTTGGTGTCATTCTAACACTCGTTTCCGGATGTTCTTTTTTCTTCTTGCCATATCTTGCCAATGTTTGATGTTTAATTCCAACTTCTTCAGCAGCCATCCTTAAAGAATATCCTTTCTTTAATACTAAAGAAACGCCTCTCGTCATACTTTCGGCAGACACTGTTCCAATCCTTCTTTTTTTTTGCGGTCGAACCATTTCTAAAATAAGGGACTGTAGGTAATGCATCATAAATTCAAATTACATTACACACATAGTACACAGTGAGACATATCTCAGTCTGTACCACATGACCTTGTCTCACTGTGTACCATATGCATTGAGTTTACTAAAGAAGCTGTAAATTACAAATGGTTGACTATCTTTATAAAATTGAAGTTATAGGTTATATATGAAAAGTAAATACACTAGCAGAATGAAACGGATTAAAGCTGATGTACAACAAACCAATACATACAACAATATTAATTGCATAAGAAAATAAGTTTTTACCGGCAAAATCACCTAGTTTCAGTTAAAAATTGTACTTACTTTTCTAACGTCTAGCAACTACGGCAATAACTTCAGAGTACTTCTAGTAATTTATATTCTATGCAAAAACATTTTTCTCACGCGGGATTTTTAAATATTGGTAGTGTCTCACTGTGTCTACTGCCTCACTGTGTACTACCTTCCCCTACATGAGAATTACATATTTATATCACTTACCTAGCGGTAATTATTGTTTTGTTTTTCTGTATAATATTTCTTTTTCATTGCATTTTTAGGACTATACAATATTTTTATAAAAACCTGTCGTTTTTAAATAAGCCCTGTAGTGAATGAGATTGAAATATTGCATTGCATCCCTGTGATATATTATTGTGACTTTTATAAATAATTCAATGTCTTTTGTTCCATTATCCTTACTTCTTTTTTCTTCATATCTTTATACTGCGTGTAAAAAAATCAGGTGCCAAGTTTAGCGTGAAATAAGTTGCTAGTGTCTCACCATTATTAAAAGAATTGTTTTTTTTTGTGGAAGCTATCTGACCTGAAGTCTTCGAAAACACTGCAGCCTTTTGGCTTTGTGTATTTGGTCTGGATTGTAGTAATCTTCTGGGTTCATTTTTGGTTAGTGATTCTTAATATATTAATTGATAAATTAATTAACAAAATAATGGATAAATTAACTAATTAAACAATTCCTAATTTTTGTCACTCTAGCTTATATACGTCTCACAGAGAATGTTTATAGCAAAACATGGTTTTTCTGCCCAAAGAAAAAAATCAGGACTGAAAGCGTTAAACATATTACTTTCAAATGCTGATTGTGTAAGCCTCAAGCTATTGGCCAACATAATCAGTCTGCTGCATGAGTTCAGTACCAAATAATGCTCTTTCTGCCTACGTTGGGGTTATTTCTGGGGAGTTACCAAAACTACTTTTAATATCATCTGATATCATTTCCTTGGGGAACTTCCCCTGTTTTGAAATGCTTTTGGTTGATGTCGTCGTTTCAATAATCTTTTTGGTATCGTCTGCTCTTTTAATAGGTACCTAACTTAACCAGTTTCACATCGACATCGTAACTCTCTTAATCATATCAATGGTTTTTGTCAAGTGATGGCGCTTAGTATCTTATTTCTAAGGGAAACACCTAATACACAGAGATCTATAAGCTCCAACGTAATCTATTTTTAAAAAATTAGGGAAGTTCACGGGTTGAGTAGATCTTCCTCGTCGATTTCATGTATCCTCGAGTATAGCGCCTTTGAATTGTGAAATACTATGCAGCTCAATGGGGCTAGAAATTATTTCATTTCGGTCCCCACAGAATCCAATCTTCTCTTTCAGTTCACAGTAGTCTAACAGAACGCCTCATAGCACGGGAATCTCGCTTTGACTTAAATTAATGAATGCATTCTGCAACTTACTCCCGAATATAGGTTCTCTGAAAAGTTTAACTTCACTTATTTCTTGGAGATTTTATAAAATAAATGATTTTTTTTTGCTTTACATTTCTTCTCGGTTTCTTCAATATTGTGTTCCTATTCCAGCGAGATTATTTCATTATCTTCCACTACTGTGTGCCATAAAACTCATAAGGGTAGCTTGTCTGCCTCATTTACCTTTTTACCATCTTAGAGTTGATTACATGTGAGCTTAGGGCTTTGTCGACTGCTTAACTATTAGACATGATGATAATCTTCAGTAATTTCTGTTAGAATTGAACTGGGCGAATGCATCAGTAGCATCTGTTTCTTTCTAGAAGACACTGAGGTAGTCGCGCAAGCTTTCGAGGTATTTGGTTCTAAACCCTTACCCTTTTATTCTAATTTCTACTGCCATTTTGGAGTCATCCGTACAATACCTAAAGGTATTCCTATTCAGCACCCTGTCTTGTCATTACTGAGTTTAGCAGGTCTGTTATCAGTACCACAGTTTGGAGTATTTTTGTCACATACAGAGTGACTCAAAGAAAAGTTACACACCAAAGTTGTGAAAAATTAAATATGTGTCCAAAATGATGGCCATCGCTTTCAATGCAGAGGCGTACTCTTTCTTGAAATGAGTTTTCAACATTACTCAAAACATTTGGTGTTATAGATCGAAACGCCATTCTTATTCGCGCTATCATATTGTCGGGTGTGGTTGGTGGTATGTGGTACGTCACAAACAATTTTTTTAATGTATCCCAATAAAAAAAAAATCTGTGCTCGTTAGGTTTGGCGATCTTGCTGGCCAATTCTGTGGAGCTCCACCTGTTGGGATACTGCCTATCTAATTCATCCCGAACGCTTATTTGAAAGTGCGCAGGAGCATCATCTAATTGCAACCAAAGTCTTTGTCGAATAGTAATAGGCATATTTTCCAAAAGTATTGCTAAATTATATTTTATAAATTGCATAAATATGACACTATTTAAGTGACCATCAAAAAGGTATGGCCATATCACGTGCTTTCCAACTATTCCGCCCCACACATTAACAGACCATCGATGTTGATAATTTAGGGTTCTAAAGAAATTGGAATTCTCGTCACTGTAATCATGAAAATTATGCCTATTAACTAACGCGTTGTTATGAAAATTTACACATAATCGAGAAAATTTTCGTCATCTCCTAACTTCTCTAGAACCCATAAATAACATTCAAGTCGCCGATCATAATCTACTTCCAAAAGTTCTTGATGCAGGTGGTATGGGTAAAAAGTCTTATTAATTATAAGTCTGTAAATCGACTGATTCCAGCTTTTTCGATCCGTTATTTCCACCTAGAATTTGCGCTTTGATCTCAATCCCAATCATGATGTACAATATTTTTTATGATGTCCCAATCTTATCTTAATATCTGCTGCTTGGAAGTTCTTGGAATCTGAGACGCCCCATTCTTGCCTCACCCATTATCACCAGAGGTGGAGAGGAGGGAGGTTTAGTTGGCATTCCATTGTTGGTGCAGGAGTAGTTTTCATTGCGCTTGTTATTCCTAAACACGCTAGTCTCTGCATCTTTGTCCAACATAGCATATCAGAAGTCTGACCACTGTGATCTCATATTTGGTCTTAATCCCCATGTTTTCCCATGAACTCTTCTAGCTAGCATAAATGTTGTCCCTGTCCTGGTTTTAATTCTTTGAAGCGAGCTTAGATTCAAGAATGACGTCATGATATTTGACTTCTTCTGCCCAATGTTTACTTACTTTAGTTTAAAATATCTGGTTCTAGTTCCATATATTTCTCTCTCTATAGATTTCCTCTGAGGCATTAGAGCCATCATCTACTATTTTATAGCATTTTTATTCAGTTTCAAGATAATCTTGATCCTATACTCGCCCTTGTAGCTAAGCTTTATAATATATTCTTTCAGAAAATTATCTTTTTTAGCCTTCTCGTCTTAAGGCATAGTCATGCTGGCTTTACTGGACATGATTTTACAGATGTCGCTGTACAAAAAAATCTCAGAAATGAGTACAGGTGCAAATAATGAATATACTTATATGAATTTGATGAATATTTGACAATTTAAGATCGAAAAATCTGGTCATTCGGTAACAGTATCACGTAATAATAAAACCATCCTCTCGTGTTATGAGAATTTTTTTATCGCTTTTATATATAAAAGCGAGCAATCTTTATCCGATATTTGTGATATTTGTGTTCCTATTGCAGCGAGATTATTTCATTATCTTCCACTACTGTGTGTCATAAAACTCATAAGGGTAGTTTGTCTGCCTCATTTACCTTCTTTAGGTACTTGAAGATCATCTTAGAGTTGATTACATGTGAGCTTAGGGCTTTGTCGACTGCTTAACTAGTAGACATGATGATAATCTTCAGTAATTTCTCTTAATATTGAACTGGGCGAATGCATCAATAGCATCTGTTTCGTTCTAGAAGATACTGAGGTAGTCGCGCAAGCTTTCGAGGTATTTGATTCTAAACCCTTACCCTTTTATTCTAATTTCTTCTGCCATTTTGGAGTCATACGTACAATACCTAAAGGTATTTCTAGTCAGCACCCTCCCTTGTCTTTACTGAGTTTGCAGGGTCTGCAATCAGTACCACAGTTTGGAGTATTTTTGTCACATACAGAGTGACTCAAAGAAAAGTTACACACCAAAGTTGTGAAAAATTAAATATGTGTCCAAAATGATGGCCATCGCTTTCAATGCAGAGGCGTACTCTTTCTTGAAATGAGTTTTCAACATTACTCAAAACATTTGGTGTTATAGATCGAAACGCCATTCTTATTCGCGCTATCATATTGTCGGGTGTGGGTAGTGGTATGTGGTATGTCATAAACAATATTTTTAATATATCCCAATAAAAAAAAATCTGTGCTCATTAAGTCTGGCGATCTTGTTGACCAAATCTGTGGACCTCCACCTGTTGGGATACTGCCTATCTAATTCATCCCGAACGCTTATTTGAAAGTGCGCAGGAGCACCATCCATTGCAACCAAAGTCTTTGTCGAATAGTAATAGGTATATTTTCCAAAAATATTGCTAAATTATATTTTATAAATTGCATAAATATGACACTATTTAAGTGACCATTAAAAAGGTATGGCCATATCACGTGCTTTCCAACTATTCCGCCCCACACATTAACAGACCATCGATGTTGATGATTTAGGGTTCTAAAGAAATTGGAATTCTCGTCACTGTAATAATGAAAATTATGCCTATTAACTAATGCGTTGTTATGAAAATTTGACTCATCCGAAAATAACACATAATCGAGAAAATTTTCGCCATCTAACTTTTCTAGAACCCATAAACAAAATTCAAATCGCCGATCATAATCTACTTCCAAAAGTTCTTGATGCAGGTGGTATGGGTAAAATTTGTTCATCTTTATAAGTCTTATTAATTATAAGTCTCTGTAAATCGATTGTTTCCAGCTTCTTCGATAGAATTTGGGCTTTGACATCAATACCAATCATGATGTACAATATTTTTTATGATGTCCCAATCTTACATATCTGCTGCTTGGAAGTTCTTGGAATCTGAGGTGCTCCATTCTTGCCTCACCCATTATCACCAGGTGGAGAGGAGAGAGGTTTAGTAGGCATTCGCTAGTCTCTGTATCTTTGTCTATGTTGGAAGCATATCATAAGTCTGACCACTGTGATCTCATATTTGCTCTTAATCTCCATGCTTTTCCAAGGGCTCTTCTAGCTAGCATAAGTGTTGTCTCTGTCCTGGTTTTAATTCATTGAAGCGAGCTTAGATTCAAGAATGACGCCATTGTATTTACTTCTTCTGCCCAATGTTTACTTGGCTTTATTTAAAAATCTGGTTCTAGTTCCATGTATTCTATACCAGTTTCCTTCGCCGCTTTGGAGCCATCATCTACCATTTTATAGCATTTTTATTCAGTTTTAAGATAATCTTGATCCTATACTCGCCCTTTTAGTTAAGCTTTATAATATATTCTTTCAGAAAATTATCGTTTTTAGCCTTGTCATCTTAAGCATAGTAAGGCTGACTTTATTGGACATGATTTTACAAATGTCGCTGTACAAAAAAAAATCTCAGAACTGAGTACAGGTGCAAATAATGAATATACTTATATAAATTTGATGAATATTTGACAATTTAAGATCGAAAAATCTGGTCATTCGGTAACAGTATCACGTAATAATAAAACCATCCTCTCGTGTTATGAGAATTTTTTTATCGTTTTTATACATAAAAGCGAGCAATCTTTCTCCGATATTTGACCGTGTGTGTGTATTCATCGTTGTCAAAAGCTTTTATGACGGGTCATCTTTAAAACCGCCTAAACTAAGAATTTATTGCGTGTAAAACAACGTAAACGCCAAACATTTCGTCATAAAAGTTTGCAATCTGTGCGAGCGTCCAAATATAAACATTAGATCATTCTGCCAGATATTTTATCGGTATATAAAAAGAAAAATTAATGAAAGCGAAAAATGAGGTTATAAATTTTCGATTGGTTTTATTACAGAATTATTTTCTTTATATAAAAAAATTGGGTCTAATAAGAATTTATATTAGAGTTTGGTGATTTTTTTAACTAAAAAAAAATGTGAAAATATGTAAATGTCTTTTGAAAATTCACGAATTACTCTTTGTAAAATATGCAAATATCCAATTTGTAGCAAGGATAATGAGAGGAACGCCAAAAACATTTTTTCAACGAAAAATACCGGGAAAGCCGTTTGAAACGTTGCTTCTTTGTATTGTTTATATACTTGTATTAATTTCATACTAAATTTCAAGTCGATACATAGGGGTGAATCTTACCCTCAGATTATCTGTCCGTTAATTTTCCCACGGGACTACTTGTTGGATTCACCGAAATTCAGAGACCGACAGAAGGAACGGTCACCGTCTGTAAAAATTTTTTTTGTAAGTAAAATTAGCTGCAAAACGTGTCATTTATGGTCTAAATGAGGGGTTATTTCAACGTAGTCCTTTATTTTTATAATTATTCTAAGATCAATAGCACTAAATAGAAGTAAAATACGAATAAAATTTAAAATTAAAATATTCATTAAATATTAGTAGAATTTTCTTAAAAATCAATGCATTCTGTTACACACTCTGCACTTGCGGGCATTTAAAATTTGGTTGTACACTGGAAAAGAATTGCATTAAATGAAAAAATTTTATAACTTTTGGTTTTATCAGTTCAAGAAAACATACCTTTTCTCAGAAAACTGTTTTTTAATGAAAAGTAGCGTGTTTGTTTACCGGAACTATTTCTTCTTAGACAATGTTTTCGACGAAAGTAACCGTATAAATGGAATGCACCTAGTTTGATTAATATTTTATAATGTCTTTATAACTTCTGTTTAAGTAAGACAAACACTTAATATATATTTGTTATATATTTAACATATATTTTAGTTTCCTTTAAGTATTATTGAATTATAACTATTTTAAATAAAAAAAGCCGGAGTTTTGGTTATTTGCGTGGCACGCATGTATAATTGATTAAAAACTTTGACTTTTAACGGAAAATGCATGCACTTGTATTCGAGCTGAGTGCTTTTTACGCCGAATATTTTAGTTTAATTCATGTCCGACGTGCGTAAATCTCGATACCACAATATGAACAAAAGTGAATATTTTCGCCGAGGTTAAAGAATTTCAGTGATAATGGGAAACTTTAGTTAATGCTGATTACTTATAGCCAAGAAACACAGCAGTACAATTGTTTGAAAGGCTTTAAAATGTTATACAAGGAAAAAAAATCTTGTTGTTTTCAACCATGTCTCATGCCATTTGGTAAATTATAAACTATATTGATTTAGGAATATTAAAATAACTCTGTATTCAATCAAACAAATAATTGGTTAGTAGATTTATTTGAAGCTAGCGCAGTATATAATTAATTTAACTAAATATTTACATGAAAAAAATAAATATCGCATTTTTTTCGTAATAGCAATTTTCTCCCCATTAGTGCAGCAGATGAGCAGATAACTTATGTGTATAGAGAAATTGCCGATAGATGGCGCATCTCCTATTATTATTCCAGAACCAGATAATATTTCGATAAATAGGCTGAAACTAGATCATAACATACTAATCAGGCATATTTACTAAAACACATCCGATAGAGTCATCGCCATTGAAAGCACGATTTCCTTCGTGCACAATAGAGTACTAGGAGGTCACTGCGACCAAACTCCCAATACTATTGATTTTCAACATTCTTACGGTAAATCCCCTCCTTAGTGCATGAGTTTTGGAGATATTCATTTTCATTTCGAATTAAAAATGATTTTGTTGCTTTTACGCTTAAGTATAAAAGAATAAATGTTATAAGAACGTAAAAAGCAATTTTG